>JAJPGS010000591.1:0-113027 GCA_028654335.1 Alnus rubra | reverse complement strand
TACTTTTGTATTTGTAAACACAAACACAAACCCTAATCCGACCCTAAGTGTATGTAATATATATAGTGTTAAGGTTTACGTAAACTCTAACCCATAAAACTAAACCCTAAACGGTAACCCTAAAACTAATTCTTAAACCTTAAGTCTGTGTTAAGTTTCATATATATATATAGGTCCTATATATATAGGGTTAGGGTTTTATTAGATTACTATTCCATTAACGTAAATCCTAATTAGAGTTAGGGTTTACTTATAAGTATACCATATATATTTAAAGTACTCAACACGTAAAACGTAAATATACTATAAACATATTGCACGTAGCCCATACCCCTAACACTATGTCTATATACTATATATAGTCATAAACCCTAACCCTAAGTGTATGTACTTTGTTATGTTGCATATTTTTATTTTTGTTCCTCGCCGTATAATTTTGCATATATTTGTAGCCCAAATTTGGGTATATACAACGTTATATATATCTATAAACTCTAACCCTAAGTGTATATATATACTATATATAGCTATACACAATATAGGTATATAAGTATACTATATATATATATAGCCATAAACACCAATGTTAGGGTGTATACAAGTAACTATAAAGGTATATAGTTTCGGCACGCCGTTACATGCTGCATGCATGCATGCATATATTATATATATGTATGTACATAATATGACAAGATAGTTTTGAAATACAAATACAAATACAAACCAGACACATGCAACCCTAAGTGTATGTAATGTACATTCTTGCTAACCTAAGTCATAAAACTAAACCGTAAACTATAAATTAAAACTAAATCCTAACCCTAAGTATAATATATATATATACTATACTAACACCGACCATAAAATTGAACCCTAAAACCCATAATCTTAACCCAAATCTTAAGTGTATGTACCATATATATGTAAGCCATAAACCTAACCCTAAATATATATACTATATGTATAGTGATAAACCCTAACTCTAGGATAAAATGATAGTTCGACCAAGTTTTGAACATTGAACTCGATCAAATGATAGAGGCATGCAATTTTATTACTTGTGTAAGGTATGCCATAATGATCGGGACCACAAGGCGAACACATTTAGATGGATGTTCAACGAACCCTAACCCTGAGAGTATGTACTACATATACAATAAATTAAGTCCTAACGCATAAACCATATTCAAGAAACTCAACTTGCATGTAAACCCTAAAACATAACTATAAGTATGTGTAGCACAAATTTATTGTTGGGGTATATAATAGGAATTTTTAATATAAATAAATTTTAAAAAATTTAAATACAAGTATTGTATAAACTAATTAGTTATATACTCTAATTTGGTATAGGGTACATAGCAATTTTATACTCCAATTTTTTTGTTTTTTTGTTTTTTTTTTTTTTAAAAAAGGGGAATTCCAAAAAAATGTTTTTCAGTTAGCCACGTGTATTAAATTACACGTGTCTGCCAGATGGCAGCGTGGAATTTATACACGCTGCCAATTAGCAGCGTGTATAAAATACACGCTGCCATCTGGCAGCGTGTAATCTCTACACACGGCCATATGGCAGCGTGTAATTTATACACGCGGCATATGGCAGCGTGTACTTATACACGCGGCCATCTGGCCGCGTGTACTTATACACGCTGCCATCTGGCCGCGTGTAGAAATTACACGCTGCCAATTGTTTGTACGCTACATCTGGCAGCGTGTCCAGAGAAACACGCTGCCATCTGGCCGCGTGTCTACAGTAACATGTACTGTAGACACGCGGCGATTTACGCCTTTTTTTGTAGTGAACACCTGGAGAGAGTTAATAAGTGTTTTACAACAATTATCCCAAATTTAAAATTAGAGAAACTACGTATATCAATCACCAAATATAATGTAAACAATAAATCAAGCACAATAATTTTATGATGAAGTGGAAATCCAGAAAACTCATGCACAATAATTTGTTCCACATTGTAACTCTATAACTTTCTGGACAATTCTTCTATCGAGTTTCGTCTTCCAGAAAATAATTGGAAAGGCATAGTAAGATCATATAAGCATATGTTGTTTTGTGTTTGGAAGTTTTTAAAGGGGGTTGCCTTTCAGGCTGGAGTTCGTGTTCTAGGATTGTTTTTTTCTTGATACATGCTATTTTCTATTGTTGTGGTGCCTTATCATTTTTATAGTGACTTTGTTTTCTTCATGCTTTGGATTTCATCAAGTGTTTATGGTTTTGTATTAACTTGCTTAAGCCAAGTTGAATTTAGATGATTCTACGAAATATCTGATATCTATGTTGAATTGGTAAGTCTATGTATCAATCAAATTAATTTTGTTAGGATGGGGGTCAATTCAATTACGGTCGGTTTTGAAACAATTCATTGCGTTTATATTTATATTTATAAAATCCAATATTCTTGATAAACCATTTTTTTTTTATTATTTTACCCATACACTGCAGTTCTGGTGGTGGATTGTTATGGTTTTTCGTATGTCTGTTGTGATCACTATATTTGTGTGCATGTTGAATCTTATTGAGATAGGAGGCCAGTAATCAGGTTTGTTTGATGGATTTACATTAGAAATGGAATAGTTTAATGTAAATTCTGCATTATATGGTGCTACATTCATTCTTGTACCTTAAAACAGCATTGCTCTATCATATGTAGCACGCGGTTTCTACAAATTCATATCTCCTTATTTTGATTGTAGCATCATTTTTTTTTATTTTATTTTTTTTTTCTGGTTTTTGATATAGTACTATTGGGCTTTCTTAGTTTCAAAAATGCTTTACTTGACCTTGTTTATGACTAGTATGGTCTTTAATGATAATGTAGACAATTGCAAAAATAATTTAAAAGATCCATTGTTTCTTGGATTCAACTTTGCTGATTTAAATGACTTTTGTACCTTCTTTGCTTCTTTAGATAATTAGATGTTGTCGAATTGGTCATACTCGGGAAATTGGTAGTGAAGAGTTGCAGGAATGCTATTATGGGATGAGAACATATCTGAGAAATTCTTGAACGAAGAAAATCCTGGAAGACGATTCTTTGAATGCCCTTAATACAGCAAAGGCCAACATTTCAAATATTTTGAATGATTTGAACCACGTATTTCTCAACATGGCGGCAAGCTTGCATGTGAAATGAGGGTGATGATTAAGACTATGGAATAATATATTTTAGAATAATATATTTTTTTAAAAAAAATTACGCCACTGAGTAACGCTAACATCAGCTCAGGGCCTCATTGGCCGTTTTATGGGCTTCTCTTAAATCAGGTGCCACGTATTGCTTTCGTTAAAGTACTCTCAAATGCTTAATTAGCAGGAAAAATAAATTAGATTAAAGAAACATGCTTTATATTTATATATAACTCTATTATAATTTTTCTTATGCGCTTCAGAATGTGATTAGAGATCGTTAGGGGGCTTCAATCATATATTGATGCATTTTTCGATAAAAACTATATTTTTATCATGAAATTATCATAAATGCTTATACATATATAGGTTATTCCAAAAAAAAAAAAAAAAAAAAATTGATTAGGATTAAGAAATCAATGTTGTAAGATAATTGTAGATAGTCACGAGACTGACAAATCACAATAATCCATAAATTTTGGTAAAACGTGATTTATAGAACTTTCCCGTAATATTTAATTAGGGGAAAGGTTATTTTTTAATTTTTACTTTCTTTTTCCAAATAACCTTACAACTATTTTAACAGACAATATGTGGCGAAAATTAATCGGAATTTGGTAAATAGTTTAATTGATATGCAATTATTGAATTGTGAGCCTTTGTTCAATGAGATTTGTTAAAAGAATCGTACATGTTAAGATTTGAATACATCCACATTTTGGCCCGAAGAACAAAAAAAGGAGGATAGATTATTTATCTATTATTTATATCTCCACTTTTTTTCTTTAAAAAAAGAGTTTGGTTGTGTGGTGAAACTTGAATGTGGTTATGGATGCGGGCGTATCAGCTTTACTGGATTAATGCCGGGTCTCTCTCTTGATCGGGTCTTGGGTCTGGTCCGTACCAAATTTATTCTAGATCTATCAAATATCCTTAATTAGTTTTTCCTATTTTTTAACGATCCTAGGAATTGTAGCATCACAATTAAGTAGAACAAGATACACGTGGTAATGGTATTTGATTGCTAAGCTGCGATCATTTCCAATGGCTTAGTTATTTTTACTTTTAAGGTAAAATGGCTAATCAATTCACTCAAAAGTTTATCCATCCGATTATGCAAATCAAATACAAAATGCATCTATTTTTTATTTATTTATTTATCTTTCTTTCACACTCTCACTCTCCTTCCATCTCTCTCACCAAAACTCATTTACGCCATAGTAATATTATAATATATTTCCAAATATATGAAATTATATTTTAGAATATGTCATTTTAAGTCACACTCATGCGAACCACTTCAGATAAGAACAAAAATTTTGCTGACTTTATAACAAATAATTAAAAAAGAAAATTACCATTTTTTTAAAAAAATGACTTATTGATGAAAGAAATATCTTAGAATTAAAATAAAGAAAGATAAAAAAAAAAAATTAAATGATATAGTGAAATAATAAATAATCGGATGTATGATACTTTTTGAAACCCATTAATTAAAATAGATAAAATATATTTTAATTAACCATTTTACATATAAAAATACATAAGTCAGGAGTGCTCTAAGATAACTTTCAACCTATATAGTATATAGGATGGATACATTCCTATCATGGAATTTAAAGTGGGCTTAATTAAGGGATCTAATAAATAATAATAAAAAAAGGTGCATTTGGGCTTTTTATCCAAAAGACAAATGCTTTTCAAACACTTTTTTAGAGGCTTCAATATACGAAATGTTACATTGCAAATAAAAAACAGCCATTATATTAGGGACATACAAAAGAGATGAATCACACGGCAAATACACTCATTCAGCAAACAAAAGCTTGAGAGTGATGCGGTTATACAGAGAGAATAGAGCATATTGTTTGTATGGAAGTGAGGATCAACAAGAAATAGCAGCTATAGTTGAAGCGCCCATCCAAGGACTGCGAAAATAATCCTGTTTCAAGGAAGCCCTCAAACCATGCGAAGGTTTCTCGTGGAAGCATTTCATACCGTTGAGAATATCATAGTATTTGGAGCTCATGGATGAATATACAATACTTGTGCCCAAACTGTTGATAAAAGTTGCATGGTTGTTACCTAGTTCATTAACCAAGATTCCCTTTCTACTAAGTAAATTCACATCTTTTTCATTCTTTATAAGGAAATGCAACATGAGAAAATTATCGGTAACATATGCCTTATTTGGATAGTGGCATTGTTCCAAAGCGATGAGATTTCGAGCATTAAGCTTTGGACAATCATCCAAGGTAACGCGTGGGATTTTCAACACTCCCTTCTTTTCATCTAGTTCAAGTTCAAGTAAGCGTTCGCTTGAATGATTCACCTTAAACTTCAATCCTATCTCGTGCAGCTGGGTTGCACCATACGTATACTCAACTACTACTTCAGATTTTTGTTTGGTAGACTTCGAAGAGGAGGCAGGTAAAAGTTTCTAAGCAAATCAGCGAAATGCAATATTTCCAACTCTGGATCATGAGATCTTTTTTGTCAGTTGTAAGAAAGAAAGTAATGGAAGGTAAGCTCAATGAAGGAAGGGTTTCGACCTAGGTCAAGACGTCTTAGCTTAAATGCAAATGCAAGGTTATATAATTTCTCAATAATGAAAAAAGGAAGTTGATTTTCAAGTAAAATAATGTCCAGCTATATCCTACCAGCCAACCATGGCTTTAATACTATAGTGTCATGAGAAGTCCATTCGTTGAACCTATTTTTGAAAAAAAAACTCAATAATGAAGCTCGCATCCATCATGACCATTTTCACAAAACCATCACTGCGAAGCGGAATAGTCTCTACATAACATTCACGAATACTTTTTCT
Organism: Alnus rubra; assembly: GCA_028654335.1. Classification (NCBI taxonomy): domain Eukaryota; kingdom Viridiplantae; phylum Streptophyta; class Magnoliopsida; order Fagales; family Betulaceae; genus Alnus; species Alnus rubra. The sequence continues at coordinate 107,055 of JAJPGS010000591.1, read as the reverse complement.
AAATACTTTATTGCGTGTATTAAATTCTCCAAGTTTATCTCAGCCCCTTCTGTGAATGACTTGAGATATTGCGCTTTATACTTTTCCATGGTTTTTAATTTTTTCTTGCTATGGTGAAAAGGTCCTATTGAAATAACTTGAGGAGTGTAGGCTTTTGTTTTCAACTTACGAAATGGATCCGAAACCTTGTAGATACAAGGTTCAAGTGATGAGAAAGGTTGTGCACTCTATATTTTTGTGATATCATTTGCCAACAACTTAGCCTGTTGAAGTTCAGTTTCAAAAGAATTTGCCTCTTCCATCTATCAAGTTGCCTTTCTTCAATTTCCTGATGACAAAGATCACAAGAGTCGTCACTAGCATTAAGAAAAGTGTTTGATGCTATGAATGACCAGTATCAAGTACGTACAAGTTATAATTTCAGCAAAAGAACATTTTCTTGTGCTTCCAGATAAAGGCAGTTCTGTATTATATTGGAATGAAGTTTTAAAGATCAATTAATTTAAGGGATAATTGCACCGTTGGTCCTATGATATACCATAATTATTTTTCATCTCTATGGTTTAAAAAGTTCATGGGAGGTCATCGTGATATGCAATAATTACAAATCGATCCCTGACGTCAAATTCTGTTAAATTTTTTAACAGATTCCGTCAAATGCCACGTCAGCGACACGTGTCGCCAATAAGATGGCGACACGTATCTATCTTAATAAAAAAAATATAAATTTATTAAAAAATAAATAAAAATATATATTTTTTTTAAAAAAAAATTCAAAAGAAAAAAAAAAAAAAAAAAAAAACTGAAGGCTGGCCACCCCTTTGGGGGTGGCCTGGCTGCCCCAGCCACTGGAAGTGGCCGCGCGCCACCCCCAGTGGCCGCAGGGGGTGGCGCGCGGCCACCCCCAATGGCTAGGGGCGACCAGGCCACCCTTTCAGTTTTTTTTTTTTTGAATTTATTATTATTTTTTAAAATAAGTATTTTATTTATTTTTTAATAAATTTATATTTTTTTATTAAAATATGCGACACGTGTCGCTGACATGGCATTTGACGGAATCTGTTAAAAAAATTAACATAATTTGACGTCAAAGATCGATTGATAATTATTGCATACCCCGAGGACCTCCCATGAACTTTTTAAACCGTAGGGAGTGAAAAATAATTATGGCATACCACAGGGACCAACGATGCAATTATCCCTAAATTTAATTCTGTCAGAGTTATTTATCTGCTTGCTTATTTTGGACAATTAGGGTCATTCTTTTTCTTATTTGTTATTTCTCTATTCCTAAATTATCTTTTCAATCTTCAATTATTATTTTATGATGCAATCATACGCTGTCATAACAATCTTAATTCTGCCCCGTGTCATTTATGTTGCTATCATATGCTGTCAAGACAATTCTAGTTCTGCTCGGCGTCAATTTTAATTAACTATTTAAATATAAATATGGATAAGCCATTAGAGATGCTCTAAGCCCTGAAAATGAGGTGAAGGCGTGAAGCCCATTAGACATTTAAATATTTGTAAAAGAATATTTAAATGAAATAGTGAAAATGATCGAATAGCTAAAATGGTGAAATTGTTGGGGGTGCTTTAAAAAAGTACATAGTGAAAAGTAATTTTTAGCTATTTTCTCTAGTAAAATTTGGTAAACTACCATGAATGCTCTATATCCACACACAAGTTGCATTAGAATAATGTTTTATTAATTTTGTTGAAGGCTATTTCTTTACTTTTCTATCTTTTGTTAATATTTAAACAAAGAGATCCAGGTTATCTCTCTACTTTTGAAGGGTTTATTTATTTATTTATTATTTTTTTATGAATGAGTTATTTCCATTTAAATACAACAAAGAATACATACCATACAAATTACAAAAAAGAAAGAAAGAATGAATACAGACCATACTAGATCTTAATCAAGAACCCACACAAAAAATAACACACTAAAATTAAAGCAATCTAAACAGAAAATAACTATACATATATAGATATTTAGCCATGTCATTGGTTTTTTCTCTCCTTCTAAGCGTTCTTTGTTTCTCTGGCTTTTTTTACAATTCAGATGGCCAGAGCCTTAAGGAGTAAAACGAGTTGAAGAGGCATATATCAAGATTATATGTTGTGATGGTGAGAAGCATGCTATTCTTCTTCTAACATTTATATTTTTGAACTTTTGTCTTTTTCTAGCTATCATATTTCTAAATATTTATCTTATTATAACAGTCATATTTTTAAAATTTTGTTTTTCCTGACGCTCATAATTTAAAATATTTATCTTATCCTAACGGTCATTTATATTTTAAAATTTCTTTTTTTCCTAACGGTCATTTTTTCAAAAATTGCCATTTGCTTTTAATATAAATTAAACACCTATAATCCTATGAAAGATGAGAAGTTTAAAATAACCATTCTGGATTGACCATTTTACTCTTATTCCCTTTGACCCACACATGTGGCCTAAGCCCTAAGGGAATGAGGAGCTGCTAGAATGACCATTTTACTCTCATTTCCTTCAGCCCACACTTGTAGTCCAAGAGAATATGAGATTGCTGGAATGACCCTTTTACTTTCGTTCCCTTTGGCCCACACCTGCAGTGGCCTAAGGGAATGAGGGTTGCTGAAATGACCATTTTACTCTTATTCTCTTTGGCCCACATTTGTGGCCCAAGATAATTGGAGGCTGCTCGAATGACCATTTATTCTCAGTCTCTTTGGCCATGGCCGAAGGGATTAATGAGGACCGCTTGAATGACCATTTTACTCTTATTTTGTTGGCCCACACATGTGGCCCAAGTGATGATAGGGTGCTGGAAGGAAAAAACTTAACCCCTAAACTCAGTTCTTTCCCCCCAACTCAAAAGTCTTTGTACGATTAAGGACTAATCCGGTTTTGGTCTAGTAAGCGATAATATCTTTAGATTGTATAAAAGGGTGACCAATGTAAATGTAATAGTAGGTTGTACATATGTATTAGATCGAGATGTACGAGATATTGAAGAGATTAAACTTAATTATGGTTTGAACTAGTTAAGTTATTCTTACAGTTATTAATGTTCAAGCGAATCTAAATTTAAGTTATAGTAGTAGCGCCTCATGAAATTTATAGATGCAAAAAAAAAATATATATAATTAATTGCATTTAGGGCGTTACACATGCGGTCTAGATCTAATTCGGTGCATTAGTCACACTAAATGCATCATATATATATGCCTGCCTAATTAATGACGTCAATATAACACGACTTTAATTCATTTCATGAATGATAAATATATATATATATATATCAAAATTAATATCATAAATCTCAAAACAAAACAACTTTTATTTAAACTAAAATAGAATTCAGCACTAACATTAATCCTAGCACAAGCCTCTAACTCCCGCCAGTACAATAAAAACAAAAGAAAAAAGAAATGAAATCACAATGCAATCCAATACAGTTACAAATACACAATTAAACTTTATTGCTGCGGTAGTACTAGAGAGATAACAGAGCCCACTGTTTGTATGAAAGTGAGGATCGTAACAGTAGAAGCGACCACCCGAAGAGCTGTGCCAAAATAATTTCGTCTCATGTATTCCACCCAACCAGGCTCCTCGTAGAAATTTCTCAATTTGATACAAATATCATAATATTCGGAGCTCATGGATGAATAAGTCTTAAACCTGTGCCCAGATTGTTGATGAAATTAGTTACATACTTGTTACCAAACCCACTAACCAAGATCCCTCCCGACGAAGTAAATCCGAATCTTTTTCACCATTGAGAAGGAAATTCAACAAGATAAAATAATCAGTAACATATGCTTTAATTGGATAATGACATTGCTCCAAAGCCAAGATGTTTCGCACATAAAGCTCAATGTTATTGTCCAAGCTATAAAGCATGGGATTTTCAATACTCCCTTCTTATAGTTTAAGTCAATGTCAAGTAAACAATTGCTTGAAAGATTCGCCTCAAACTTCAATCCTACCCCAACTAGTTGGGTTGCAGTACTGTACATATGTTCAATTATTATAGGCTCTCTTTCTGGTAGGCAACGAGGCAGGTAAAAAATTATAAGCAAATCAGTGAAATGCAATATTTCTAATTCGATCAGGATCGGGAGACATTTCTTGTCTGTTGTAAGAATGAAAGCACTCAAAGGTAAGGTCAACGAACAAAGTGGATCCTGACCTAGATGGAAATGCAAGGTCAAATAATTTATCAATAATGAAGAAAGGAAGTTGATTTTCAAGTAAAATAATGTCTAGCTGCATCCTAGCAGCCAACCATGACTTTAATATTATCCTGTCGTTAGAACTCCATTGGGAGAACCTATTTCTGAAAAAAAGCTCAATAATGAAGCTTACATCCATTAGGATTATTGTCACAAAATCATCGCCGCTAAGAGGAATAGTCTCTTCATAACAGTGACAAACATTTTCTTCCAAATCTTTTATAGCGCGTTTAAATCCTCCACATCTATCTTGGCCTGTTCAATGAATGCCTTGAGATATCTCGCTTTATGAACTTCCATCTTTTGCAATTTTTTTTTTTTTGCCATGGTGAATAGGCTCTATCGAAATAACCTGATGATTGTAGACCTCTTCATTCAATTTGCGAAGGGGATCCAGAACCTTGTAGTTACAACATTCAAATGATGGGAGAGGCTGTACCATTTTTGTGATGTCAATTACCGAACTTGCACCTTGATGTTCATTTTTAATTAAATGATCATTTGCTCCTTGCTGAATATTCTTCCATCTATCAAGTTGTCTTTCTTCAATTTCCTGAAGACAAAGATCACATGCAAGAGTCATGCACTAGCATTAAGAAAAGTGTTCGATGCTATATATGAATGACCAATATCAAATACAAGTTATAATTTCAGCAAAAAAAACATTTTCCTGTGCTTCCAGATCGATATGCCGATCGATCGAGCTAAACGTATTCTTGCGTAGTCTCCAAGAAATATTTAAAACTAAATATGGGAATTGATATGACAGCTCAAAAAATGTATGTGATGCTGGTGTAAATTTGCTCTTATCTTAAAAATAATAATAATAATAATAAAAATCAAACGAAATGATGAAAATTTGATCAAGTAAATAGTAAGGCCGTTGATGGCTAAGAATAACTAAAAGAAAAAGAAAAAGTTAAAGCCAGATCATCCTGTATCCAAAAAAGAAAGACCAAGAAACTCCATCGATCGTCATTGTTAATGCTGTCGGTATAACGTTAACCTTCCTCCTTCCTCGAACGTAGCATGGTGGTCGGTGGCGCATGTGTTGGTTTCACTAAAGTCAGATCTTCTTCCAAGATGAAATTTTAAATAGTAATCAAATCCAGGCCAGCTAGGCACTATATATATAGTTGTTATGCCAAAGATATTTTAAGACTTAGCCCCGTTTGAAATTCCCTTTTCCCTCTCCTCTTCTTTGGAATATTTTTTTAATGATTGGAAAATAAGATTGATTTGATATAAAGTTAAAATATTTTATATGGAAAAGTGAGAAAAATTTGTATTATAGTGAGTTTTTTAGTTAAAATGTAATAAAAAAGTGTTGATGTGATAGAAAAATTGAAAAAAATTAAGAATGTTTTGAAATTGATGTTTTTTGGGAAAAGTGAAAAGAATGAGAGGGGAGGGGAAAAAGGATTTCAAACGGGGCCTTATTCAATTAAGTTGATGCCAGGCTGTATATTCAAGTTCACTCAATCCCAGGTGGGAGCTAGCTAGCATCTAGAATTTGAGGGGCAAAATTGAAAAAATAAAAAAAAAAAAAAAATAAAATTGAAGGGTAAAATTTTAAATTTTAAAGAATTATAATAATATTTTTAAAAAAATTTGGGAAAAATATGCCTTCAAGCCACCATGTAGCTATGCCCCTGGACTAAATTTTTCTTCTCTCTCTCTCTTTACATTTCTTTTCCTCTCAAGTTTAAGCACGTTGATCATTTGGATGTTGGAGAGCCTTCGATCTCCTAACCGAAGACCTGCTTACGGTCATTTTCCAGTCTTGTAGGTGGTAAAGTGACCCATTCCGTACGCGCACCATTTTGGATCTAACAATATTAATCTTTATTCTTAGCAGGTATTTAATTAATTTTCTGCTCATATTAATGCAATCAAGTCTTTTAATAATATGCAAATTAAATGAGATTGTCAATGGTTGTTAGCTTATATCAATATTTATTATGAGAGAAAGTTTAAATACCATATTCTCATTCCGCATTATCTTACTATATATGTTAATCTACTTAATTAAAAATTAAGATTAATTTAAAAATAAATTGGCAATAAAACGTTAACATAGTAGAATGGGGTGCATCTGGGAAAAGCACGTATAGTGAAGTTATAGATTCAAGTTGTGCCAGTTGAACGTATGAAAAGTAATATGCATAGCTTTACTATTGTGCCAGCTGAATGCGTGAAAAGTACTATGTATAAACGGATTAGGAGACTACTTATGAAACCCACCTGATCAAATAAAAATTGGACTGTCCAATACTTATCCGGTCAAGTAAATCCCAGAAATAGTTTATTACAATTACCTACCTAAAATAAATAATTATAGGAATCTTGATGTAAAATAAACTATTGATATATCTTATGCACGGACGTAAATGTTTGTTTCCACCCTGAAAAGTCAAGCATTTCCAAAGGATTGACTTTTCTATCAATCCAAGTGTTTTGAATCACAGCAGAACATCTTTTCTATTTTTTTTTTATAATTAAAATTAATTTAATAGTAAATTGATAATGCCACATAATAAAATGATAATAGAATGGGAGTATGCTATATGCACGAAACACAAGACAATGCGAATGTTTTTGTAATCAAGTATTTGACTGTAAAATGAAGTATCAATATATGCTTGGTAATTGCCTTTTATATCATATTATTTCTTCTTGACCCGCGTAATTTGGTGGTCTTCTAATAACTTGCACAAGTGGGTAAATTAAAATTTGTAAGTTGAGAAGGTTAGTTGGAATTCAGATGGCGGTATCGGCGCTCCGATCCCGGATCCATGCATGATGCATGCATAGATGGATTTAGTGAACTGCATAATAAGAAATCATATTATCATAATAAGAATCGATCACTTGCTTTAAAATTAAATAAATGTCAATTTAATAGACTAATAAATGAAAAACTTTATCCAATTATCATATTTGGTCAACATGTAGCAGAACAACCTGGTGGGTTTGTGACTTCCCAGGTCGAAGTGCTTTTTTATTTTAGGTGGCCGGATCCATTTACTAATACTATTATCAGTGAACACCTTCCCTCAATTTTTCTATAACGTACATAGACTTATTGAGGCTAAGATTGTTATTAATCATGTAAAAGGGTTGGCTAATAATATATAAGAAATTATCATATGAAAATGGCTTCACCGGCTGTGACCGGGATCAGTCTATACACTTTTTTTTTTCTTTTTTTCTTTTTTAAGCATATGCACAATAAGAAATCATATTATGGAAATGCTTTTAAAAACAAGATGAAAAGCGACCCACTTAATTAAAGCATATACGCGATAATTATTAATTAACACTATAAAACACTTTCAAAACATTCCAACTTTAAAATTAATTTCTTTACCATAACGTACAACTAGTGCCCGAATTTTGTTATTATTTAAAATCTCATCCTTATAAGAAGATCTAGCTTTGATTATGCTGGAGATTCTTGGTCGTTCTTCCTTTTTTTTTTTTTTTTTGAAAAGATCATTTCCAATATATATAAAAGAGACCAACGGTCCAATGTTCAGGGTTACAACAACTCCCTAATAAACCAAGTCAGAGGCAGGGTGTGAAGTTTCTTGGCCTCCACCCAAATAAAGTCAGACTTAGACCATTACATACCATAGCTGCTAAAGGATAACATGGACAAGAGAAGATGCCTCTACATTACATAAATACCCATAAAGATCTAGGATATGTCATACATTCTGAGCCATAAATAACTTTGAAGATAACACCACAGACGAAACAGAACTTGGATAGCCTTTCGTAGTGAAAAGCAATCGAAGGAGAGTCCCCATTAATCTTCAGCAGTCATCCCCACGCCAAGGTGGACTTTGAAGAAAAATATAATAGAATACAATTGTGAAATAAACTTGTATTTCTGAGATATGTGGTTTGTACAATGAAGTGACCTATTTATAATTGAATGAGGCCAAAGAAATAAAGAAAATAATGTAATTACATTATACAATAATATCAGATAACACCATAATTGATGGGAGAATATTTCCATGATATGTCGATGATATTCTATTACAAATATGGCAAGTATCGTATTATTATTATTCTAACATCCTCCCTCAAACTCAAGATGATGAAGTCAACTTGAGTTTGAAAACAAGATCACGTAGCCGACCAGGAGGATGAGACGGCTCAAATTAGTTTAAGTCGTTTTAACAAAAGCGACTCAAATTAAAGCCATTTTTTTAAAACGGCTTAATGAAAATCGGTTCGAAATAGAGCCGTTTTGATCAAAACGGCTCTAATTGCAGCCGTTTAAACAAAAACAATGTCTCAAATTAGAGCCGTTTAAACCAAAAAAGTCTCACATAGATCGTACTACGACCGATCACATTAATCGTACCACAATCGATCACATGATCGTACTACGATCCATCACATAGATCGTACTACGACCAATCACATAGATCGTATCACGATCACATTGGTCGTACCATGATTGATCACATTGGCAGTACCACGATCGATCACATGATTGTACCACGATCGATCACATAGATTGTACCATGACCAATCACATTGATCATACCACGACCCATCACATGATCGTACCACGATGGATCACATAGATCGTACACGATTTATCACATTGATCGTACCACGATCGATCACATAGATTGTGCACGACCGATCACATAGATCGTACCACAACCGATCACATAGATCGTACCACTATCGATCACATGATCGTACCACGATCGATCACATATCTCGTACCATGATCGATCACATGATCATACCACGATCGTTCACATAGATCGTACCACAATTGATCACATAGATCGTACTACGAACCATCACATTGATCGTACCATGATCGATCATATGGATCATACCACGACCGATCACATAGATTGTACCACGATCAATCACATTGGACGTACCACGATCGATCACTTTGATCGTACCATGATTGATTACACATGATTGTACCACGATCCGGATCGTATGATCATGTGTGATCGATCGTGGTATGATCTAAGTGATCGGTCGTGGTACGATCTATGTGATCGATCATGACACGATCTATGTGATCGATCATGGTACGATTTATATATCCTTCTTAAACTACCATTTAATTGTCAATGTTCTCCCAAATTACCAATTATGTCAATATCCCCCTCAAATTATTAAAAAATATCAATGTTTTCCCTGATGACAAAATATCCTTTATAAAATTATTAAAATTAAAAAAATATAAAATAACAAAAAATTCTAGAAAAAATAAAAATAAAAACTGGTTTTAATTTTTTTTTTCATTTGTTTATTTATTTATTTTTATAATTTTCAGTTTTTTTTTTTAAAAAATTATTTTTTATTTCTTTTATTTTTTTAATTTTTTTTAAAAAATATTTGTTATGTGTTCTTTTCTCGGTTTGAGCCGTTTTGGAAGAAAACGACTCCAATTGGAGTCGTTTTCTTGCCAAAATGACTCTAAATTTTAGGGTCCTGTGCGCAGGTTCCTTAAAACAGCTTCAATTATTTAGAGACCAAAACAACTCAAACCGGTTTGAGCAGTTTTTTCCAAAATGACTCCAACCAATTTGAGCCGTTTTAAAAAGCGGCTTAAATCGGTTTGCTCAAATTAGAGCCATTTTAGTCCACAACGGCTCAAACTAAGACTTTAATGTGCGATATGTTGAGCCATTTTAAAAACGGCTTTAAAAAAAGGGTACAAAACATTTTGAGCCGTTTTAAGGCCTTAAAACGGCTAAAACAAAAAAGGTGCTCTAAACACTTTTTTTATTTTATTTTTTAATTCCTTTTTTCTTTCTTTTGTAGTGATTGAAGATTTTGATGTTGCTGTGCGAGCTGATTTTGTTATTGCAGTCATGCACGGTGATTAGTGACGCTACTGATGATATAATCAATGTGATGATTACTCATGCACGGTGATTTTGCTGTTGGTGAAGCTCATGCCCGCCTACTTGCCACTCTTACGAGTTACGACAGGTTCTTATGGGATTGATAATCACATTCTTGAAGGGGATGCAATCTACATTATCATAGATTTTCAGAATCTTAGTTTATTTTTGGACTGGAATTTTGCTAATGTAATTGCTCATATTAGTCTTAATTTAGTGGCTTTTCAAGACCGACAAGCTGTTAAAGTTTTTAAATGTGCATTTTTTAGCATAATTTTTAGGTAGATAGACCGCTTCCCACATTTTTGTTAAAGCATTTCCAATTAGCACCGGTTTGAGATTGCATTAAAAAGCTTAAAAAGTAATTTTTTTTTTAATCTTTTTTGATAACAGGGGGAAAAGGTAATTTTAATACATAGAAAGCTGTTCAAACACAAAAATAGGACTTTTTAGTAATAACCTCAAAAAATTATTCTTTGCTTTAAAAAAACAAATACGCACTCTTGAGAAAAGCTTGAAAATGAAGTTCTTTCTCAAAAACTCTTTTTTACTACAAAAGTTCTATTTCTAAACGCAATCCCAAACAGGCATTTTGTCTTCCATTCTCTTTTTTCATTCTGATCAAAAAGGGTCTTCCCCTCATTATAACCTCTTTCCTCGTTTGAATAAGAAAAAAAGAAAAAGAAAGTGTTCTACGATTTTAATGGTTAAATTTCAATTAATGGGATAGTCTTTTCCCTTAACTGAAACCCTCCTCTCCTGAGCGATCGACTATACCAAAACAACAAAGAAATGGCCACCGTACGTCGAACAACAACCCCTTTCCTTGATCGAAAGTTGCCCCATGATATGATCTTAAATACTGAATAAGTAAAATAGCACTTCGAGGGGCTAGTCCTCCGCTCACAAGCTCACGGCTCTGTGATTCAATTCTCTCAATTGATAATCATTTCATTGTTCACCCGAATTAAATACAGAAACTTAGTGCAGCTATTTTAGGGAAGTGGTTACCCCTCAACTGCCCACTAAGACCCTCTACGCTACTGGGCTTTCGCCCACCTCCACGTTCGATCGGCACACTGAGGAACGTTTTTAGGGAATTAACTATACAACTGACACAAAGTAATTAAAATTACAATTAACCCACACAATTTCTCTAATAGACTACACTGTCCTTCACAGCTAGATTACACCACTTAACCTACTCCTCCTGTAAGAAAAAAGGTGCAGGCAGCTATCAAGAGGACTTGAGCCCTCGTATCAAGTCCTCTTCTCCGAACACATCTAGCAGCTTCCACCTTCTCTTCAGTCAGTAAAGGGCATAACACCCCATTAATTAACTTGAATCCCTCAATCGACTACACCAAAAGCTCCATTAATTCAAGAGACAACGCAGCCCCGAACCACCGTGTAATAGTTTTGATTAATTGTTACTGATTTTAGTAATTTTTAGGGTTTGGTTTATGGAATTTGTAATAGAATTGGAATGGAAATGGAAGAAATCTGTAAAGAAATGGACGATTCGAAATGTCCGGTTTCCATTAACTATTCGAGGTGTTCAGCCTCTAATTCAAAATTCAGTATTCAAATTCAAGATAATCCTACGATTAGACTTATGAGACTTATATATAGACCTAGCCCTTACTTACAATTGACTTGCTCTCTTCATGCATTGGATTTTTATATGTATATTTTATTTAAAACTATGTTCTAATTGCATATAGTAATTATTATCATACTATTTGAGATAGCTAGCTAGCTAGCAAATCTGTATATTCTAGATGGAGCGAATTTTGATGTAATTTTTTTAACGAATAAATAATGGTTAATTAAATTCCAAATTCAAAGATTACGAAATAATTTGTTACTGTGCCTTCCCTTTTCTGGTTGGTTACTATATATTCTTTGAGAGTGCAACTTCTATCATGTCTTAGCATAAAATGGTTATTTTATGCCCTCCAATAATAATATATATGCCGCGTCGGTTTAGCACACCAAAACATTATAGGCTGAAAGACACCCGATCACACCAAATTCATGAAGAAAAAAAATGAAAAAATAAAATAAAATTCAAGCTCCCCAACCCCACCATGGCAAGACATGTTCCGATCGCGGTTTAACTTTCCTGGCATTTTGGGCAATCTCAGGTCCATGTTCTGCACGAAAAATGGGGAAATTTAGAGAGAAAGATTTCCTTAACATCCCTGCTTTCTCTGTTTTTATTTATTTTTCTAAAATTACCTTTGTCCCCTCTATGGTTCTCTATTTACCTTGCCAAAATATATCCCCTAAATCCCCGAATCCCCCGTCACTTCCTTACCATATTAAACCTCTATTTCTCTCCCGGACAAACCTTCCAGATCTGAACCATAATCATCTGATTTTTCTAACATCACCCAAACGATGCTGCAACGCAGGAACAATCGTGTCTGAGAGCAAGGGCCGTCAATGGTGGGCTGAGCGGTGATTTTCCTTCCGGTATTTGAAAGGGTGGGTCCGGAGGTGTGGTTGTGTGTGGTCATGGGAGTCAACCGTGTGTGGTACTACTGTTCTATAGTGGTAAAACAGGTGGGAGGAGATCGAGGGGAGCCACTTGAGGACAAGAGGGTGGGGACGAAGGGTAGAGAGCGTGCGGTGGAGGCGGTCGGAGGCGGTGGCGAGTTGGTAGGGGAAGACGCCCATCTCTCTCCCTCTCTTCATTTCGAGTTCGTCTATACGGCTCACCCTTGTCCCACTATCGTCTGACTTTTGTGCCATGTGGCACAAGTTTTTTTTTTAAAAAATATATCACAGCTTCTCAAATCATGAAATACACTAAACAAAATCTATCTCCCAAAAATTTTCAAACTCTCCCTCCCAACCCAAAACCCTCCGCCCACCGCCGCCCCACCCCCCACCGCCTACCACCAAATTCACTCGAAGACTAGCCGACCACCGCTGGGCGACTAGTAGACCACTGCCGTTTCTCTCTCTCTCTCTCTCTCTCTCTCTCTCTCTCTCTCTCTCTCTCTCTCTCTCTCTCTCTTCGCCTTTTTTATTTTATTAATTTTTTTTTCATTTATCCGCTCACCGCTACCCAAATCCGCCCACCGCCTACCGCTCGTCGCCCACCGCCAACCAGTCGCACCACCGCCTACCCGATCTCTTTGAATCCTAGGTTTCATTTGGTTTATAGTGTTGGTTTGATTTGGTTTGTGAGTTTTGATTATGAATCCTAGATTTGATTTGGTAGGGTTTTTATTTTGAATCTCAGATTTGATTTGATTTATGGGTTTTGATTGAAGGTGGTCTTTGGGGTCTCCATTGAAGCCACGGTTCCTCAATCCATTTCCACGTGTACACCTACATTAGTCTATTGCTTCATTTTGAAACTACTAGAATCGAGAAACTAACAAAACAAAGCTAATTGAATGCATTTTTGCTCCTTCGGTTTACTTGCTATTAATATTCCATTTTATTTATTTATTATTAATATATCTTTATAGCTTACAATAAAAGCTAAAATAACTCCATTTACTGTAAATAAAATCATCTAATGCTTTTAAATCATTTGTAACGTAAATTTATACTCTAAAACAAACTCACCTTATAAAATCAAGACCTATAAATTAAATTCCACTCATCAAAATATATCTTTATAAATATTCACATATCTCTAAAAATACTCTCGAGATTATTATTTTGTCCATAAAATATTCTAACAGGATTTTAATCCCGAAATCAAACTCTGAGTCATTATGCATAATATAAATACATACATATATATATATATATATATATATATATATATATATATATAAAAGTGATATCTCTATTTTGTAAATGCAATTACAAATATTACAAATAACTATATTTACGTTCTCATATACACTCCTACCCGAATCTATGCATGCATGGATTTAGTGAACTTGAATACATAGCCAGCGTCAACTTAATTGAACAAGTCTTAAAATCAGTGCCTGGATTTTATTATTATTTAACATGTCATCCTTCAAAGAAGATCTGGCTTTGATTACGCTGGAGTTTCTTAATTGGTCTTTCTTTATTCAAGTCTTTTATTCACATGCTTTAGCGGTGGCTCCAAAAATTTTCAACCATTGCATGTGAACCTTCTTTCTTTTTTTGTGTGTACTAATTCTCGAATCCTGTGGCTCATTTTTAATGGTATTAGTTGTTGAATCTTATAGCCCAAGCGCGTTATAGCACATGCCATTGCGAATTATCTTCCAAAATCTACAAAGATTTATCGCACCTAATCTGTAACTTAATTTCTTTTTGGAGTTTTGAACAGTTTCTTAATGCTTTTTAGAAAGTATTTTTTTGGGGAAAAAAAAATACAATTTAGCCCCTTAAACTACTACATTTTTTTCTGGATGGCACCCCAAACTACCAAGGCTTGCACTCTGGCCCTCCAAACTACCAAAACCTTTGAAAAATGCATTTTTTTAGCAAAATATCCCCATAATACCCCTGCCACGTACCATTTTTTAATTAAAAAAATTACAAAAAATTGAAAAAAATAAATAAACTAAAATTTTATTTCTTATTTTTATTTTAAAAAAATATGGGTGTTTGGAGTAGTGTTATTTCCCTACCACGACCCGATCTTCCCGACACCCTTCTGATCACTGTTCGTTTGCACCGTGATGACCGATTTTATAGCCCGACTCGACGAGTTTCGATTTGCAATCATCAGCTCGCTGATCTCGGCCGAGCTCAAGTTCGCCCCCGCTTTGGAAAATACCCTCAACCTGAGAGAAAAACTTGTGATCCTTGAACTCCAGGTAGCTATTGGCCAACGTTTTAAATGCCAAAAAATCATATAGAGGAAAATGGATATGAACATCAACAAACAAGCTCACGGTCATTGATTTCTCCGTTAGAAACCGATCGAGGTTTTCCATAATGATGATAAACTTTCTCGTTGTTTGTAATAAAACAAAATTCAGATTTGAATCATTCATAACCTTCAAAAAATCAATATCATAGACATCGAAGGATAGAAAATTAGCCATGTCTGCGTTCGGAGAGGCGGGGACGAGTTCGCCGAGCTGTAGGCGTGCATTGTGCCCAACGACGATGCTGGAAAGAAGCAGTACTTCCTCAAAATAGAAAATAAAATTTTAGTTTTTAATTTTTAAAAAAAAAATTGAATTTTTTTTGGAATTTTTTATAATGTTTTTGAATTTTTATTTTTAATTGAAAAATGACACGTGGTAGGGGTATTATGGAGATATTTCACCAAAATTGGCATTTTTCAAAGGTTTTGGTAGTTTTGGTGGCTATCCAGAGAAAAGGTGGTAGTTTGAGAGGCTAAATTGTATTTCCTTTTTTTTTTTTTGTATTTGTATTTGTATTTGTTTAAAAAAAGTGTATTATCTAGCTAGTGATGCTGTATGTGATATAATTTGTTTAAATAAATACTATTTTTTATTGACACGTTTTGATGTTCGATTTTTTAAAATCTGAATTCAACTATTATTTAGTGTGCAAATTTCGAAGCAAAAAAGATGTTTGGATGATTGATAGAGTTTAAATTGTATTTGAAATCATGTTTGGGTGATAGTTGTATAACTTGTATGAGAGTATTTTTTTTTTTTTCATGGAAAACCATGGTAGAAAATGATTGGAGGTATGAAAAGTTATGTAGAATAATTAGAGTTATGAAAAATGTATGTTGGAATCCGGGTTAGAATACGGGTTGTATTCGGGTTAAATGTTGGTTGTATTATATATCCGGATTAAAAAAAAAAAACCTGAATACTGTAGGAAGTAGAATTTGTTTTTTATTTGCATCCAAACATGCCATAAAAGCATTCAATGCATTAAATTCAACTTAAGTAAAACCTTTTGAAGTATTCAATGCAAAAAAAAATATTAAAAAAAAATTAACATTCAGTACTTCTTGGCTCTTTAAATTTAAGGAGAGATTCACATATATTAAATTTAACTTTTGATAGAAAGTTTGTTAAATGATAAATTTTGTATGTTTTGTTAATTTTGTTTTTTTTTTTAAAAAAAACCCAATTTAAAGAGCTCAATGGCACATTATGAATGCTCTTAGCTACTAACGTGGATATCATAGACTTCATTAATTCACACTGTTAACAAAGACTCAGAATAATCTGAAAAATGAAGCTGTCAACGGTTGGCAATTGACTTTTATATCATTATCTTCTTCACTCGCGATCGAAACAAAATAAAAATAAAAATAAAAATAATAATAATAATAATTTATTTATTTGCTAGTCTTTTAATAATCTGCAAATTATTTATGTTTACGCACTTTGTTTTTCATTGGAAATTTTGACTCGATCTGTACGTATATACTTATTGTGAGATCTGAAAATTAATGCTTCGAGCCACCGCTAAACCATTTGAATAGATCGAAGACTTGAATAAAGAAAACCAAGAAGCTCCGGCCGGCCAGCGTCATCGTTGATGATGTCATTACATCTCTTGGTAGATAGATTAGTCAACCTCGCTACGAGTCAAAGGAAAACCGTGTGCGTACGAGGGGAGAGAGAGGCAGAAACATTTTTCCTTTCTTTATAACCAAACCCTCTGATGTTTGAGAGCTACACAGCATATCTACATTTCATTTGCACCAGTGTGTACGCAGCTGTGTTTGTAAAAGGTGAAACCCCACTACTCTGATCTTCTTCTTCTTCTTCTTCTTAATTTCTTTTTTTCGTTACCAGGTGGAATTATCTTAATTATCTCTCCCTCTCACTCTCTGGTACTCTATACCGTGCATTCTTCTTTATTGCTCTTAGTTTGCAGTGGTTTAATATTCATTTGGAGATGTTGCTGTCTATGGTGCCATGGTACACAGTGCAGTACTCTTCACCAGTACCACGAATCAAGTTCATTAAGGAGGAGTGGCACTTCAAGAATAAGCCTATTGTCGTACGACAGACGAACCCACAAGATCAGACTGCGGAAAACAAAAATGCACTCCACTTGATTCAGCGACGTCAGGCCGTCCCTTTCACTCGGCGGGTCCAAACCCGGGCAAATGCGGGTCACCAGAATCCACCTGGACCTTATGAATTAAGTAAAGTCTTTTTCACAACTCTAAATTAATGAATATACATACATATCTTTTTCCACAAGACTTCATGTATTTCTTGTGCAATCAGATCCAAGAGTACACTTTCCTCTGTGGGAGCGACAACAAAAATTGGATCAAACGATTTTCCAAGAGTGTAAATGTTGTGGCTAGAGATCCAGTCATACAGAGAGCAGGGATTTCCATAAATTTGTCTTACTTTGAAATGAGCCGCAGGGAAAATGCTGGGGTACACACCAGGATCCCACCAGCATCCCACCAAAGCCGCAGATGGGAACAACGCACCGACCTTTGGGGCCAGGAAATTAGATATTTTTTGCTTCCCTTGGGCTTGGAGAATGAGCGTCAATGGGCTGTGTTGACCAAAGGGCCTACAAGCTTAGTCATTGCTCAAGGCCTGACAATTCTAAACGTCTTGGAGAATTTTCGAAACTGGAAGGGGAGTGTGCATAAGAGAGGCTTCGAGACTTTTTTTATTTTTATGAATTAGGCTTCGAGACTTCCCTCCAAGACTTCCATTGCAAGATTCTTTAAACTTGTCCCCTGCCAATGCTGCCATGGACATCATGATGGAATGTCTGACTGCCGGCCTTGTATTTTGGAGGTGCACCATCAGCTTAAAGTGTTGCCACATTTACTGTTTTATTAAATAAGGGACTGATTCCCACCAAATAATTATATGATGTATTCGTTCAAAAAATAAAATAAATTATGATGTACGTGCATGTCCAAGTTTGTAACCGGTAGTGTCACTAGTACTATTAGGAAGTTTGAATAATATTGGACGTATAATATTGCTACAATAAAGAGCATGCATCATATCTTTGATCACGATGCTAATCTTATCGGCTTGTAATTATCCCAATGTTATCGTTTTATGTTTTGTTGCAATTGGAGGGCGTCTTTTCTATGCATGAAAAAATTCCTTTTTTGTTAGAATGATCATACTTAAACTCCCATTTAAATTAAGTCGAAAGAAAAACTAAATAGACTCCGAACAACACCTAGAGAGAGAGAGAGAGAGTTAATAAGTGTTTTACAACAATTATGCCAAATTTAAAATTAAAGAAATTATGCCTGTCAATCACCAAATTAAAAATAATGCATGTAAGCATTAAATTAAACAATAATTAAGCACAATAATTTTATGATGAAGTGGAAACTCAGAAAACTCAATGTTGGTACAGTTTCCGGTATGGTGTGAATTTGCACATTCCTTTGATGTTCTTCACGCTTCTCAATAACTCTGCAAAACAACAAAACCTAGGGACCCTTCCGGGGGTCCCGCTCCGATGCCTAAGTTAGCTTCTGTGAGAAAATAATACTCTATGCATAAAATTGAGTCTTCGTTTATACCTTGGGTATGAGCCTATTTATAGGCATAGAGGTGGAGTCAAACCTGGATTAGGACTCCTGCTCCTTGTTGATCTAGAACTGCTGTCAGAATTCTAATTGGACTTTAATCCTTTATTAGACTTATAATTGAATATCTTCTTAGACTTCCAATCTGATATCTTCTTAGACTTCTGATATGATCATTATTCTTATATGATCATTATTCTTATCTGTTTGGACCTTATTTGACTTTTGAATCTCCTCTTTGGATCGGGTTGAGTGAGATTTATCCCCAACACTCAACCACAATAATCTGTTCTACAATTGTAGCTCCATAACTTCTGGACAACTCTACTATCGAGCTTCCTCTTCTAATCTCGAAATTCTGGTAGCTAAAGGCACTATTGAGAATTCATATTTGGTTTAACAAAAACTCTAAAAAACATTAGCTAAAATAGATAATTAAAGTAGCTTTTTGATGTAGGAGGATAACAGTTGAGTTTCCCGACACTAACTAAATATTTTAACATAAAAGATCTGCACAAGAATTGAAAGAATCGTGCATAATATTTGAGGATTATTTTTAGAATAATAAATTTTACTTTCACTACAAGTATTTTGTTTTGTCTCAAAGATTATGGTGTTTTTTTTTTCTTTTTCTCCAAATATTTTCCTTGGAAAGTACTCAAACTTGGCCTATAGAAAGGCGGGTCTTTATTATTTTGAAATTCAGTTTTGAAGTATCAATTAAATTTAAGTCTTTCTGAGTTATTTTTCTGTTTGCTTATTTCGAAAAATTAAGGTCTTTATCTTCCCTATTTGTTATTTTCTCTCTTCCTAAATTCCCTTTTCAATCTTCAATCTTCAATTTTTAGTTTATTCTGCTATCATATGCTGTCAGAACAATCTTAGTTCTGCATTGCGTTAGTTGGTAACAGAGCTTAGCGTCTTCTTGGGGTGAATTTTCATGATTGGAAGTCGTGGTTGGTGTGGGCAGGTTCCGAATGAGGAAGTTCCCTACCATGAACGCATTATATAAGACGTAATGATTCAATACTTGCAAAAGCAAGTTGCGGAGTTAACCTAGCGTCTTGTGGCACAAAAAATGGAGATGTATCGCGATATTGACTGTAGCGCCCTAGATTTTAAACTCTAAAATATAGTGTCTTAAATTAGAATTTATGACTAAATAAAATGACTCTGATATTAATGGATATTTATAAAAATAAATATTCATTAGTTTTATAAACTCGATTTAATAAAAATGGAATTATTATGAGACCCTAATAATATTGGTGAAAAATTAAATAGACAAATCTAAATATCCGATGAATTAGTTGGGATAATAATATTCTCAATATTATTATATGTGAAAAAATAAAGATGACTTCTAATTAACTCTGTGTGTGTGTGAACAGTGTGCAAAAAAAATTAAATGCGGAATTTAAATGAGACAAATATTTTGTTGACGAAGAGGAAACTCAATTAAGAGAAAAACCACTCCGAGGCAACCAAACCCAGGATATCCACTATTCAGAAGACAAAGCTAATTACAAAGGAGTAGCACTTACATATCCCTGATGCAGTGATCGTACCTTGAACTCTGACGTGTAACCTAACATGAACGCCTCCTAACTAGATCTTTTACCTTAAGAGGTCTTTAATGGAATCCTTTACCTTAGGGATCCTCCCTAAGATAGACTTCACAGCTGATCAAATCACACATTGGCAATAGCTAGAGAGCTAGCAGATCTTCAAATTAACTTAAACACCCTCTCTAAGTTATAGAGAATTCAATACCGAATTCTGTAAATAATACATGCCTAGAGACCTCTATTTATAGCCTACAGAAGACCTAAATCGACATTGATTCGATTTTCTCTAGGCGGCGTCTGGACGGTAGCCGAGGCTTTCCAAATTCGCTAAAATTATTTCCTTAATAGAGCCGCGTCCGGACAGTGTTGCCCTAGCGTTTAGATGGTTACACTTTTGCTGCACACAATTTTCATAATAAGGTGTGAGCGTCCGAACAATGTAGATTGACTTCCGACGGTTAAATGTCTTTTGCACGACTTGCCCTATCAAGGATAGCGTCCGTACGGAATAACCATGTCGTTTGGACGATTGCAACTGTCTTCCCATATTTGTGTTTGCGAAGAAAATCTTTTTACTTGTCAAACATTGACTGGTGTCCGGACGATATTGTCACGTCGTCCGGACGAATGCACTTGAACGTAGGATTCTTCTAGAATTTTGAAAAGCGTCCGGACGTGTAGCTAAGACGTCCAGACAGATGCAACCTTGAACTGCTCAAAGCTTCTCGACATTGATGGGAGTCCAGACGGTTTTGCCACGTCGCCCGGATGGATGTTGTTGACTGATGAGCGTCCGGACGCTTTACTATGTCGTTCGGATGGTAAACTGGGGATTCAACTTTTGCTGAGATGTAAACTGCGCAGAGTCTTCCTGAAGTCCAGAAATTACCTTCTTGATGCTTGTGACACTGATACTTGTCATATTAAGGCCATTTCCATATTGGAGAAATAATCTCTGAATATTTGAAGACTTTGAAATATATGGCATCACTGTTAAAGCAACAACATTACATAATAGTCATTTTGTCAAACAGAATGCAGCCAACACAAAAACTAACAAATATGGCTAAATTAAAAGTCATCTTTATTTTTCACTTTTAATATAAATAAACGTTATGATAAGAAGTAAAAAATAAGCGAGAAATGAACGTTTTGCTTTAGGTGTGAAAAATAAATAAATAAAAGGGGAAAGAGAAATTTATAATTTTTTATTCTTTTGGTGAGTGACTGATGACTCACCAAACGAAAATCACCATTTTGGTGAGGCTATTGGGGAGGGTATTTTTTTTTTGTGATTTTTAGTGAGTTGGCTCACCAAAATAGTTCAAAAAA
This sequence comes from Alnus rubra, assembly GCA_028654335.1. Lineage (NCBI taxonomy): Eukaryota > Viridiplantae > Streptophyta > Magnoliopsida > Fagales > Betulaceae > Alnus > Alnus rubra. Next base: position 85,591 of record JAJPGS010000591.1, on the reverse strand, counting down.
TTATTTTTGTGAGTTTACTAGAATGCTCTAAAAAAGTTCAAATATATATATATATATAAGAGCATCTCTAGCAATAATAGATAAAATACCTGGTGAAAAAACAATAGTATACTTGGCCGTTGTTGAAAAGCTAGAAAACCACTAAACACCTATAATCCCATGAAAAAGATGAGAAGTTTAAACTAACTATTCTGGATTGATTCTTTTACTCTCATTCCTTTTGACCCACATTGGTGGCCTAAGCCCTAAGGGAATGAGGGGCTGCTAGATTGACCATTTTGCTCTCATTTCCTTTGGTCCACACCTGTGGTCCAAGGAAATATGGGGCTGCTAGAATGACCCTTTTATTCTTGTTCCCTTTGGCCCTCACCTGTGTCCCAAGAGAATAAGGGCTGCTTGAATCACTATTTTACTCTTATTTCATTTGGCCCACACTTGTAGCCCAAGGTAATTGGAGACTGTTGGAATGACCCTTTTATTCTAATTCTCTTTGGCCCTGGCCCAAGGAAATGGGGACTGCTTGAATGACCATTTTACTCTTATTTTGTTGGCCCACACCTGTGGCCCAAGATGAGGAGAGGTTGTTGGAAGGAAGAAACTTAACCCCTAGAGGGCTCAGGCCCAAACTCAGTGTTTCCCCCCAACTCAAAAGTCTTTGTACTATTGAAGAATGTGTCAAAGCTAGTTCAAAGCTTATTTCAATTGGTATCAAAGCTAGTTTGTTTTTGACTTGTGTCTTGAGCATGTTAAAGCTATGATTGATCGAGGACTAATTTGGTTTTGGTCTAGTAAGCGATAATGTCTTCGGATTGTATAAAAGGGTGACCAATGTAAATATAATAGTAGGTTGTACACAGGGGCGGAGGGAGGGGGGGTCGAGAGGGGTCAAATGCCCCCCCTCACCTCCCAAAAACTCCATTTACTTTAGGAATTTTTTTTCAAAAATTCTGGTTGCCCCCTCTCAAAAACTCATCTAGGGGCAAATATTTTTCTAAAGGATTGAAATTCCTGACTCACACCGAAGTTTTGTTACTTTTTCAAGTGGTTTCTTAATTAGGTCAAACATCTGAAACTTGAAATCAGAACATTAGACACAGGTTGAAGACGATGGAGGTTGAAGACAAGTCCCTCATTTTTACTTTTAATAGAAACGCACCGTTTAACTTTAAACAAAACATTCGCACCGTATTCTATCACTAAGGAAAAAAAAGAAAAAAAGAGGACACGTGACGTCTAAAGCACTGCACTTCTTTGAAGGATGGGATATATTTGATGAATGATTGGACTTGACGAGTTGGCTTTAAGTCAAACAAGGAAGAGACCACCATTTACAACTTTAGCTATTTTATTATTATTATTTAAAAAAAAAACCCTTAGCAGACTAAGCCGTAGCCTTTGTTTATGTTAGATAGCTATAGGAGTATGGCTATATGGGGGAGGGGACTTGTCTAAGTACTAGTGACAATATCAACACCTCAATATGTTTTTTTAAAGCCTTAACTTGGTCGACTTAGGTTATTAGGTTATATTTAAATCGCATGTAACTATAATCATGAACAATAACAGAATAAATGAACATAAGGTGTGATAAAATAAATTGTAAATTACATTTTTATGTTTTAAGCGATAATTAAATTTTGTAGAATTATTTATTTATTGTGTTAGTTATTTTTTTTAAAAAAAAAATTAATTAATTTTTTATTAACTTTGGATTTTTTTTTTCATTTAAAAAAAAATAAAAAAATTATTGACCCCCCTAAGCCAAAATCCTGGCTCCGCCACTGGTTGTACATATATATGTTATAGAGGATGTACGAGATATTGAATAAACTTAATTATGGTTTGAATTGGTTAAGTTATTCTTACTGTTATAGGTCAAGCGAATCTAAAGTTAAGTTATAGTAGTAGCGCCTCATGAAATTTATAGATGCAGAAAAAAGAAGATAATTAATAGCATTTAGGGCGTTACATATGCGGTCTAGATATAATTATGTGCATTAGTCACACTAAATGCATCATATATGCATGCCTAGCTAATGACGTTCAATATAACACGACAACTTTAATTCATCTCATGAATGATTGATAAATATATATCAAAATGAGTAATGATTCAATGCCACCCAAATATACAACTTTTCACCACCTTGCATATGTGGCAAAGTGGTCCCTCACTACTTTTTGAGTTTTTTTATTTTTTAAAAATAAATTAAGGTGAGGGACCACCTTGCCACATAGGCAAGGTGGTGAAAAGTTGTATATCTAGGTGGTAATGAATCATTACTCTATCAAAATTAATATCATAAATCTCAAAACAAAACAATTTTTATTTAAAAAATAAAATAGAATTCAAATTGGTTTTTGGGCATCGATCAGCACTAAGGTACATTAATCCTAGCACAAGCCTCTAACTCCCAGTACAAAAAAAAAAAAAAAAAATGAAATCACAATGCAATATAATCCAGTACAGTTACAAATTAATACACAAGCTTTAGTGATGCGGTACTACAGAGATAATAGAGCACACTGTTTGTATTAAAGTGAGGATCGTAACAGTAGAAGCGACCGACCGAAGAGATGTACCAAAATAATTTCGTCTCATGTATTCCACCCAACCATGTGAAGGGTCCTCGTACAACATTATCAATTTGATACAAATATCATAATATTTGGAGTTCATGGATGAATAAATCATACATGTGCCCAAATTATTGATGAAATTAGTTACCTGCTTGTTACCAAACCCATTAACCAAGATCCCCTGCCGACGAAGTAGATCCAAATCTTTTTCACCGTCGAAAAAGAAATTCAACAAGATAAAATAATCAGTCACATATTCTTGATTTGGATAGTGACATTGCTCCAAAGCCAAAATGTTTCGCACATAAAGCTTAGTGTTATCGTCCAAGATAAAGGGTGGGATTTTCAACACTCCCTTCTTATAGTCTAAGTCAAGGTCAAGTAAACAATTGCTTAAGGGATCCACCTCAAACTTCAATCCTACCCCAAATAGCAGGGTTGCAGTGTACATATGTTCAATTATTATACGCTCTCTTTCTGGTAGGCAACGAGGCAGGTAAAAAATTCTAAGCAAATCAGTGAAATGCAATATTTCCAATTCAGGATCGGAAGACATTTCTTGTCTGTTGTAAGAATGAAAGTACTCAAAGGTCATCTCAACGAATGAAGGGGATCCTGACAGCCTAGATGGAAATGCAAGGTCAAATAATTTGTCAATAATGAAGAAAGGAAGTTGATTTCCAAGTAAATTAAAATAAAGTCTAGCCTCATCCTAGCAGCCAACCATGGCTTTAATATTATCTTGTCGTCAGAACTCCAGTATTGGTAGAACTTATTTCTGAAAAAAGCTCAATAATGAAGCTTACATCCGTCAGGATTATTGTCACAAAATCATCGCTGCTAAGAGGAATGGTCTCTTCATAACAGTGACGAACACTTTCTTCCAAATCTTTTATAGCGCGTTTTAAATCTTCCATATTTATCTTGGCCCGTTCAATGAATGCGCGCTGTTTAGACAGATTTCGGTAGGTGACGTGTAGATCAGCAATTCGTCAGTCTCCCTTCTTGGATCTGCAAGCAAGAACAAACACTACGTCGGGGGGATGCCGACAATCCCACTCCGATGCTTAAGTAAGTGTATTGTTTGAGAGTAAATGCACAGAGTAATGTTATAAAGATTAATCTGCCTACCTTAATATTTGAGGGGGCCTTGGTATTTATAGAGACTGAGCAGTTGAGATAATTCTCTGTATATGCGAGAATCGGTAGTTGAAGAAGACGTGGCCTCAGGCGCACAGATATTTCGGGTTCCACGACTGCTTATCTCGAGCGCACAATCTTATACAAGTGACATGACATTGGTGAAGCTCAGGGCGCACGATCTAGTTTCGTGTCGTGCGTCGTGTCCCTTAGATTCCGGGTACTCCCAAGATATACGCAGACGTTGGTATCAACTGGTACCCGGGTTGGCTATCAGGGTCGGATAGTCGGTTCGGTTGAATAGGTTAGGCCTTGATGATCTAGGCGGGCTCAGATAGACTAACTTTCCTTGAACCGCTTCAGCCCAGTCGGGTGAACCCAATGGGCCCTGTGTTCGGGCTAGGCCTGCTACCGAGGAGGACGGTTTTTTCCCTAACAAATGCCTTGAGATATCTCGCTTTATGAATTTCCATCTTTTGCAATTTTATTTTGCCATGGTGAAAAGGCCTTATCGAAATAACCTTAGGATTGTAGGCTTCTTCGTTCAATTTGTGAGAGATCCGGAACCTTGTAGATATAACATTCAAATGATGGGAGAGGCTGTACCATTTTTGTGATGTCAATTACCTGATGAAAAGATCACAAGAGTCACTAGCATTAAGAAAAGTGTTCGATGCTATATATATATATATATATATATATATATATATATATATATATATATATATATATGAATGAGCAGTATCAAATACAAGTTATAATTTCAGCAAAAGAACATTTTCCTGTACCTGCTTCCATATATATATATATATATGGGAATTGATATGACAGCTCAAATGTATGTGATGCTGGAGTAAATTTAATTTGCTCTAATCTTGAAAATAATAATAATAAAAAAAAAATCAAACGAAATGATGAAAAATTGAAGTAAATAGTAAGGCCGTTGATGGCTAAGAATAACTAAAAGAAAAAGAAAAAGTAGAATCCATGCAGATTATATATATCTAATTTCCCCATCCACTTAAGACGAACAATAAGTAGTATATTAATCCATATATATCAACAATTTTGAGCTTTATATATGAAAAACGGCAACGTCTACGTTAAATCACTGAAAACAAAAGCAATAGAGAATTGTATGAATTAGGTAGATCGAGAGTGATCAGAGAGGGAGAGATTATTACACAAAAAAAAGGTTTTGAAGCTTTACGATAAAGGAAGGTATGCCACACGTACGTACACCAATCAAAAGCAACCTAATTACTTCCTTTTTGTAAATCAAATGTTGATCTGCTTTGCGGCCCTCAAACAAATTAAAAGAATGGCTAGCTGGGGATTATAAAGAATATCGAAGTTGCTCTCTCTCTCTCTCTCTCTCTCTCTAAAGCACGTGAATAAAAGACTTGAATAAAGAAAGACCAAGAAACTCCATCCTTATCGTACGTTAATGCTGTCAGTACGTATAACGTTAACCTTCCTCCTTCCTCGTAGCATGGTGGTCGATCGGTGGCGCATGTGTTAATTGGTTTCACCAAAGTCAGATCTTCTTCTAATAAGGATGAAATTTTAAATAATAATTAAATCCATGCAGGCACCGGTTGTTATGGCAAAGAGATTTTAAGGCTTGTTCATTTAAGGCATCACTGGCTGTATATTAATCAACTTCATTAGCATATTTCAGATTGCATTAAAGAGCGTCAAAAATAATTTCAGTACATAAAAGGATGAATCAAACAAAAATTTTGATTTGTTTGGTAAAAAATTCGATTTTATGGTAACTTTTTTTTTTATTTTTTTTATATATATATATATAACTTATTAAATATAGAATGACTTATTAATTAATAAAAAAAATTCGATTTTTTCTATTTTTATTTTCACCAAAAATGTTAATAAATTCCGTCTTACATAGAATAGTAGATTAATGTTAAAGTATTCTACATCGTCAAAAGATACATGACTTGTGGACTTTATAAGCCATGAACATTCATCCTCTCTCAAGACATCTTTTGAAAGTAAATAAGACCCATTGGACTTTTACAATTAATAGCATACTTTCAAGTCTCATCCCGCATTAAACTCCTATCCTGACCTACGTACGCGGGTTAATTTATTATTGAATTTTTTTTATAATTAAAATTAATTTAATAGTAGATTGATAATGACTGTAAAATGAAGTATCAATGGTTGGTAATTGGCTTTTATATCATATTATTTCTTCTTGGCCCGAGTAATTTGGTGGTCTTCTCTAATAATTTGCAAAAGTGGGTAAATTAAAATCTGAAAGTTGAAAAGGTTAGTTGGAATTCAGATGGCGGTATCGGCGCTCCCGCCGGATCCATGCATATGCATATGGATTTAGTGAAATTGAATATACAGCTGGGATCAACTTAATTGACCAAGCTAGTCTTAAAATCAGTGCCTGGATTTGATTATTACTTAACATGTCAACGATCATTATAAGAACATGTGGCTTTGATTATGGTGGAGTTTCTTGGTCTTTCTTTATTCAAAAATCTTTTATTGATCACGTGCTTTAGCGGTGGCTCCAAAAATTTTCAACCATTAATGTGAACCTTCTTTCTTTTTTGTGTGTACTAATTCTCGAATCCAGTGAATCGAGAATTATAGCACAAGCGCGTTAGCAGAACCATTGCGAATTATCTTTCAAAATTAATCTAGCTACAAAAAATTAACGCACCTAATCTGTAACTTATTTCTTTTTGGAGCTTTGAGTAGGTTGTTAATGTATTTTAGAATGTGTTTTTATGTATTTGTTAAAAAAGTTTATTACGCACTCTGTTTATCATTGAAAATTTTGATGTTGCTGTGCGAGCTGATTTTGCTGTTGCAGTCATGCACGGTGATTAGTGACGCTGCTGATGATATAATCAATGTGATGATTACTCATGCACGGTGATCGATTTTGCTGTTGGTGAAGCTCATGCCCGGCCGCCTACTTGCACTCTTACGACAGGTTCTTATGGGATTGAAAATCTCATTCTTGAAGGGTATGCAATCTACATTATCTTAGATATTTAGAATCTTAGTTTATTTTGGACTGTAATTTTGCTCATGTAATTGCTGATATTATTCTTAATTTAGTGGCTTTTCAAGATTGAAAAGCAGTTTAATTAAGTTTCTAGATGTGCTAATTTTTGTAGCGTACTTTTTAGGTAAATAGACCGCGTTCCCAGCTTTCTTTAAAAGAATTTTCTATTAGGATCTATTTGGGATTGCGTTAAGAAGCTTAAAGAGTACTTTTAGTACCTAAAAAGCTATGGAAAAACAAAAATGGGTACGTTTAGTAAAATCCTCAGAAACTAAATTTTTGCTCTAAAAAAAAGCCAAAATCAAACACAATCCTAAACAAAACTGGCCTTTAGTCTTCTATTCTCTTTTCCATTCTAATTAAGAGGGTCTTCCCCTCATTATTACCCGTTTTCTCATTGTTACTGTGCCTTCCCTTTTCTGGTTGGTTACTATATATAAATGCTTTGAACTATGTTGTTCTTCCCACTCAAGCTTAGTCGACGAAGGACATCGTCGGTTTTCATTTAACTACTTATATATATAGTTATATTAATTAACACAGCAAAACAGGAAAATTAACCCTTTGAACTGATGCTCTCTACCTGATAGCATAGACAGACCCAAAAGTCCAACAGCCTTTTTTATGTGCCTAACATATATTACACTTAATTATATTACAGTAAAACTGAATTTAGAGGTTGTACGTAAGTCTGTGGTCAATCTTAACGGGAGTACCGTTAAATAAATGGGCACCGGGCATTACCTCTTCCTCCCAAATCACTATCTGTTTCTTGATTTTTAAATCATAATTTTCAAACGATTTATTTTCTGCTATATAATTTAAAGTAATAATTCCAACGCACTCCTAATTTGATTGTTCAACAATGCCAGCAAAATGTGGAAGGTGTGCACCCATTTGCCGGCATTCGAGCCTATCTTCCAAAATCTCCCCAACAAGCACACCCCGATTCTTTTCGGGGTCATTTTAGGCTGGAATTGTAAAGGATTTTTTTAATGATAGATGGAATTGATAGGAATGATGTAATTGTTCTCGACTGTTATGGAACGAATGGAGGTGAATATGGAATTGAACTGAAATGTAAAAGAAGATGGGCAATTTGAGAACCCCAATGATATATCTCCAAGCTAATTTGAGAACAGCTAGTCTCCATTAATGAAATAGATTTTTTTCTATATTAATTCTGATACAATTTTATCATAAGTCTTATATATATAGAGTTAGCCCCTAGACTCAAGCCTAACTGTTTGGGCCTTTCTCTTACAGAAGAATATTTTGCCCAACTATTAAACTTTAGCCGAAGGCCAAAGGGCTTGGCTACTAACACTAATAGCTTTCCACTTGTAGGATTGGCCTTCCCATTCCTCTGTGCAGGCTCGGTGCTATACGCCTTAATTGTCAGCTCTATTCGCCATTTTGGAAGGAACGGAGCAGCGGCACTTTGCACAAGTACGCTCGTCTTGCCCAACCCATTCCTGTAAGCGTTAGCAGAGGATGGGTGGTTCGGCCTTCTGACCAATTTGAGTGGTTTGACTTTATTATTAATTTTTTTTTTTCGTCTTTTCGTCTTTTGGTTTTTATATTTTATATTTTTATTATAAAAAAAATATGTATCACAATATTATTGTCACTGGCGTGACATATTAACGAATTCTATCAAATTTTTTTATCAATAATTTTTTTTTTTTTGCTTATTGAAAAAGTTTTCAATCACTATTCGTATTAGCAACTAATTTTGCACGTACCTCTTACGATAAGATAAGATCAGGTGACCGTGGACCATAAGACCGGAATATTCCAACCAATTCGGGCAATCAAATATATTTCATTAAAAAGAATGGATGTTTTAAGAAAGCATGGGAATGAGAAAGCAAATTCAGTGGCAAAGTTCTCCACCACTACAAATATATATAAAACACGTACACTACTAATTCAACACGGCGCTAGCTGTTGAACTGCAACATTGCTATGATATTAGATTTTAAACTCCTTTTGAAAGTGTTGACATTTTATTACTAGCAATGTTATTTATATTCAACTTGTCTGAGCAGGGACTTACGTACAAAAAAAAAAAAACTTGTCTGGGCAGGTGACTTTTTCAATCTGTAATGTGCTTATGCTATTAATTTGAGTATTAAGGATAAATGAGTTTGTTATTTGAACGTTATGCCCATCTTTAAAACATGATTATATTTTTATTTAACACTTCAAGTCGTTTGAAGAACTCGATCGTGTCATTAAAATGGTAATCCCATTCATTTTTATTTGGACTTATATAAAACTCATGTAGGCTAGGCTGCTTATCCAATACATACGGACATCCTTTGTTCAACCCAAGTGAATATATATACAGAAATCGAACAAATTATATACACAAATCCAACTCCATGACACACGTGCTCAAAGAAGAAAAGAGTAAAACAGAAGATTGGACTAAAAGGTGATGCCGTGATGGTACGTGCACCTCAACGATACAAGGACAATCAGACATTCCTCGATGCCTATGGCTGGGAACCAGTTTGAAGAAGCCTGTCATGGCACTCTTCGAAGCCAATCTGGAAGCCTCTCTCACGCACATCCGCCTTCCAGTTTTCAAACTCCTCCAAGATCTTCTCAATTGTTGTTCCATCCTTACTGATTACCTCTGAAAAATTGGTCATGAATACAGCCCATCTTCTCTCCTTCCTCAAGGAACGCAATAACTCTCGAATTTCCTCGTCAAAATCCTGCTGTCTGCGGCCTGTTCCAACGCAACACGTACAATTCGATGATAATGTTTTCTTCCTGTATGAGCTGATCCTGAGCCACAACATTTACTTTCTGGGAAAATTGTTCAATCCATTCCTTGTCCTTGCCTCCACAGAGGAAAGTGTATTCTTCGATCTGATTGCACAAGTTATATATGTCTAATTAACCTCAAATTTTATTTGAAGGTGCATTATGAATTTTGCCTAAAACTGCATGCATGAGTATGTGCATATGTGTGTATACATGTATGTGCAAAGGATATGTACATGTATTCATTTAGAATTGTAAAAAAGACTTTACTTCGTAAGGTCCAGGTGTTCTCCTGTAACTAGCCCCACAGGCCACAGTAAATATACATGGACGGCAAGTGAAGTCACTCGATCATTCCAAAACGCTGAATCAAGTGCAGTGCATCTTCGTTTTCCACATCTCCTTGTGGGTTCATCAACAAGACAATAGGCTTATTGTCGTACCAACGGTCCTCAATCAACTTGATGCCTGCTGCTGCTGAAAAGTACTGCACTATATACCATGGCATCTTGATCTTAGACTGTAACATCTCAAACTTCCTTCGCAAGTTATTGGTCCACTGCTCCACAATTGGGATCCATACAATTTTGTATTGGTCCCCCTTCTTATTTTCTCTGTCATAAATTGACATCAAATCCCATTTATCATTCCTGTGTATATTCAGGTCTGAAATGAATAATAGAAGATTCTTCTCTTTCAGCACGTCGATGCTAACCTGTTTGTGCAAGACAATTGTGAAAAATCAAGTAAACTGTCCAATAAATTATTCGTAATATATATTCAGTTTTGTAGCAAGTGTAAATGATGAAGTTGTGACTGTAGTCTAGTAATCTGATGAAAGAAACATTACATACATACAATTGAAAATGAAAGTATTATTAGGGAGATGAAGTTGTGACTGTAGTCTAGTAAATGATGAAGGAAACAATACATACATACAGTTGAAAATGAAAGTATTATTAGGGAGGGTCAACCTAACGGCCTATCAGGCTAGCTAGTTCAGAATCATTTGAATCTGTGTTGGAAAGTTTAGCTCTGTTGAGAAAATTATCATTCTCAAAGCCCAAATGAGTACATGAACAAGCTATGGGCCCGGTCGGTCCAACTGACCCAAAGATAGACTCGTTCGGTCATCACAGTCTCAGATACTCCTTACAGAATCTTATGAAAACTCTCGGTTGCAAAGACCGATGATTGATATGTACTGTTGATACGTTTCAGGACATCATTGTCTAGAGAACACGAGGAGAATGCATACGAAATGTCCATATCCAGTTAGCCCCAAGAATGGATTTCTCGGAACTACCAGGAGGCGATATGGATGAAGTATGCTGAAATACTTATCCTGGATTTATGCCCAATGGATATGGGCATTGGGTGGGGACCGTGGAGTTATATTTGTTTTTGTGTGTGAAAATTTGTGTGTTTATTTGTTGGATGGGCTATTGGAATATTTGGAGCGTGCTTTTGTTTGATTTTGTTGTTCTGAATTTGGTAATATATATGTATAAGTATTATTGTTATCTCGTTTTCATCGATTGAGAATAAGAAAATTGATAATTAATAGGACATAGTGTCCGAAGAGTAGGTTTGATCAGGGTTCTCTTGGATATTAAAGTTTCGCTGACTTATGTGGGCATTTAGCATACATATGGTTCTATTGTCATTTCCATATGTTTTGGACATTCAAAGATTGAGATGTTGCACGCCCAAAGTCAATTGTCTGCATATTGAAATATATACCGGCATTGAGGAATCCTTTTAGTTCTTCTACTTTTGCTACATAAGCTCTCTTAATCAAAATATTAACTATTAAACGAGTTTACTTATTTTGGATGATGATTCATGTTGAAGAAGTGAAAAGGGCTGTAGGGAAGCATAAAATAAATGATCTTATTGTTAGAATATATTCTGAATGTATTCTCAGAATCTATTCTAAATATATATTTTAGCATTTACCGTAAATGTTGAAGCTGTTTGGTAAGTTGTGGAAAATGGAATGTTTTATTTGAATAGTAGTAATAAATGATTGATGTGATATAGAATTTGAGAATGTTTTATAGAAAAGTGAAAAAAGTTTTGTTTTGTAGTGAGTTTTTTTATTTGAATAGTAATAAAAAATTATTGATGTAATGTAAAAAGTGTAAAAAAGTTGGAATGTTTTTTATTTGATTTTTTTGAGAGAAGTGAAATGAGAATTGAAATTGTTTGGTTTGGTTACCAAACAGGTCCGTTGATTTACCGTAATTTATGTTTCATTGTATATATAAGTTGGTTTATTTAGCTATAAATAGGACCCTCTTGTACACAGTTTATTATACACAGAAATACAGCATTTAGTCATTCATATATTCTTTTGTTATTTTAACATTGTATCAGAGCCAAGTTTTTAGTCTTGCCTAGAGAATTAGGAACTGGTTGGATCTTCTCACAATTCGAATTCCTTTTCGACCTTGTTTTGGTATAAAAATAATACCAACCAATTCTAAAAGCTCTGATCTCCAGCTTGTTCTTTTTAGATCGTCATTCCAGCACTCCACGCGCTCTCACACGCCATCAGAAGTTTCTGTGTGCCTCTGTCATGCAATCCACATGCCGCCACCGGCCACCACACATTGCTTATATTGATCAACTTCCGTTATGCAAACCATATTTGGGATCAGAATCAGCTGCTCTACCCGCCGATAGAGACTACATGCCCAGTAACCATACCACACGCCGGGAGAGAATTCTGCCTCTACAGATTCTGTCATCTCGCTGCTGGCCGTTGCAGTCAGTCGATCCACCCGGTTGCAGTTAGGCTTGTCAATTCGGGTTGTCGTGTCAACCCATTTGGTTGGCATGTCAACCCGTTTAACTAATTTGGTAAAAAAAATGTGTTATTAATGCGTCATAAATATGTCATAAATGGGTTGATGGGTCATAAACGTGTCATAAACAGGTTGATGGGTCATAAACGAGTTATTAACGGGTCATAAACGGGTTGACGGGACATAAACGAGTTATAGCCTAAACTCAAACCCTATATATTCATGTCGTGTTCATGTCCGATTCGTGGGTTGTGTCAAAATTGTCATGCCTAGTTGCAGTCTCACTCCATAGCTCCACCATAGAGCTATCCAGAAACATCCAAGAGGCCCCCATCAGAGATTAGACGCGCTACCATGCCTCAGGAGAATTTTCTCCCTCTTTTCTTCACACGCCGACACTTGCCGCGCATCCTTTTCACACACCAGTATCCCTCTGTTGTGCCATGTCAGCCCTAGCTGTAACGACCCACCCCCAATGACACAATACTGTCCGCTTTTGGCTCCCCATATCAGACTTCCCAGGAGGTCACCCATCCTGGAATTGCTCTCGCAGCGGCTCGCTTAACTGCGGAGTTCTGATAAGTTCATGACCATCACGGCTTTAAAACGCGTTGTGTCATAAAGGGTGCATTTATACATATAAGCACATCCTCATTCCCAGACGATGTGGGACGTCACAATCTATCAGAACTCCGCAGTTAAGCGAGCCGCTGCGAGAGCAATTCCAGGATGGGTGACCTCCTGGGAAGTCTGATATGGGGAGCCAAAAGCGGACAGTATTGCGTCATTGGGGGTGGATCGTTACAAATGGTATCAGAGCCATTGCCCAGCCTGAGATGGTGGGAGCGTGCACAAGCCCAAGAGGGTTGCCGGCGGGCACTCGCTGGGATGCCAAGAATGGGGTGATCCCATGAGGGTCGCCAGCGAGGACGCTGGGTCCCAAGGGGGGGTGATTGTGACGTCCCACATCGCCTGGGAATGAGGATGTGCTTATATGTATAAATGCACCCTATATGACACAACGCGTTTTAAAGCCGTGATGGCAATGAACCTATCAGAACTCCGTAGTTAAGCGAGCCGCTGCGAGAGCAATCCCAGGATGGGTGACCTCCTGGGAAGTCTGATATGGGGAGCCAAAAGCGGACAGTATTGTGTCATTGGGGGTGGATCGTTACACTAGCGCTACATCAGCCCTAGCGCCACGCCACCCCTAGTGCCACGTCACCGTTGACAAAAAAAAAACAACTGAGATGGTCATGGCCACTAAATCACAAATTATGCATGCTCCTATACAATGCTTCTACTGTCATCGATTGGTCAATAGATCAGTGAGTGTAAAAAAAAGGCTTTATCAAGGCAATCACTGGACTCCTAGCCATAAGGTTACTGCTGTCACTCATCCTGATGCATCAGATATGGCTCTCACCAGCATTGCACCCTCACCTAGTACCCTTTCTCCCACAGAAATTGAGACACTTATTCATCAAGTTATCTCTAAGTCCAATCTCAATATCGCCATGGCCACCACCCTAGGTACTTTTTCTTGGTTTATTGACTCTGCTTGTTGTAATCACATGACACCAGACTCTTTCCTCTTTCCTTCAAATTTGTTTTACGTAGTCCTACCCATATTTACACTACTAATGGTTCACATCTAAATGCTAGCCACATCGGGTCAGTTTCTACTCAATTGTTTATGTCTGATACCTACTGTGTGCCTAATCTTTCATTAAATCTCTTATCTGTTGGTCAATTTTGTGAACTTGGCCTTGAATTACATTTTTCTAATTGAGGCTGTGATGTGTATAATCCGTAGACGGGACAGCTAATTGGGACTGCCCGTAAGGTTGGGAGTCTGGAAGTCTATTTGAGCTTTCATCTCTCCATCTTCCCCCTACTGTATCTTCTGCTACTCCATCTCTCAGTTTATGGCATTCTCGTTTGGATCATGCTTATATTTCTCGAGTTAGTTCTTTAGCTCACAGTGCTTAGTTAGGGTTGGTTGGGTCTGAGTCGTTTGATTGTGTTGCGTGTCAACTTGGAAAGCAAAGTGCTTTACCTTTTAATAAAAGTGACTCTGTTTCTTCCAATCCTTTTGATTTAGTGCATTCTGATGTATGGGGCCCTGCACCCATTCCTACTATGGGGGTATCTCGCTATTTAGTGATATTTGTGGATGATTTTTCTCGATACACATGGCTTTATCTTTTACAAAATCGGTTTGAACTTCTAAAAATTTATTCTGAATTTCAAAAGATAGTTCACACTCAATTTTCTCACAATGTCAAAAATTTTCGGTCTGATAATGCCATGGAGTATCATTAATCTACCTTTCTTACAACTCTTAAACAAAATGGCACTCTTCCCCTCTTGTGGCTTGTGGGCGAATGGCGTATTTGAGTTTGGGAAAGGGGATTCATATATGTCTTGATTTTTAAGCGTGTAGGGGTAGGTTTGGAGGTAGGCAATGCTATCGTGGATATGTACGTCAAGTGTGAGTGTTTGTTTGTCATCCTCCTCAAAAGGCTCTGTTTTGAGCTTCATCGACGCTTTTAATATCCCAATTGATCTGCTCTGATTTTTGGCACTTTTGTTTTTTTCTTAGCCACCGGAATCGAGGGTTTTCGTTTTCTTTTTTCTTTTTGCTTGTGTTTCCTTCATTAATTAATCAGGGTCTTTGTTTGTTTCTCTTGCTGTGATATAAAAAGCTTTGTGGATATTTTGTGATTGGGTTGATTGAGCCTAGTCTTGATTTGTGTTTTTTTCTTGCTTTTTTGACATTCTCACCTACAAGCTGCCCCCTATCCTTAATTTCTTTTACAAACACTGTTTGGAGGTATGATTTGATAGTTAAAGGAGTTAAATTTAATTATTTAGTCAAAATTTTGACGGTTTTCTTCTCTTGTGGGCTTAAATAAAGGCTCAATACATGAAATATTTAATTAAAATGAGTGTTAAAAATATG
Organism: Alnus rubra; assembly: GCA_028654335.1. Lineage (NCBI taxonomy): Eukaryota > Viridiplantae > Streptophyta > Magnoliopsida > Fagales > Betulaceae > Alnus > Alnus rubra. Next base: position 70,266 of record JAJPGS010000591.1, on the reverse strand, counting down.
ATCATTAGAAAAATGACCGTTTAAAAATTATTGTGCGAGAAAAATGACATTTAAAAAAACGACTGCCGAAAAATATGACTATTAGAGAAAAAAATGATTGTTGAAAAATTTGCATTAGAAAAATGACTTTTCTTTTTTGAACAAAATATAATGATCGTGTTAACAAAATTACCATTGACAAATATGACCAAATATGATAGTTTTTTTTTATTTAAAAAAAAAAAAAAAGGGACAGTCAAAATATACGATAATTAAAAAGTAATAAAAAAGAATAAAGAAATAATATAAAGTTAAGAATAAATAATTGGATGTATGTTACCTTTTAAAACTCATTAACTAAACTAAATAAAGTGAATTTTGATTAACTATTCTAGATTAAAATATACATAAGTCATTGGGAGTAATCTAAGACTCTAAAGGCTGACGCATGGTGTGAAAAAGAAACAGAATTTCAGCGCCTACATTCTACAACATGTCTGCATCGACTAAAAACTGCTTGTAAATACCACGGCAATGCAGTGAAAAAAATTCACTCTCACCTTCTCTCACTCTCTCTCGTACAGTCGTACGATCAATATATATATAAAAAAAATTAAAAAAAAATGTGAAAAACATCTAAGAAACCTATAGAGCTATTTGAGGTGTAAGTGCTAGGTATAATTCTTTTATTATGAGTTTATGTCCATTCTAGTTATTAAAATTTAAATTATGTTGATATAATGCTTAAATTGCCGAGAACGTGTGATTGAGTATCTCAGAGAAAGATATTATATTCAATCATTTTTTAAAAATTACAATTGCATTGTTGTGCTGCCTAAATATTATTAGGTATTTTACAATAGCGCCATTATAATGCTCAAGTAATGTTAGAGTTTTGAATAAATATTATATTAATGCCGTAGTAATGTCCATATGAAAAATACGTGGAAATGCTACATAGTCGTTATGATACCCAAACAATACTAAGATATTTAAGATATGTCGTTATGATACCCAAATAATATTAAGATATTATTTTAGATATATCGTTATGATGTCCAAATAATATTAAGATATTTTAGATATGTCATTATGATACCCAAATAATATTAAGATATTTAGATATGTCGTTATGATACCGAAGTGGCATTATGACATTGTAAACATGTTGTTATGCTGCCCGAATTTTTTTAGGATTTAAAATAAGGTTTAGGAATAAAAATAAAGAAGAATATAGACTAATATGAAGGTACAATATTAATGCAAAAAGTCATTTAAGGAGTATAAGCCTAAACTACAAGTTCAAAGGGAGAATTATACATTAACCCCTAATATATTCACCTTCTCGCAATCTGGTACCCAATGTTTAAAAATTGGTAGATGACCCACCTAACTAACGTGTGACAATTAAGACCTTCCGTCAACTTATACGTATACGTCACTTTAGACGTAAATGACCTTTTAAGCAAATATTAAAACCATTTTGCCCCTCTTCCATTTAGAGAAATATTCAACACTTTCTCAGCACCGACTTTTAGCTCTCCGGCCCTACGCCTCATCAATATCTTTCCTTCTTCACCCTCCATCACCATCCTAACCACCCTCTCAATCTCCTCCCTTACGACGACTCCTTTTCCTCCTTCCAACGCCGACTTAATCGCCACTCCAACCTCTTTGACCAGCATCGTCGTGTTCATTTGCTGCTCAGCGTAAAGCGGCCACGCCACCATCAGTATACCGTGAGTGATGCTCTGCTCTCCAGTATGGAGTTCCACCACACAATGAAGAAATTCCACGTTGAAGATCGAGATAATAATTCCTCGGACAAGTTGACTGGAAGGTAACGGTGGAAAGCAAGTTCCTGTTTTGAATTCACTCCAGATCAAGAGTGAAATGATGACCTTAACTTGGGTAAGCTCACAGATAAGAGGTTCACATACAATATTCATTGGTCAGATTTCTCCTGGGCTTCACCTTAACTTCAACGAGGTTCCAGGTTCACATACAATCAGAGCTCATAAAGCACAAGGAGCTTACAGGTCACGGCTACTATTATACATCTTAATATAGAAGTGTGAATGAACTGACAAAGCTTCTGCAGGGCATTCTATACATGTTTTCCACGTCCTCCGTTTGACGTTCAAAAAACAGAACATGATAACATTTGAAGCAGCAAGCCAGATACATACAATGAAGATGTAAATGCTGTCAAGATTTGGCTATCGAATATGCAGTATTGATGTGAAGAATTTCTTCAGAAACGGCTCCATTGTCGTTACACCTCCTGCAATCAAACAACGTACACACATTTTTGGCTTCTCATGAAAAATCTCAATCCCATGCACTCATGCATGCATGTGTATGTAGAGAGTGAGAGAGAAGAAAAGAGTACTAACCGGAAATGCCAATATCATAGCCAAATATCAACCCAGCTGTAGCCGCAACAATGCAGATTATGAGCAACTGAGCTACCAGACTTAGGTGCTATCGGAAGGGCAGCGCGAGTCACTGGGATGTAACCGAACAACTCCAATGATCCGATGGGAGCTGACGAGAGAGAACGGGACTTCTTACCCGAAGGCCACATATACGAGCTAGTGTTATTCAGTTGAAGAGGCTACCTCTGAATCCACGTCTCCAGTCGAGGTCTGACCGTCTAATGAAGTTGAATTGCCAGAGGAGTCACAATTGAGGAGAATCCTATCAACTAGCGCATAAGGAGACGGTGAGCCAAAAATCTAAAAAGGTAGACATGTTTCCAATTGGTTTTCCATTGATGCAGTAGGATAAAGCATAGCTGAGCTGTTCAGATTATACGCGTCTTGCTCTAATGCTTTATATTTCTCTATTCCAAATCACCCCCCCTGACTTTTGGAGATACTAGAGTTTGTCAATATGGCTGAGAATGGTGAAGAGCGTGCAACATTCGGAGCAATTCTAGAGAACGTGTGGCCTGTGTGGACGAGCTTTATTGGTGGGGATGGAACAAGCAATGCACCAGAATTGTCCAGAACCTGGGAAGAACTGCCTAGTCTTGATGGGAGAGATGGCACGATGGAAATTCTACAACGGCTACCAAGTCTTGGAAGGTGGATTTCAATGGGAGCTGAGGCCTGGGAAGAACTCCTTGATGGTATTATCCCTGAAAACAATGAGGAACAGGCTAGTGCCATCGGCGCCGGCTCGAGCTTACAAAAGAGGAAAGCAAGAGTTAAGAAGGCGGCGACACGACACTACAGGGAAGTGCGAAGGTGGCCATGGGGAAAGTATGCTGAAGAGATCTGAGACTCCTCACGAAAAGAGACCATGAGATCCAAAGGCGTCGCATATTTGAACACCCAAGACGAAGGATTTCTTCTCAAGCTTGCTTGAGCAGAAAGGCTTGAGGATCTCAATCAAGCCGCCCACACCGTCTCCCGTCTGGGCCAGAAATGCTCCGATTTTGAAATTAATTGGTTCGATATTGTCTGCAATGATTTGAAGCTCGGAGTCTTCGAAATAAGCAAGCTCGAATTCTGATTTGTGCAAATGAGGAAAAGATAAAAGGCAGTGGAGTGCCCCTTATGAAACTCACCGTTTTGAAGATGCGAGGGCAAATTTGAAAGTTCTGGCTCTGTTGCACATGACCTCATTTTCGTCCAAAGTGACGGGATGAAAGGTCTTAATTACCGCAGGTTGGTTATATTAGACGGGTCATTTACAAATTTTTAAACATTTGATGTCAGGTCGCTATAGGGGGGATATATCAGAAGAGTAAAGTGTAATTATAATTTCTCCAAGTTCAAACTTACTAATCCACCATTATTTTACAAAAGCATGTCACATATGTCTTCTTGAATCCTGTTATTTTAATTACACGTATGAATATGTTCTGAAATGTTTTACATATGTGTTAAATAAAACTATGTTTTCAAAAGAAATGATTTATGAAAAGAGATTGAGTTTTGGAAGAAAAAATATGATTAGCGAAAAATGATAATATTAATTATGTGAAATTATATATGAATGTATGCAAAAGCCTAGCGATTAGGTGTGGATTATGCGCCTAACACCTCGATGTTAGGAATGGGAAAACAAAATTGCCTAACAGTCTAACGGTTAAATGGGGTCATACGTACGCTTAGCACCTCGAACTTATAAGAGGAATAAATTATTAGCAACCTTACGGTTAAGTGAGGTATCACTTAACAAACTCCTGAGGATAAGTGAGAGTATAAATTCACTTATTGTTATGATGAGATAATATGTCGTTATGTTCTGCAACGTTGTGTGCTTAAAGTATGATGATTTTAACTGATGTTTTACTTATCATGTTATGAACTGTTTTACTGCTTTATATTATAAAACGTGGAGTTATATGTAGTAAGAAAAGATATTTATGTTTTATTACTATATATGTATCAAACTGTCTATCACATGGTTTACTATTTAACCATACTTTTATTGAAAACAAATTTGTGAAAACCATGCATATGTGGCTGTCTAGTAAACACTAGCGATGAGATATTTTATAAACAACTAAGGACTCAAATTATAAATGGTTAGTTTGCTTGAACTTGTTGAGTCGTGAACTCACACTTCTATCTATAATTTTTATAGATGTGGTTGAGGAGGAGAAACAAGAAGACACAGACCTGTTTGAGTGTCCGATCTATAATGAGTGAAGCTGACTGGGAGCCTCAATTTTTAGAAAGACTGACAGTGAAAATACTTGTAGTGTTAGATGTGTGTATTTTAGCATGCCACTTATGACAACTTCTGATCTACAGTGTGTTGTTAATAGCCTTGTAAAAGATGTAGTCTGCTGCCTGTGGTAGTTTTGGTAAACTAAGTTCTTAGTTGTTGATATATATAATATGTGAGGTTTTAATTAGATGTTCTGGTAGAATTATACTCTTGAGGAAAACTCTGATCTTTTTTTTTTTTTTTAGAAAAAAAGGTTTGCTACTATTTTATGTAGTAGTGTTATGAGTAATTTTAGATAATTACACTTACGACTTGCTTAGAAAGTTGGGGGCTATAGTAAGAGTGTGTATAGCATTTCCCTTTCGAAAAAGATGTGCCGCAAAAAAGGCACAAAGATAGATGTTCTTCCTTTCGCATTGCTTTTTTAAGGAAAAACTAATAAGAAAATGTAAATTTAATCATTTAATCAATACTTTAATATCTATTCTTACGTTTGGGCTCAAATTCTACCTTAATAAGTTAGACCAAACATATGGAATATTTAATTAAAAAATTAGGTAAAAGAAAAATTAAATTCAATCAAACTCCACCTTAATAAGCAATGCACAACAAATGAAATATTAAATAGAAATTAGAGGTAAACTATAAATTCAAGGTTTGAATTCAGGACCTAAAGCTTTGATATGATATTAAGTCATCGTTTATTCTAAAAATTTAAACTAATAAGAAAGTTAATTTAATAATTTAATCAAAGACTTAAAAAAGAGTATGGTCGTGGCCTTATTTGCCACACAATGTGCACGGAAGTAAGCACTTTGGTTTTCAAGAGGCATGAGAAGGAGCAAAACTCGAAAAAGTCCCTCAACTCTTCACAAACCTCTACGAGAAAAAAAGTAACAAACACCAGTAGGGAAACTAAATCCCAAAGAAAAAAAAAAACTGAAAATACAATGAAAACCACTGAAATGCAACAAAAACCCAGATATTAGTAGCATTGGCAAAGGAAACGGTACGGTGGGGACGTGTGGCCGCATGAGGTCCAGAAATAGGTGCGGGTGGCAGCGATAGGTGGCAGAGAGGTCGGTGAAGATAGTGGTGAAGTGCGTTGGTGGGTGAAACAAATGAAGGATACTGATCTGGCTTGGAAGAAGCCAAATTTGTTAACCAAATCAGTGCTAGGAGAAATAGACGTTGAGAGCAACACGGTGGAGGAGGAGAATGGCGTAGCGAATCAAAGGAGAAGACAAGGCAAGGGGGAGGCTGAGGCTGCTGCAATTTTGAGAAGAAAAGTGAAAGATTGCCTAAGGTGATGAATAAGGCGCGTCGGTTCCGGTGACGACGCTCCCCGACTCTGGCTGTTTGTGTGGTCTCTGTTTTGTGTTATTCCTGTGTTCCTCCCGTCACAGACTGTCTTTGTAATACTTAAATTTGTACTGGACTATTTATTGGCATGTTGCTAGATCGGCCATCTTTTTTTAGGAGTGTGCGTTATTATAAAGAGAGGCCCAAACTGTGTCCTTGTATTGTTTCTGTATTGCTAGGCAGCTGTTTTTAAATCAGATCCTTCTGACTTATGATTTAAGGGTCTTGTACCTTTTGTCATGTAATTGCCTTCGGGCTTTTAGCAATATATTGTAACACATGCTACTTGTTCGAAAAAAAAGAAAAAAGAAAAAGAATAAGGCATTACAAGAGGCGAAAAGTGAGCTTCTAGAAGGAAACTTCATGATATGGAGGGGAAGAGGAGGCAATGACTGCGGGGGGGAGGGGGTGGGTGTGGGGAGGGCAGTAGGGGCCATGGCCCCCCAAATTTCTTGAGAAAAAAAAAATTATGAGGTTAAAAGAAAAAAAGAAAATTCTAAAATATATATATATATAGCCCATTGGTCCATTCTCAACAAATTATGTTGGCCCTATCCAATAAAAATTTTGGCCATATTCACTAAATTATTTTGGCCTTACAAAGTTAAACCTAAAAAAAAAAAAAAAGCCCTTTAGCCAAACTACATTCCATAGGACCACAAGCAAAAAAAATTAGAGAAAAATATTTCAAAAAAAGTCACCTTACCCAATTAAACTTAGAAAAAGCCATCTTAAACCTTGTCGTCTGTCGACTATCACTGTCCGATCCAACTGGCGGTTGGCCACTGCTTCCGCCTTCAGTACTTCCGCTTTGTTTTAACTTTGTAAGTTCTCAAAATCCTTTCCTTTCTTTTTCTTTTTTTTTTTCTTTTTCATTTTTCCCTGTCATACGGTGAAGAACTGAAGAAGAAAATTAAAAACGTGAACGAGGTTACAGCCTACGAGGGAAAACTGAAAACGTGAACTAAATTCTGAAGAAGAAGTGAAGAGGAAGATTGGATTTTAGAAGAGGAATCACGTCTCACTATCTGGAAGAAGAGTCTAGAGAAGAGAGTACAACAAAAAATAGGAGAAAAAAGTAACACTGATCGACTATTGAGTCATTGACTAAGGAGAAAAGACTCAAATTTCGTGAACCGTGAGAGTGAGAGTGATTATTTGTCTCATTTGTATGACTAATTTGTGTTGTTGATAAATTATAATAATATTTAAAGTGGTATTTGAAATTTGAGAAAGTTTTAATCTCTTTAAAAAAGGTGTAAAAGTGGAATTATTGTCAATTCGTGATTTGTGAGTGAGTTTCTCTTTAAATCATGATATTCGTGAATAATGACTTGGAAGTTAGGGGTTGGGAAAGCGGTCCAAATAGAGTTAATGGGTTAATTATAAAAGAAAAAATGGGTAACAGTGAGAATTATTAAATAACTTAAATGGTTTGTTAAAAGATTATTGAATGTCTTGTTGCCGATTATTTATTTATTTATTATTATTATAGTTTTTACCACAGTATTATAAAATTTTGATTTTGAAAATTGTTGATTTAGTATGATTTTTACGACATAGAATAACAATTAATTCGCAACACAAAAGTTGGGCAAAACCACTCAACGCACGTCGCACATTTAACATTTTGAGGTTAGTTTTATAAACTCAATTCCTAATATAATTGGTATTGTAATTTGGATATTATGGTTATTAAATATTAATAAGAATATTGGTTATTATAGTTTATAAGTCCAAACACTTAATTTGAGAATTTGACATATATGTAAAAGCTGTTATATTCTATTATTCTTTATGCGAGTTTCTTAATTGATACTTTACAAATATTTTTTCATACTAATTTTGTTTTTATATATTTATTTCATCTTTAATCTTAATATATTTTTTATTCATGCTTTGACTCATACCATTATTTTAATATATTTGTAATTTATGACTTGGCGGCTTAGCCTCCAAAATAATTTCTAGCTGTCTGTGAAAGGAGGGACCTCCTGTCTTCAAGAGAGAAAAAGGTTTTGTGGAGAAAAAACATGACAAAATAGTCAAAATTGTGTAAGAATTGTATAAATGTTGTGCAAAAAATATTACTCTAATAAATATTAAAACAATTATATATATACACACACGAATCTAGTAGTAACCCGAAACCTCATATTTGTACAAACACCATGCTTTTATAAAAATAATTTTTTTTAATTAGACACTTTAACCTGGTATCAATTATTCGGCATTGCTACCAATTGCCATTTTTGTTCATTATTCTTTTAGTTTATTCCCATCTCTTTCTCTCTCTCGTATTATTGACACAATACGGTGGTGCATCTAGTAGTTAGATACATATGTTTCAGCTGAAGGAAGGAGAAAAGGTTTAATTGGCTTGATATTTTTGTAGGATATTCTGTAAAGTTTTTTTTTTTTTTTTTTGTCACTCTCTGTTGTCTGTATTATTTCCTTGATTTGTACCCTTCTCTATTGGCAATTGCCACTATGTTTGAAATGATTTAAAAAGTTCTTCACAGCTTTTGTCGGCATGAATACCCTAGGTTTTTTCCTCTATTTTAAAAGACCCTTCAAGGTATCAATCAACATGATTGTTATGGGATACATTCTTATCATTAAATTTAAAGTGGGGCTAATTAAGGGTGTCTACGCCTCATTATGCTAACCTATTGTTTCATGTGAAACGTCCATCCAATAATTTTAATGCAATTGATTTTTGTAGTCATATTTTTTAAAAAAAAAGAAAAGAAAAGAAAAATGTGGGCTTTTTATCCAAAAGATTTTGCTTTTCAAACAATTACACAAGGCTTCTACACACAGGGGAGCAAAAATAAAAAACAGTCGGTCTATTAGAGACATAAAAGAGAGGTATCAAACGGGGGAGCATCCATTCATACACACCCATACAGCAAATAAAAAGCTTGAGAAGGAGATTGGTCGTGAGCCATTACACAAACTTTAGTGATCAGGATATAGAGATAATAGAGCATACAGCTTGTATCAAAGTGAGGATCAACAAGATAACAGCAGCTGTGGTAGAAGCGGCCTTCCAGGGACTGCCAAAATAGTCTCGCCTCAAGGAAGCCAGCCAACCATGCTTAGGGTCCTCGTAGAATTTCTTCAATTGTATACAAATATCATAATATTTGGTGCTCATGGTTGAATATACAATACTTGTGCCCAAACTATTAATAAAAGTTGCATCGTTGTTACCTAGCCCATTAACCATAATCCCCTTTCGACCAAGTAAATCCACATCCTTTTCACTTTTGATAAGGAAATCTAACAAGATAAAATAATCAGTAACATATGCCGCAATTGGGTAGTGGCATTGCTCAAATGCCATAAGATTTCGAGCATAAAACTCTGTGGTATCGTCCAAGGTAATGTGTGGGATTTTCAACACTCCCTTCTTATAGTCTAGGTCAAGGTCAAGTAAACAATGCCTAGAATGATCCGCCATAAACTTCAATCCTTTCCCATCCAACTGGGCTGCACTATACACATGCTTAACTTTTTTAGCTGTTCTTTTTGGTAGACTTTTGGGCAGGTAAAATCTTCTAAGCAAATCAACAAAGTGCATTATTCTTGGCTCAGGCTCAGGATTGGGAGGCAACTTTTGTGTGTTGAAAAACTTGAAGTACTCAAAGGTAAGCTTAGTGAAGGAGGGCAAGTCTCCTTGAGATGAAAATGTAAGGTCAAATAATTTCTTAATAATAAAGAAAGGAAGTTGATTTTCAAGTAACATTAAGTCCCGCTGCATCGTGGCAGCCAACCATGGCTTTAGTAATATCTTGTCGTAACTTGTCCATGCTGCTGCTCCCCGCCAATTTCTATAAAAAAGTTCAACAATGAAGCTCGCATCCACCAAGATCATTTTCAAAAAATCATACCTGTTAAGTGAAATAGTCTCTGCATAACATTGACGAACACTTTCTTCCGAGTCCTCTATAACAGGTAATAAGTCTTCGAAGTTTTTGTTGGCTCGTTCCATGAATTCCTTGAGATATCTTAATTTGTGTTTTTCCATGTTTCGCAATTTTTCGTCGCCATGGTGAAAAGGCCCTATTGAAAGAATTTGAGGACTATAAGCTTCTTTTTTCAACTTGCGAAGAGGATCCGGAACCTTATAGATACAAGGTTCAGGAGATGACAGAGGATCTAAGCTTTCTAACGCACTTTTGATGTTAGTTACCAAAGTTGCACGTTGATATTCTCCCATCTATCAAGTAGTGTTTCTCAAAATTTCCTGATGACAAAGCCTAGAGTGATCACTAGCATTAAAAAAAGTGTTCAATACTATGAATTAATGACTAGTATCGAATACAAGTACGAATTTCAGCAAAAGAACATTTTCCTGGGCTTCCAAACATGCCTAGCTCAAGGTATTCTTCTTCTATAGTCATTGTTTTAAACAAATTTTTAGTACAATGAACCAATTTGAAAGGTTTTGAGGCTTTTCGAATGAGAAGGTTTTAAGAGAGTACCCTTGACTTGATTCTCAAAAACTACAAAACCAAAATAAATAAATAAATAAAATAAAATAAAAAATGAAACAGCATCACGAATATAAGTTAAAAGCTCCACATATGATCATCAAATTTTTGTAGAAAATATTATTATATTCTTAAAAAAATTCATGAAGATCTCTAAAAGAGACCTGCAGTAGGCAGTTGGATGAGCTTGATATTTCGCTGGAATTAACCTTCTTCTTAAACTTAATTTAGGAATTACACCTTATGTTGTAGCAGAATGAGGTAAAGGTTTGATTAATTCAATTTTTTTTTTTTTTTTTTTTGACAGATACTAGTCATTAATAAATCATATGTCCAAGTCAAAGCATTAATATTCATGAAAAAACAGATGCTGTAAAAATATTGGAAGGCTCAGATTTAATCACATTTCTTTTAAGCCACACGCCGTCGTTTTTTATCCAAAGTCTTCTTCTTTTGTTTTTTTCCCAAAGTCTTCTTCTTCCTTTAGGGCCCTTACAAAGAAGACACATTCTCCTTCTCTCTTTCACGTGTCTTTTTCTCCGACTCTTCCCCTCTCAAATGTCCTTCCCTTCTCAAACAAGAAGCCACTTACCTTTCCTTCTCCAGCAAAAAAATTATGCTTCTATGAAATTTCAAGAGGAAACTTTAGTGCAAGAAATCAGTAAGGGACTTTATGGGTTTGAGGTAGTTTTCTCTCTCTATCTCTCTCTGAAATTCCCTCACCTGAGCACTCTTTGAGGAAAGATCTACTGTAAAAATAACAACGGTCCAGATTTAAATCCAATATCCTTAACCCATACGAAGTCGTGGTGCCCAACAAAATGTGGGTAAAAAGTTGAGGCAATTGACGCCATCTGTTTTCAAGGCAAACTATGACACAAGAAGTCCTTTCAATTTGTTCACAATTTTGAGTTCCATCGGAACAAAATCAAGCTTGAAACTTGTTAAAGAAGCCGCGAAGTTGAAGATTTCAGTGAAAAACATAGAGAAGTATAGAGAGGGTGTGAGGACAGAGAAATAGATCGAGGTGAAGCCGTGAGAGAGAGAGAGAGAGAGAGAGAGAGAGAGAGAGAAGCTGCAACAGAATGTATAAAAACGCCTCATCTCTCTCTCTCTTGATTTTCATGGGCGAGAGTATAACTGTATGTGTGAAATTGTGCAACGGAGGATTGAGCAAAACCAGTATTCTCTGTAAGGGTCCGAAGGGAAGAAGAAGACTATGGATAAAAAACGACGACGTGTGGCTTAAAAGAAATGTGATTAAATCTAAGCCTTCCAATATTTCCACTACAGCACAGAAGCCAGATCCCATGAAACTATATTTCAGATTGTTAAGAAGAAATCAATTTCAACATCAATACTTAGTCCATTTTTCTATAGACGAAAATATAATTAAGCTGTTATTATGATAATAATCACAATTACTACTGAATTACTATCATTTAGAGATATCAACTTAAATTTGGGAAATAAATAAATAAATAAACAAACAAAAACAACCTAACTCTCTGTCAGAACTGCATTGAGGAGTGTTTACCTGCTCAATGAAGAGCCTTTTATGACAAATCTGCGAACAAATTTGATGAAGAAAGGAGTTGAAGTCCTCGTTCCGTTGGATTTGGTGAAAGCAAGCAGTGATGCAGCAATTTGGGAACTAGCTAGGGCTTCTTTTAGGGATGAGGAGAGGATTGGATTTCCTGGTGCCCGAATTCAACCTTTAATTTATAGAATGGGAGCTCTGCTGTCACTGTGGTTGCTCGAATCCTTCATTAATTTAGCCCTTCGTACCGGCAGACCCCTTAACCAGTTGGATTGAAATTGTGAACCCAAGACAACCAAATGGAAGATTTAACACTAGGAGTCGACTATCGGTGCCCATATGATCTTATTGACTCGGAAACAGCTTTATGGAATTCAGAAAGTAAATATTGGGCAAAGTAAGACGAAAGTTCATTTTCCGAAAAAAAAAAAAACAAATTTAAAGGCTAAAAAAGAAAAAAGCTTTGCACTTGTAACTTTGGAAGAAATGGCGCAGCGACACTCTGCACAAGAAGTACGTTTTCCTTGCCCAACCGATTTTTTTTTGGGAGCATTAGGACCGGTCAAACTATTAATTATGCCAAAATTTCTATCTAAATTATATAATAAAAAAAAATGTCAATATTAAGTGGAAAAATATCCTTCATAAAGTTTAAAAAAATTCTTATAATACCCTCCAAATGGTTGGTAATTTAAGGTGGTTTGGCTATTCTTCGTGTTCAAAAAAAGAAAAAAAGAAAAAAATTGAAGGGAGACCAAACTATTCCTGATTTTTTTAATTTTATTAAATGCATTTTTGCCTATAAGTTTTAACTTTTTTTTTTTTTTTTTTTAATATTTTACTTCCTATCACAAATGGTATTTCGTTTATGAACATATTCTCAAATAAACTTCTGTCCATTTGTCGTCATAAAAACTAACAGAATTTTACATCAAATTAATCAAATCTTTACACATATCATATATCTTATTAAAACAATAATTTGATTGTAAAATGAAGTATCAATGGTTGGTACGTAAATGGCTTTTATATCATTATAATTTCTTCCTGACACGCGTTATTTGGTGGTCTTTTAATAATTTGTAGCTTGAAAAAGGTCAGGTGCAAATTCATATGTCTCCATCGACTTGAGCAAGTGTTTTTTTTTTTTTTTTTTTTTTTTTTTAATTTTTTAACAAGTCCTATTATTATTATTATTATTATTATTATTATTATTATTATTATTATTATTTAGTGCTAGTGCCTGAATTTCATAAATTATTATTTAAAATCTCATCCTTCGAAAATCTGACTTTGACTATGCTGGAGTATCTGGTCTAACTTTCTTTATTTAAGTATTTTCTTCACACATTCAACTAACATAATAGTGAAGGTTTTTATTATTATTATTATTATTATTTTAAAATTTTATTTTTTAATCAAGATATATGTTATTCTTAATTAAAAAATGCTACATGTACTTATACTTTTATAAATGAAGGTTTACAAATTGATATGGAGCTTCATGTGAGGCTCCACGTCAGTTTAATATTAAAATAAGTCAAAACAAATTTCAGTACATAGAGACAAAAATGGCCTTCCATCTCCAGTTGAACCCAACACACTGAAACTCACCCACCAACCGGATCTCCCTCACCAACAGGATGTACTACCGCTTCCATCTCTATTTGAACTCAGGACACCGAAACCCACTGACCACTCGGATCTACTACTCGTCGAATCTGCTACTGGCAGGATCTCCCTCACCTTCTCGACCATGTGGGTATTGACCAAGTTTTCTTGGTCAGCCATGACCGGAGGCTAGGATGGCGTAATTCTGTTGGGGCTAGTGAAGGGCATTTTTGTCTTTATAAAAGATGTCATGTCAGTTTGTAAGCCCCCTTTGTAAAAGTGGTAGAATCCGTAACATATTCTTCTTACTTTAACCTTACACTTCATCTTAGAGCATTCACAGTAGCTTTTTTAAAGGAGTCTTATTCCTTAAGTTTTAGGAAAAAATTTCAAAAAAGTCACAAAAATCCCTTCACAGCAACTTTTCTAAAATTTTCGTTTCTATGAGAAGTGAACAGTGTTTCTCAATGCATAGGAAAGCATTGTTCACTTCCCATTCAATTGTTTTTTCACAAAATATATTATCTCTCTTCTACTTTATCTTCTGTTTCCTACTTTTAATTAAAGGTAAAAAAAATATATTATCTCTCTCCTATTTTATCTCTTTTTCTTACTTTTAATTAAAGTAAAAGTAAAAAAATAATATTTTAATGATATTGGAAAAAATGAAAGGAAGCTATTGTGGAGTGTTTTTTTTAAGAGGAAAAAAAAAATGGTTTTGTTCCTTACGTATAGGAAAAACGCTTGGGAAGTTGCTGTAAATGCTCTTACACTCAAGCCTACGTGGCTTTTATTTATTTATTTCTTTTTCTTTTTCTTTTTCATTTTCTTTTTCATTTTCTTTTTCCCTCCAACACGTTTCAGCCCCTCTCTCTCTTCTCTCTTTGGCCGACTTGCTCCGTCGACGCCGTTGAAGAAGCTTGTCTCCACTGGCGTTAGGAGTTCAGCGTGTATCTCTCTCTCGGACGGTGCTCAGGCTGGCAAGTCAAACTGCCGACAATTCTCTCTATTTGCGACGGCATTGCTATGTCTCTGAAGGGAATCCATTTTCAGAGGTAATATGGTTTTAGAGCTCCCATTGGTTTTGATTCCGCTTGTGTTTGGGTTATTTTGGTTCCCCTTTTTTGGGATATTATGTTTTGGTTTCGGTGTATATATTGTTGTAGATCTGTTCTATTTGCTGGGCTAGTTGCTCTATTTTGGTATATGTTCTTGATTATTATGTAGTTTCAAATTTTTTAGTTTTTGGTTGATTTGTGCTAGATTTTTATGTATATATAGCCGATTGGGGTGTTTTTTGTTGGTTGACTATTTATGTTTAAGGGTTAACTTCACAGAAGGGTATCGAACTATCCGCGATTCCACAGAAGGGTACTAATCTATCATTTCTCTCGAACCCGGGGTTTTAAATATCAAAATGAGTCCCATAAGAGCATTCCGTCTGTTCTCGGCGTCAAAACGTGACGGAATTGATATCACGTGACTTCCACGTGACTTTTAGCTTGTGTTTGGTCTTCTTTGCCCCTGACTTCAACGGATACAATTTCGACTTAAACTTCGACTTAAACCTCCTTCTCATACATCCTTTCACTCTCACTCTCACTCTCACTCTCTCAGCTCCGGTCTAGTCTAGTCTACCTCCATCAACGCGTTTCTTCCCTTCTTCACGTGGAAGGGTTTACGGTCATAACCTATGTCCGACAGTGAATCTAGCTCGGCAACCTCTACCAGTCCATTGTGTAAATGTGGATTGAAAGCATGTTCGTGGACATCCTTTACCATAGAAAATTTTGGTAGAAGGTTTTATTCTTGTGTAAATTACAAGGTAAGTAATTTCTTCCCCCAATTCTTTTTCCCCTTAGTCTTCCATCTTTGTTTTCCCAAAAAAATTTCCCCTTAGGGTTCCATCTTTGTTTTCCCAAATTTTTTTTCCCCTTAGGGTTCCATCTATCTCTATTTTCCCAATTTATTTTCCCCAAGGGTTCCGCAAGTTTTGATTGATGGGATTTTTCGATTATGCAGCAAGAAGCTGTGAAATGTGATTATTTTTCATGGCGTGACCCTGAAATGTGTGTGTACGGTCTAAGAGTTGTGTCGAGGTTGAGGAAGTGGCACGAGAGTTTGAAGCTTGAACGGGAATTGAGTGGAACCCAGGTCTCGGATGAAGCAGATAAATATAAGTCTGAAGCTGAGAGGAGTAAGAATGAAGCTGATCAAAGCAGGGAAGAAGCTGAGAAATACAAGTCTAAACTAAAGAGACAGAAGATGAAGCTTCGATCAGTAGAGAGGAAGTACAAATTTGCCTTAGTTTGTTCATGGGTGATATTCGTGTTGTTGCTTGTATATCCTCAATCTCACAGCCAGTGCAATGCATCTAGGATGATGTTGGCATGAAACTTTTTTTGGTATGGTGTAATGCCTAGGCCTAATTGTGAGTGTTGGTCGGATTGTGTTCAATGGTGGTAACTGGTTTGTAATTGTTAGCCAGATTATGAATTTCCCTTTATAAGTGTATTGTAGTTGTTATTTTTTGAAATATTGTTGTTGATGGGTGATATCAATTGCTATGTCTTTGAAAACTTGTTACTACAATTTGTTATCAATTGTCGTTTTGGGTCCAAAATTGGATGGATGTTATTGGCCATTCAATTGTTCTATTTGTTAAGAAGAAGTTCATAGATTGGTATGTCCCAATCACAGGTTGGTATGTCCAAAGAACTTGTAAATGACCAATTTGGTATGTCGCTGTAAACTTGTTGGTACCATTTGTTACCAATTGTTGTTTTTGGTCCAAAATTGGTACCAACAGATTAAGGTAGTAATAGACAATACCAAAATGGCATCATAAACCATTTGGTTTGAAAATGTTACGAAATGTGTTCCTGTAAACCTGTTGGTATAAAAAACCTGAATAGAAAAGCAATATCTCTATCCAATCACAAACCAAACAAATTCCTCCAACCATTACACAAAAGTCAAATGACATCAAAACACTTCAAAAAAACAAACCAATACATAACAGTTCCTAATTACTCAAATAACATCAAAATTGCAGTCAGTATCTGCAGCATGTTATCTGTAGAAATCCAAAAATAACATATCCAAAAATAACACAAAAATCAAATAACATCAATATGTACAACACATATTGCCAAATTTTCCGGTCAGACTTGCCAAATTTTCTTCTTCCCTTTATCCTTTTTGCCTACAGGTGGAGGAATGTCAGAACCTGTTGCTTTTGCCTTGTTTATGTCAAAGTCAGGGGGAATTGGTCTGAAAGTAATGCCACCTGCAACCCTTGGAGGACCCCATGAGCATGCAGGTCCACCTCCTGGAACCTTGGGTGGTCCAGAAGGGTTCCCAGTGAGGTCAACCATCACCTTTCCTTGAGTGTTTGGGTTAGTTTGTGTAGGATGTGCTCTCAATCTTCCACCAACTCTGCTTCTAGTTGCCAAACTGGTACTAGCCTTCTTCCTAGTATATCTTGTGCTTGCACCCGCTCCTCTAGTGCTCTTCTCACCCCTACTTGGTGTAGTAGATGTAGTGCTTGTACTCTCTTCTCTTGCTCTGACCCTCTTTCGACCCCGACCCCGACCCCTTGTTGGTACAGTAGGGTTGTCAGTAGATGGGGCAGTAGATGGGGCACTAGATGTTGGGGCACTAGATGTTGGAGCACTAAATGTTGGTGCACTGGAATGGCCCACAGCAGGTGCACTGGATGACTCACCAATCTAAAAAGAACACATCCAATGTCAGAAACCATCACAAAACATAATGTGTATCAATTATGTTCACAAAACAACTCAAACATATAAAACTCACACTATGAAGAAACATATGCCTTTAGGTACTAAATGCATGCTAAATAATCACAAAGAAGAAACATTACCCTGTCAAAATTGCAGTCAGTATCTGCAGCATGTTCTCTGTAGAAAGTTCTCCTACGTTGTTGTCTTTCATCATGCCTCATCCTCACAGTGCATGTTCTAGTATTGTGACCATATTTCTTGCACATCCCACATTGGTTCTTCTTGCCACCCTTTCTAATTGAGTATGGATTTGATGTCTCATCAGCACCTCTATTTCTAACTTTCTTAGGTCTACCTATAGTTGCTCTTGACTTAGGTGGTTCAACCTTCGGTTGATTTGTCCTAACCCATTGCTCCTCACTTGGTACAGGGTAAATGATGGGTGCATATGCCTTTAAGTACATCTCCTTTCCAAAGTAATGACCCAAATAATCCTCTGGGTTGCCTCCACCATGCCATATTGCCGAGATGGCATGACAACATGGAATGCCAGAGACATCCCATTTTCTACACCCACATGTTCTCTGACACAAATTGACCACATACTTCCTGCCCTTGCATTCAATCTCAAACAAACCATCACCAGCAAATATTGGTGTACAATGGCTGGCCTCATCTTCCTCTATTTCCAACTTCTCTTTAATTTTTGGCCCCAAATTCCCCTCCATGGCCCTTATAGCATCTCTCTTTCTTTGGTACCTTCTCATTAAGTTGCCCCTGATTCCTTCCAACATTGTTAGGATGGTCTTATCCCGAAACTTGAGGATCCAACTATTGAAGCACTCAGCCAAGTTGTTGTGCAGAAGGTCACACTTTGTACTTGTGTTGAACCATCCTCTACACCAGGTGCTAGGGTTAACCTTTTCTAGGTACTCGTGTGCTTTAGGGTTTAGGCCCTTGAGCTCCTCCATTGCAGCATAGAATCCAGTTTGTGTGTAAGATGAAGCAACTCTCCACAGCATGTCCTTCAATAACACCCCCCTATGACCATCGTCTTTGAAATTGGCATATAGGTGCCGCACACATGTTCGATGTTCAGCATGAGGACACACCCTATTTAGGCTTGGTACCAATCCCTGCACACATGAAAACAATATCTCTATCAAATCACATAGAAGACATGTAGATCATAAAAAAAATATATATGAAAATATTTATCTTTTGTCTATCTGAAATGAAAGTCCACCCATGTGGACCTCTAGGGCCAAGATCTGATAATAAGGCCTCGAGAAACCATGTCCAGCTGTCCTTAGTCTCTGCCTCCACCACAGCTATAGCTATTGGGTACATGTTATCATTGGCATCCCTTCCAATAGCTGCCATTAACTGTCCCTTGTAAACTCCCTTTAAGAAACATGCATCAAGCCCTATGATGGGCCTACACCCATCTCTGAATCCATCTTTCATGGCTGCCAATGACATGTACATCCTCTGGAATCTACAAGGCACTTCGGGCATAGGTCTCTCAACCATCAGTATTACACAACTCCCAACATTTGTGCTTCTAATTGCTGCACAATAGTCCCATAATCGATAGTATTGCTCACCCAACTTTCCATAAATTGTCTGTTGTGCCAACTTCCTAGCCCTATACAAGGAACTGTCGTGGAGTTCAACATTCCACTTCTTTTTCACCTTTTTCTTCAGGACATCTATAGGCATGTTCGGCTGATCCCTAAAACAGTCCATGCACCCCTCGGCAACCCAGTTTGAAGTGATCAAGTGGTTCTTGTACCTCCTAGGGCATGTATGTCTAGGCCTAATTGAAATTAGCATGAACGTGGACTCATCTTTCAACTGCCTCCCATAAACTCTGTACTTACAATTCTTGTCTGCACACACTGCAATGCATTTACTCCTTGAATTCTTTTGGTAAGTCAAGTCCTTCCCTTTCAATATAGAGGCCTGCTTAATGGCTTTTCTAAACTCATAGACATCCCGAAAAGTGTTACCTGGCTGCAAATTCGGATCTTCCAAATCATCCTTACTAAATGGAACCCTCTTGGTGACACAGGGCCGTCTTGAAGACTCAGCCTCAGCCACACCCTCTTCATCACTAGCACTATGTGAGTTCAGTTCATCACTACCAGAAATATCTGAATAACCTTCACCCTCACCCTCACCCCCACCTTGACCCCCACCCGCACCCTCACCCTCACCCTCACTCTCACCCTCACCCTCACCCTCACCCTCACCCTCTTCTGCTTGACCAACTGCTGCTTCTACTCCAAACCCTTCATCTACACGAACATCATCATGTTCTAAACCCACCTCTGCATCTCCATGTAAATCATAAGCATCAGAGTCATCACTTAGAACCTGATCCCATAATGGGTCACTTCTTTCTTCAGACACTCTCTCATATTCGTCTTCCTCTTCCTCATCATCAACACCCTCTTCTCCGTGTACTTCTACTTCTACATCTACTACACCAAAGGAAACCAAATATAACTCTACAATTCCATGCTCTCTATGGTGTTCCACCATTTGAATGACATCATGGTCAGAAGAAATAAGTCGTAGCCCTTCATCTAGACTCTTGGTAGGTAGATTATAGTAAATTAGGTCACCAGGACCATACCCATAAGTCCTAACTACCCTCTCTATCTCAATAAAAGACAACTCGTCTCTATCATATGGGTCAGGGTAATGTGATATGTCCCCACCAACATATGTGACCCTATGCTCCCTATTAAATCGGCCACCATGGTGTACCTCAAAGATTATGGAGTCTGGATACATTACGTGTCCTACAAATAGACAAATAGACAAAACAATGACACGTCCTAGTGAGCAGACAAAAACAAAACAAAAAAAAAAGAGTAAAGGCATTGGGTCCACAAGCAGAGTAAAGCAATGCAATTCTGGATACAACATGCACAATAAAGGCATCAGCTAGCAAACCAAAACAAAAGTCACCCCATAATGGCAAACACATCAAGACCCATTAACCACAACAAATAGTGTTTAAAAAATCGATCTTGTCTGCAACCGTAAGCAACAAACCCGAAATGGGACCACAAACCAAAAAAGAAAAAGAAAAGGGAACAACAAACCTGAAACAAGATAATGACAGGAACAAATGGGACCACAAACCAAACAAAATAGGATCCACAACCCAAAAAATATATCAAATACACCATCTCGGCAACTTCAATAAGACCCAGATATTGCCGATGACCAAACACATGGTCCCGTAACAACCTAAACCCTAAACAACGGGAAAAGTGTCCCTAAACCCCAAATAACGCCCAGCACTTCGGAAAAAAAAACAAGTAATCCGTAAATAAACGAATATGACTAAATAAATATTCATTTACACTGAAAAAGAAAGAGCAAAAAAGTTCATTACCTTTAGTCAAAATCAGTCTTTGATGCTTGATTCTTGTGTATACTGTCGAAACAAGCCACAGTGTAACAGCACAATTAGGGAAAATTAGCGCACGAGTATGGATTGGGATCTCTAGGGTTTTCGGAGACTTGCAAAGCAATTTGGGGAAAAATCGGATAATATGATCGACTTGCCAAATAAGTTCGAAATTGTATCCGTTGAAGTCAGGGGCAAAGAAGACCAAACGCAAGCTAAAAGTCACGTGGAAGTCACGTGATATCAATTCCGTCACGTTTTGACGTCGAGAACAGACGGAATGCCCTTATGGGACTCATTTTGATATTTAAAACCCCGGGTTCGAGAGAAATGATAGATTAGTACCCTTCTGTGGAATCGCGGATAGTTCGATACCCTTCTGTGAAGTTAACCCTATGTTTAATTTTCTGGATGTCCTTCCGTCCATAAGCAATTTATAGAAAGCACCAATAACACGAGTCTTAGAAATGATTTTTTTTTTGGCACCCCAATTGCCTAATTGATCAGCTGATAGTGTAATTATTCATTAAAAGAGAGAAAACAAAGGAAGAAGAAGAAGAGATTGAAGAGAAAGAATGGCATACCTGGAATCTCAATCACTTGGGCTATTGTAATAAGATGTAGAATTGTGTTGTTTACGTACAGTATTTATTCTGACCCCCCCTAATTTTCTAATTGCAGCAATATGACAAAATAAGATCCTTGACATATGGTCAAGGATGCAGCTGGCTAGGCACAAGAGGAAAAGGGGAAAAGGGGAAGATAGAATGAAAACCTAAGAAAGGAAGGAGAGGGTGGATGGCTCATCGGAAATGAGACCAGCGATGGCAATGAATTTGCTCTTCTTGATTTCTCTCTGGAATGTCAGTCTCGGTGCAGATGGGTAGGGGAGACGTGCAAGCTTGGTGGTCCTTAATTGCAGACGTGGGCTTCAGGCTTGTGAGCTCAAGGCAAAAAAGAAAAAGAAAAAGAGAGAGAGAGAAGAAACCAAGTTAAAATCAGGGATATTTTTGGTCTTTCAAAATGAAAGAGGGTCAAAACATAAAACAAAAATTTAGGGGGATAAAAAAAAAAATTATTTTGGGGGACAAATTTATAAATTTACATATTTTAAAAAGAACTTAAAAAATTTTGGGGGTCCTCCCTAATATATATACAGCCTGACTGCATCAACTTAATTAAACAAGTCTTAAAATATATTTGCCATAACAACTGGTGCCTGGATTTGATTAGTATTTAAAATTTCATCCTTATTAGAAGAAGATCTGACTTTGGTGAAACCAACATATGGGCCACCGACAACCATGCTACAAGTCTTTAGTCTTTTGGGGCAACTTCAGAGAGATCGAGGGAGAGAGAGAGGGAGAGAGAGAGAGCAACTTCTTCTTTATAATTAATTAGTGATCATTCTATAATTTGAGCCTGAACACAATTTATAAATTGAGAGGATCCTGTACGTTCTGCTTTTAGTACGAGTCTGAACACAATTTTCTCATGGCTCAGACACAAAGGATACCATATCACAATTTATAACAGAGCCACCTTCTCTGTTCTTCCCCAAACTAATAAGCGTTTCTAACCGCCCTCTTACGCTTTGCAAGAGACAACACTATGGCCAGTCATGAAGTGCAGCCAGTTACCGCACAGCAACTCATTGAGGGTGACCTGAACTTGTTAACTGTGTCCAAGGAGCAGATCCTGAATCTGATTTCTACAACCCATCTTCCTGATGAAGAAAAAATTGAAGCCGACTACTCTCTTCTCGTTGCCGTCGAACATGAGCGCGCAAAATACCTTAAAAGTTGTCGCAACTTAATATGAAGAAAAAAAAAAAAACTGAAATGTGGTACAATGAAAGTTCACAATGAAAGTTCAATTAGAGACCGCAGCTGTGGTACGGTGGTGAGGCCACTGGAGTTGTGCTATGGGTAGCGGCTAAGTTGTGTTTTCCGGCCCTGTTCCGGCCAAAACAACCGGCGTTCCCTTTGGGTGATTTTTACAACAGATTTGGGTTTGTTGATGTTGAGAATTTTGAAGGGTTGATTGGGTGTTCTCTTTCGGTTGTAGTTGATTAATTGATTGAATTTCTGGGTTTGATTTTGGAGGTTCTGTGGCTGGTTCTTGGGTTGGCTTCTGGTGGATTTTGGAGCTTGATTTCTTTCTTTCCCCTGTTTCGGTGATTGAAGGTTGATTTGGGTTGTTGTATGGTTTAATTATTCCTCTGTTTTGGGTTTCCATAAGTTGGCTTTTTGCTGGGTTGTGTTGATGACTTGTGAACTATGTTGTTGTTCTTCCCACTTAAGCTTAATTAGTCGATGAAGGACAATATGCCAGTTTTCATTTAACTAAGTACTTATATTAACACAGCAAAACAGGAAAACCCTTTGATTCTTTGAACTGATTCTCTACCTGACGGCATAGACATGCACTAAAGCTTGAGTGGGAAGAACACAATTAATCAACAAAACCTATTGGAAGAGAATGGCACCAGTTGAAAATAATTAAGCTAAAAAAGAGGTAAATGAGTCCTGCCAAATCATTAAAATGAAAAGACAACTTTCACCCAAGCATTTTATTCAACACTTGGCAGGCTCTGAATACAAAATACACATGTTTTATTTTAATAAAACAGCCAATGTGTGGCAGCACTAAAAGCTGATGGTGCACTTCAACGATACAAGGACAATCAGACATTCCCCGATGCCGATGGCTGGGAACCAGTTTGAAGAAGCCTGTCATGGTACTCTTCGAAGCAAATCTGGAAGCCTCTCTCACGCACATTCACCTTCCACTCTTCAAACGCCTCCAAGACCTGCAGAATTGTCGTCCCATCTTTACTGATTACCTTTGAATCATTGGTCATGATCAACACAGCCCATCTACTATCATTCTTGAAGGAACCTGCTAACTTTTGAATTTCCTTGTCAAGACTCAGCTCTTTGAGGTCTTTTGACTTTCTTCCAACGAAAGAAAAATTGATGAGAATGTTGACTTCCTGCATGAGCTGATCCTCAGCCACAACATTTTCCATCTGGGAAATTTGTTCAATCCATCGCTTGTCCTTGCCTCCATAGAGTAAAGTATATTCTTCGATCTGATTGCACAAGATATATATATATTATATGTCAAATCTCAAATTCTATTTGAAGGTGCACATTACGAATTTTGCCTAAAACTGCATGCAAGAATATGTGCATATGTGTGTGTACTTGTATGCGCAAAGGATATGCATGTACATGTATTCATTTAGAGTTGTAAAAAAGACTTTACTTCGAAAGGTCCAGGTGTTCTCCAGTAAGCCGCCCTTTGCTCACGTTTAAGCGGAGTGAAAGGGAAGGCACTCATTCCATATCGCCGAATCAAGTAGAGTGCATCTTCGTTTTGCACGTCTCCCTGTGGGTTCATCAACCAGACAATAGGCTTATTGTTGTACCGCTCCTTAATGAACTTGATGGCTGCTACTGCTGAAAAGTACTGCACTATATACCATGGCATCTTAGACTGTAACATCTCAAACTTCCTTCGCGAGTTATTGGTCCACTGCTCTACAATTGGGATCCATACAATTTTGTATTGGTCCCCCTTCTTCTTTATTCCATCATAAATTGACATCAAATCCGATTTATCATTCCTGTGTATGTTCAGGCCTGAAATGAATAATAGAATATTCTTCTCTTTCAGTACCTCGATGCTAACCTGTTTGTTTTGTGCAAGACAACGGTGAAAAATTAAGTCAACTGTCCAATAAATTATTCTTAATATTCAATTTTGTAGCAAAAATGTAAATGATAAAGATATGACGGTAGTCTAGTAAATTGATGAAGGAAACATTACATACATGCAGTTGAAAATGAAAGTATTATTAGGGAGAGCAAGCCTGGCGGCCTATCAGGTTAGCCAGTTCGGAATCCTTTGAATCAGTTGTGTTGGAAAGTTCAGCGCTAAACCTCTGGTTTGTTGGCCCAAAAATGTTTTAGATTTGGGCTCAGTCTTGATTAATGTTTTATATTGCTCGATCGAAGTTTCATTTGAATATTATTTTTTGCATAATTCTTAACATATATGAACTGTAATTTTATGTGGTGCAAAAGTGAGAAAAAGAAAAAAAATCCGAAGAAGAGTTTGTGTTTTCGTTTGTAGAGCTAACCTGTTCTTTGGTGGAACCGTCAATAAGAGGCTGCATAGCATCCCTGGGGAAAAGCTTCTTCAATTTTCTTCTTGGGATCATTTCCTCTACAATAAGCAAGGAACAGCGTTGTTGCCCATTTTAATTAAGTCACTATAATGCATGTGAAACAGATTCAATGGAGCATGCTTCCTTATGATTGAAATGGGCAATGTGGCTAACCTATGTTACTTATCTTCGAGTGTAGGTCGGAGAAGATGGACTGGATTTTGTAGACCAAGGGCGATAGATCCTGTGTCTTGTCCCTGAAATAAGGCAACCATATATGGTCATTATCAATAGATTAAAATAAGCCTTATAATTGTGACATGACTGTAATATTTTCTACGCAAAGGATTAATTGAGCACATATATATATATGGTACATGTCAAGGACAAGAACTTACTCATCGCTTGTGAGACAACACACATGAGTTGTGCCTGTTACAATTATCCAGTAGACACCCACCGCGATATCACCTTCTACATCCGACAAAAATGCTGGTTCATCCTTTGTAACGTTCTTAACATTCAAGAAGTACTTCATGATTTCCAACGTGTGATTAATTGCCCTGTTAAAGCTTGATATTTCCTGGAGTTTTTGGTGCTTTAAGGTGGCAGGTACATTGTTTGGGATATCGAAGAAATCTTCGTAATTAAAAGCAAAAGCCGCTAGTATCAGCACTAGCTTAGCTTCCCATGAATAGTTTGAGAGCTTGTTAAGTATTGACATTATTACTTCCACACTTGGAGCCTCGCATGCCATCTGACATTACAAATTTATAATTATGAAGACCAAAAAATATGCTAATTTGGTAACTATATAGTAAAAACGATCTTATTCATCTGGATCCTAATTCCTTCCACCAACATTGGAAAGAAACAAAAGAATCGAAAAAGATGAGCTATTGTGCAAGATTTTCGTGGGTTGAAAAATGATATTCTACCTCAGAGGAAAGTTGCTTGAGTATGCATAGTAATTGTGGATTGAAGCTGTCTCTGAGTCTGGACACCTTTTCCTTAAGGTTCTCCTGGCCCTATATATATTAAGTCATACGTAATTATGAGTGACAGAAACCTCAATATCCATCATTCAACATTCGAAAACCTTTTTATGGGAAGAATTCAAAGAAAAGAAAAGAGTTATGGCTCTGGACACCTTTTCCTTCAGGTTCTCCACGTCTTCCTCACTCTTAAAGCTGGCTATGGACATCATTTCCACCAGGTACTCTATGTCTTCTTCATCGCCCTATTGTAAATCATAAGTAATTATGAGTGAAAGAAACCTCAACAACTAACTTGAAATAACTAAAAAATAACATTATCCCATCCATTTATTCTGATCTCCTGGAATAAACGTGTTAAATCTTAATGCACGACGACTATTATAATATCCCACCTTCGGACTAGAAGAAATAGTGAAAAAAGAAAATCTTACGAAGAATATGAATGATGGTAGAAACATATATACCAGAATCTCTTCGACGGCAAGGAGAAGAAAATCGACATCAAAATTATCTTCATCAGGAAGATGGGTTGCAGAAATCAGATTCAGGATCTGCTCCTTGGACATGGTTAACACGTTCAGCAGCTCACCCTCAATGGGTTGCTGTGCGGTAACTGGCTGCACTTCATCGCTGGCCATAGTGTTGTCTGTTGCAAAGCGTAAGAGGGTTAGAATCTCTTTGTTTGGAGAAGAACAGAGAAGGCGGCTTTGTCTCCGTTCAAAAATCATATAAGCTAGTTTTTATCTTATTTGAACTAAGTGATTGAGTTTATAATTTTAAAAATATGCTCTTTAGGTTTTGCATAAATTTAAATAAATCTCTATCACTTTTTTCTCAATATTAATAACTTGTCATATTTTATGTATGTTTTAATTGACACGTTAGCGTATATATCGGTACCTAATATTAATGTCACATTATTAAGCATCAAGTTATTCATAAAAAATAAAATAAAAAATTAACTCTAAAAACAAAAATCATATTCTTCGTTAGCTTAATCTTCTAAATTTGTAAAATTAGATAAAAAATCGTTAAATTTGATATTGAAATAAACATTTACATTATATAATGAAACACATCTTACAAATAAAATATCATTAACTTTTACATTAAATTAAGGGATAATTGCTCCATCTCGCAAGTATCAACGTGAGAGGGAGCAATATGAGGACATGAGGTGCGTGGAATAGTTGGACCTGCAGGAGAGACGTGGACTGGGCGAGAAACGTACGGGAGGACCAACGGTGGATATGGGATAACACAAGGACCCAGGATGGAAGGGGCATGTGAATGTGCAGGGGGTACAGCTGGGGAGGGAGACACTGAATGACCTTGAGGGAAGACTGAAGCGTAGAACCAGTACTGGACAGCTGGGGAGGGAGACACTGAATGACCTTGATGGAAGACTGAAGGTACGTAGAACGACCAGTACTGGACGAAGGACATCAGACTCCAATGGTATGATATGAGGTGATTTAAATTTGAATGTGCGATTATCATCTTCCCAAAATTAATATCTAAACAGTTATATATATATATATTCGATTATCATCTTCCCAAAATTAATGTCTAAACAGTTTTATATATATATAAATTTATTTTATTTTTTATTTTTTAAAGTTTTATTTATTTATTTTTTAATAAATTTATTTTTTTATTAAAATAGACACGTGTCACCATTTTATTGGTTGACATGGTGCTTACATGACGTTTAATAGAATCTGTCAAAAAATTTAATGAAATTTGACTCTAGGGATCGATTTATAAATTAAGCCAACCACAAAAATATCTGAATTCATGTTGATACTATAGGGAGTGATTTGTAATTTAAGCCAACTACAAGGACCAGTGATGCAATTATTCCTTAAATTAATAAAGTGGTCAATTTGAAACTTGAGCAAAACCTAAGGACCTTATTTTTTAAATTGAAAACCAAAAGACTAAATCCAAATCAGATTAAAACTTAGGGACTAAATATGATTTTCCCCTAAATTTTTTCATTAAACGAAATTTTCTTCCCATTTTTGGTTTTGTCTTGAAATTTTAAAAATTCAAGAGTTAAAGTCTTAAAAAGATCATGCAACTAATAGTCTAAGACTTTGAGCACATACTTAATTGTTTAATATTCAAAGCTTAATTTGTGATTATGTGACGTATACTTATAATAATATGATTATGTAAACTAAAACTTATAGCTTATTTTCTAATTATAGATCTAATGATTGTATCATATTATCTAAATATTATTATATGATCTCGAACAAACATGTTTTATCATTTGATCTTGGATCTTAAAATGTGATCTAACGATTCTTAAGTATATAATGATAAAAAATAAAAAAATAAAAAATGTAACAATAGTCAATATAAATATTAACTAACATATTTTGAGTTAAATAACATTAACAATTATAATTATTATATAATCATATGGTCCTATATATCTAATGATTATTATTATTATTATTATTTGGATTATATATTAAAACCACATTATCGTTGTATATGAATAATATGATTACGTGTCGGAATTGTGATTACGTCATATGATTAATGTGAATTCATATTTACGTATGTAATCTATATATCTAATTATTGTATGTAAGTATGATTAATAATTATTAGATACTTAGAATCATAAATCATATCTAACCATTGTATCTAAGTATCTAGATATTTAATCATTATATTAGTATAAAGCTTTATACTTTTATGGCATTATGCAATTATAATTTATACTTGTGCCTAATTTATATGTGTGTGTGTGTGTATATGTAATATTTTTTAAATTATGAATCATATCATATGACTTATGTAATTACCTAGCTATGATAAGTATGATCGTTATGAGCCACAATTATCTTAATTTTTAACTTTTTATCGATAATATTTACATCATACAATCTAACAATTCATATGATTACCTTCGATCACGTGATCTAATGATTCCTAAGTATGTAATGATAATACTTAGAACATCCGATCACACATATGATATAGTGATTATATGTCATATAGCACAATATTGTATTATTATATGATCATATAGTCATATTATGCAACATGAATAATATAATTAAATATCTAAATTGTCATTAGATCATATGATTAGAAGATTAAGTTATTTTTTTTTTTTTAAATGAACAAATTAAGTATTAATGAGCCTGTTTGGCAAGCAATTCTTCTTACCCTTCATCGCCTTTTTTGCTATCATCTACAGTAAACCCATGTGACATCTCTGTTAAAGTCTCCTGCCATGCTCAGTTTGAACTTTTTTTCCCGTTGAATTTTTGTTCATGCCACTCAGCATATTTTCACTCAGTTTAAGTCCTCTAAATTGCGCCTCACATGACCATGACAGAAGGAGCCGTTCTTCACGCCATCAACCAAAATCTTCACCGATCTCACGCATCTCTACAGATCTCCCATCTCCTCTCTCTGATTGATTCTCTCTCTCTCCAGTTTGTTCTTCTTCTCTCTTCTGTCTCTCATCTCCTCTCTCTCCAGTCGGTTCTGTCGCAGGCGAATAAAGGAAAAGGCTGTGTGAGATTTTTCGAAGCAAGGAACATCACCTCGCCATGCCAGAGTTTCAGACTCAGGGCGGACATTTTTGTACGGTAACCCATCAATTTTTCCCCTCTCCTTCATCACCTCTCTCCATTATTACCATAACCACCAACTATATCGTCCCCTTCACTTAACTCGACAAAAATCCAAAGAGGTTTATGATTTCAATGTTCTTTATGGTAAACTGTCTATCATGTATGCCTTCATAATTCTATCATCAGTCTCATCTTCATGGGCAAAGAATATTAGTGGTGGGTGGTGGAGGAGCAGTAGGTTTTTCTGCAATTCAGATTTCTGTACCTTGGAAAACTGAGTCCAAAAATTAGATTTTGATGCCAAAAATTAGTCCTTTAAGGTTAGTAATTTTTTAGAGGTAACATAATTAACCACACTATATGCATTTTAGACTAAGTGATTGATTTGTGCACTATAGCATCCGGACATGTATGTGCAACATCCTAGGTTCAGATCATATAGCCTATGCTTTGCTATAACTTAGAAAGATTGCGCTGTTTGTTAAGTCTGAAATCATTCTGTTTGTCTTGCTATCAATTTTATACAAATGTTAAGTCTGAAATCATTATTGTTTGTCTTGTTGTCAAGTTCATAAATCATACATATTTATGCCTTCTTACGTTTAATAATAAGTACAAATGTTAAGTGTTATATATGGGTATGACTTTATTTAGATGTACAATATCGAGACACCTAGGAAATCGCCAAGGAAACACCCTAATAGTGTAGGGGCCAAGAACAAGGCTCCCGCCGCAAGTTGACCCCCAGCAAATGAAGAACACTTGGTCTTCACTTTGCTTTCGTTGGTCCAAAAAGGGGTTACATCATTCGGCACTCACTTGCAAAAAATGACTAATGAATTGCATGGTCGTATTGGCCAGGTACAATACACCAAACTTCAAGTGAAACATAAAATTGATCGCTTGAAATCCAACTATAAAGATTTTACCATGCTATCAAGATATAAGGTGGGTACCGACTTCGGATGGGACCACGCTACAAACATGGTCACGAATAGCGATGACAACTGGGAGTAGCTGAAACATGTAAGCAACAATTCGAAATCTTATTCTTCTTATAATTTTAGAAATCCTTATTTCTAGCTAACTCAAATTGTTTATTATTTCATATTTTTTTGGTAGAACTTTGGGCCTCACAAATATTACAGATTCAAGTTTGTCCACCATCCCACTTCCCACTGCTATCCATCATATTCATTGATACCTATGCTACGGGTGACATGGCTTACGCTAGCACACAAGACCCGCCAAACACCCCTCTAAAAGAGCGTGGCATTGAGGACCCTTACATTGACCTAAATTCGCCATGTGTCATCATTGAAGTGGATGAGAGCGAAAATTTTAGTCCTCCGAGACAGATTCCACAAGGTAAGGGTAAGAGGCATGCCACACCGATGCAGTCCTCCTAGAGCAGCAAGCGAACTACCAGAGGTGATGCAATAGCTGAAATTAATCGATTGACGGGTGAATGGTCCAAAATGAAGATGGATTGGGAGCGGAAGCAACGCAAAGAGGGGGCATCAAGTCGTGGACCGGATACGATGCTTGATGCAATGGCGGTCCTTAACGAAGTTGCGGCGGAGCATCCCATCACGGAAGTCAACTATTGGAAGGCTGCCCATACATTCCAAGACCAAGCTAAAGCCAAGATCTTCAATGGGATGGAGCCTAGTAAGAGGGTGGGATGGCTGCTTAGAGGGATTAACATAGACCGGTGATTTTCGATCATACTATTTAGGAGGGTGGGATGGTACTATTTTCGGTCGTACTATTTAGGAGCTTAGTTTAGGCAACCAATTTTCCCAATTTAAGTATCTCAGTAGGAGAAGTACTATGGTTGTTTGAATTATTGAACTTGTTTATTTCTAAGGTTTATTTCCCAGTTTAATATTACTAAGTGTTGCTTCTAATTTACATGGTTTACTAACTTTGGTTGTTTTAATTATTTGCCTTGTTTATTTCTAATATTTATTCCCAGTTTAATATTACTAAGTGTTGCTTCTAATTTACATGGTTTACTGACTTTGGTTTTTTTAATTATTGAACTTGTTTATTTCTAACATTTATTTTCCAGTTTAATATTACTAAGTGTTGCTTCTAATTTACATGGTTTACTAACTTTGGTTGTTTTAATTATTTGACTTGTTTATTTCTAACATTTATTTCCCAGTTTAATATTAATTAGTGTTGCTTCTAATTTACATGGTTTAGGTTTAGTAGGTTTACTAACTTTGGTTGTTTTAATTATTTACCTTGTTTATTTCTAACATTTATTTCCCAGTTTAATATTACTAAGTGTTGCTTCTAATTTACATGGTTTACTAACTTTGGTTATTTTAATTATTTACCTTGTTTATTTCTAACATTTAAACATTTATTTCTCAGTTCAATATTATAATGCCTTAATTAGTATTCACTAATGATGAGTTCATAGGTCACAAAAAATGGCTGCCGCTGGACCATCAACTACAGCCTCTGAAAACTAGATGGATGAACTGGAGGCATGTTCGGATTCCGATGCCTTATGGAGAAACGATGATGATTCTACAGAGAATCCATTGCATCGTCGCTTGCCAGCGACGACGTTGTGTTCAACGAACCAGACGTTGCAGAGGTTGAATTAGACCTTATGCGAATGTACATTACGCTAAAGGAGTGGAAGCACCAAATTATAAAAATACGACGGGACCCTATACCCCAGAGAACATCACAATTAACGAGCCCTATGTGGCTTCACTGGGTGTAATACAATCCCAATCCTAATACATGCTACAAGCGCTTTCGTATGTGGCCTGATGCTTTTATTGCACGTTGTGACGCTTTGATGAAGAATGGCTTCCTACGTAGCAGTCGCTACGTGAAGGTAACGGAGCAGGTGGCCGTATTTTGCCTAATAATGGCCCACAATTGGTCGTAGAAAGACGTGTCTGACAGGCTCCAACGATCACTACATACCGTCAGCGTATACTGTAGAAGGGCGTGCAAAGCCATTTGTTGGCTGGGTCCACTCAGACGTAGATGCCACACCTAGTCGTCGCTCGAAATGGCGACTATTACTCGTGGTTTACTGTGAGTATCGAGTTCCTAATTATTACAATATGTTCCAAACTATAGTTGTTTACAGTACGTACTGTTCTATACTTTTAACACATTATTGAATTGCAACAATGTATTGGTGCTATCGATGGGACACACATCCATGTGAAGGTGCCCCGGGCGAATAACATTAAGTACCGAAGTAGGAAGCAATTCAAAACGTAATGTGTATAACGGACATGGATCTATGCTTCACTTTTGTATACGCTAGTTTGGAGGGAAGTGCACACGACTCCTGCATTTTTGCAATGTGTGTTAATGATCCAATACTACGCTTTCCAACGCCTAAAGAAGGTATTATAACAAAAAAAGGAATTTGTGTAATGTAGGCTGCGCCATCCTTGTTATTGTAGTTTGCTTAAATTGTTTTTTCAATTTTTACGTGCGGTGCAGGATTCTTCTACCTCATGGATTCCAGATATGGTTGCTAAAGGGGCTTCTTACCACCATTCCGTCATGAACGTTACCACTTGCAAACCTTTCAACATGGGCAAGAACTTCCAAGGACTATGAGGAAGATGTTTAACTATAGGCATTCATCTTTGCGGTCCATGGTTGAATGCTCTTTTGTGGTATTGAAGAATCAATTTCCATTTTTATACAAAATGTCCCCGTACCCATTGCTGTACCAGCGGCTATTTGTCATTGCATGTTGTACTTTACACAACTTTATCAGGAAGTATTCCAGGACAGAGGATCCATTTTTTAAAGAGGCATTGACGAGACTAAACCCCTGGGTTGATGAAGATGATCGGCAGGAACAGGACATGGCCTCAAACGTGTCACCTGGTGAGCGACCAGACCAATCAGAAGCCAGTTCGGTCTTTATAGGGCAAGTAAGGGATGCAATGGCCATCAATATGTGGAATCTTTCAAATGGAACGTAAAGCAAGACTTCTGGTGGAATACCAATCACTAATGAATTGCATGGTCGTATTTGATGAGTGCCAAATATTGTGTATTTGGACCCCTTGATTTGCACTAGCTAGACCTTTAGCCTTGTTATTTTCTAATGTTTTGGTTAGTTTTTGTGTTTTCTGTTTCTGTAGGACAATAAGAGAGGAATGGCAAATTTCATAAGAAAATGACTGGAAATTCGAAGGTCCTGAAAAGTCGATCGATCGAACTTAAAATTCGATCGATCGAAACTTTGCCCGAAGTCGATCGATCGAAATAAAAGTCGATCGATTGAAATTTCCCAGAAACTGCTTTTGAAGAGCGCGCCAGAACGCCCAATCAGAAGCCAAAAAGCAGTCCTCCCTCTGATTTTCGCAGCAGAACACGCTAGTTTCGTGTTTTTGGTTGTCTCTAGCAGCAGAAGAACCCTAGAGGAGGGTAGATGAGTCATTTCTAGCCCTAACTTTCTTCTATAAAAGCCATAGCCATGCCTCCTAGTTGGAGGAGGGGAGAATAGAGTAGATTAGAGCAGAAAATCAGTAGATAGGTTTAATTTCGTGCATCTTGTAGTGTATTGCAGTAGTTTTATTTTCAGATACTTTCTCTTTGTAAAGCTTTTCTTTCATTTCCATGGTTGTTCATCATTTTCTTGTGGTGTTCTTAGTCATGGAAGGCTAGTAACCTCAACTAGGGTTGAGGATGAAACCTTTCCATTGATGACACTCACAATCTTGCTGGACCACTTGCACATTTAATGATATATCATATTAGTTGTTCAAGTTCCATTCATTTAAAGCTTTATCTTTTGCAATGAATGTGGTTAGTGGTGGAAAGAGGACATTTTATATGTTTCAACCGATGAATACATTGTTTTATCGGTTTGAATGATGATATCCATTGTGATTGAATGATACATTAGATGTTTTGATTTCAATTGGTACTCTTTGTGATTTGTCTATGTGTTGGATTCATTTAATGGTTCTTGGGTTTATGGTTAAGAAACTTGAATGACACCCTAAGCTTAATGTTCTTTGGGTGTTCAAGTGGAAACCAAGAGTGTAAGTTGTAGGATTTGGTTTGGTGGATTCCTTAGCCTTAGTTCCTTTTAATTTGCATATTTCATTCCATCTCTTTTATTTAGTCTTTTGTTCTTGAATCAATTCTCAAACCTTTGGAACTAGGTTAAAATGAGGTTGATTAAACAAGACACCAATATTTGACCATTTCCCTGTGGATTCGACCTCGCACTTGCACAAACTATATTGCAAACGATTCGTGCGCTTGCGAGTACTATTTAAAACACACATCAAGTTTTTGGCGCCGTTGCCGGGGAAATCGGTTTAAAAATTGGTTTTTGTTTGATTGATTTTGTTTTTCTACTGGTAAGATAGATTTTTGTTTCATTTTACTGTTGTTTAGCTTCTGTTCTGCATTCTAAGTCCTTTCTTTGTTTTTCCCGGATCTGTTCTGCAGCTTCTGCAACTTACTGGGTGCCCTGAAGAATCGATCGATCGACTTTCGATCGGTTGAATTAGCATCTGCACTATATAAAGACGATCGATCGACAATATATTCGATCGATCGAAATATACTTCGATCGAGCGAACTTTCTGCACAGCAGCAGCTCGGAACTAGGTGAGTATCTCTGTTCCAGTACTTCTTTTAGTCCATTTTGTTCATAATTTGTTTCTGTTTAATAGTATTTTGCTGTTTGTTTAATTTCCTTTTAGTTCATTATAATTTAGTTCAAATTCTGTTTAGTTTGTGTTTTATATTATCCTCAATTTGCTTTATTTTGTTCTAACAAAAAAAAAAAAAAAAAAAAGAGATTTTCTATTCTATTCCTGTTCCTGGCCCTGCAAATTTCGAATATTCGATCGATCGAATAAAAGTTCGATCGATCGACCATTACATTCGATCGATCGACCTCAACTCAGAAGGCAGCTCCTAGATAAGATCAGTAGCAGAAATTTTTACCAAAAATTATTTTTGGTCCCAACTTGTAAGTATTCTTATTTTTATTTTTGCTGCTATCTTTGTAAATTGTATGCATTTGTGTTAGTCTTTACATTTTATCTTAGTTGTGTTATTTTTCTTTAAAACAAAAAAAAAAAAAAAAAAAAAAAAAAAAAGAGAGAATATTTTGCTAGTAAGGGTCTACGTAGCTATCTAAGGGCAATGACAAGGTGAATTCTGGCAAGGATTGGTCATGGGATTTAAGTGTGTCCGTTGTGACCCCCCTCACCTACCTGGGAATTAGCCTAGATTGTACTTTGGAGAACTTTGTTCCCCATTAGCAAATTGTTTTCTTTATTTTTTGTTTGTCTTTTGGTTAAACATTTTGTGTATGCTTGGTGTATGCTTGGTAGAAGATCATTGAACTTAGACTTGACACCTTTAGATCCCAAAATCGAAAGAACTCTTAGGAGAAATATTAGAAATTCTGTTGAAATGGGAGATAACATGCATGCAAATGAAAATGAGAGGAATCGGGGAGAAAACGTTGATCATACTAGGACACTTAGGGATTTGTTTGCACCCGTTGCAACAAATTCTCCTTCATGTATCGTGTTACCCCCAACCAATGCCACTCATTTTGACCTCAAGCCTCATGTCATCCAACTCCTACCCGCATTCCATGGCTTGGACCTCGAAAATCCTTATAGCCATGTGAAGAAATTCAAGGACATCTGTGCCACCTTCAAATTTCAAAATTTTTCTGAAGAGTCTGTGCATCGTAGGCTATTTCCTTTCTCACTCCATGATAGGGCCAAAGCATGGTTGGATTCAAACATGCCTGGTTCCATCACTTCTTGGGAGAACTTGCTCAACAAGTTCTACAACAAATTCTTCCCCATGTCCAAAGTCAATGAATGTAGGAAGGAAATAAGCTCATTTACTCAAGAAGAAGATGAGAAATTTTCTGAGAGTTGGGAGAGATTTCAAGATATGCTGATTAAGTGCCCTCCACATGGATACGAGAAATGGAGACTGGTGCAATTTTTCTATCAAGGATTAACTCAATCCAATCGTAGCATGATCGAGTCGATGAACGGAGGCGCATTTCTGAGTCTAACGGGAGAGGAGGCGTATAGGACCTTAGATCAGTTATCCGACAATTCCCAACAGTGGGATTTTTCAAGCTGTCGAGATAGAGCTGCTCGCATTCAGAAAAAGGGAGGCATTTATGAGGTTAAGGAGGATATAGAATTAAAAATGAAGATAGATGCCCTTACCAAAAAGGTCGAAGCCCTAGTTGTTAACAAATCCATGAATGCTGCCAACCCATTCCATGTTGACTGCTGTTCCATCTGTGCTAGTCCTTTGCACTTAGCACAGACTTGCCCATCATTGCCAGCTTTTGTCGAGTCACCAATGGAGCAAGTGAACGCTTTCAACGATTATCGAAAGCAAGCCAGTGGACCTTTCTCCGAATCGTACAATCCAGGGTGGCGGAACCACCCTAACTTTTCTTGGAAGCAGAACTAGCCTATGGCTCAAGGGGGAGTTCCTCACCAATCCCATACTCAATACCCCCCTGGATTTCATCAGATGGTTCACCATCAAAGCCGTCCATCCCAACCAGCACCATCATACAAGCCCCGACTCAAGCCCCTGCCTCTTCTTCACAATCTTCTTTGGAAGACACTCTTAAGGCTTTCATCCAGATTACCGGCCAATCCATCAATGACGTGAAGAATGCTACCATGGTGAACACTCAAGCTATTGCCAAGATGGAGACCCAGATCGGGCAAATTGCTAGTCACCTGGGGGAGAGAGAGAAGGGAAAGCTCCCTAGTCAGCCTGTGCCGAATCCGAAGTTGCAGTTCCATGAGGGAGGTTCATCAAATGCAGTGCATGGGCAGGAGCATGTGCAAGCCGTTGTCACACTTAGATCAGGGAAACAAGTGGACAACCAAGTGGTTCACCCAGAGGAGAACCCTGCTGCACAAGGAGAACAAGGAAGCAGGAGCGTAGAGAAGAGAGATGCCGAGCCATCTACATTAGCTCCGACCATAGAGACTCCTCCTAGGCCGTTTATACCTAAGGCGCCTTACCCTAATAGACTTCTCGCGCCCAAGAAAGGAGGAACATTCGAGGACATTCGGGAGGTGTTCAAACAAGTGCAGATCAACATTCCGTTTTTGGATGCCATCCAGCAAGTGCCGTCTTACGCCAAGTTCTTGAAGGACTTAATCACCATCAAGCGGAGAAACAATGTCCCGAGAAAAGTTTGTTTGACCGAGCAAGTCAGCTCAATCCTCCAATACAGGCTGCCCATCAAGTACAAGGACCCTGGATGTCCTACTATCTCTTGCACGATAGGAGTCAACAACATTGAGAAGGCCCTGCTTGACCTTGGAGCCAGCGTCAATCTCCTACCCTATTCAGTTTACCTGCAATTAGGATTAGGAGAATTGAAGCACACCTCCATGACATTGCAATTGGCTGATCGGTCAGTTAAGATACCACGGGGAATAGTGGAGGATGTTTTGATTAAGGTGGATAAGTTTTATTTCCCCGTGGACTTCATAGTGCTTGACACCGAGCCGGTACAGAACGTTGGAGTTCAGATACCGGTAATCCTAGGGCGACCATTCTTAGCTACGGCTAACGCCCTGATCAACTGTAGGACGGGGGTC
This sequence comes from Alnus rubra, assembly GCA_028654335.1. Taxonomy (NCBI): domain Eukaryota; kingdom Viridiplantae; phylum Streptophyta; class Magnoliopsida; order Fagales; family Betulaceae; genus Alnus; species Alnus rubra. Next base: position 32,003 of record JAJPGS010000591.1, on the reverse strand, counting down.
ATGAAGATCTCATTCGGCAACATGACGGTAGAACTGAACATTTTCACCATCAGCAAACAGCCGAGGGAGTGTGATGAGATCAACAATTTCTGCTTGATAGAGGAAATCCTGGAGGAAAGCATTGAAGAATCAAGCATACAAGACCCTCTGGAAGCATGCCTTGCTCAATTTGGAGAGGATCTGGACTTGGATGTACTGCTTGAGCAAGCAAATGCTGTTTTGGAGTTTGCTCTCTGGAGAGCAAGAAGGAAGAGGAGGCAGCAGTACCTGAGCCTCCAAAGAAGGAACTTAAGCCCCTACCGGACAATCTCAAGTATAAGTTCCTCGGTCCAGCAGAGACTTTGCATGTCATCATAGCTTCAAATCTTCACACCGCTCAGGAGGAGAGGTTGTTAGATGTCTTGAGGGAGCATAAGGAAGCTATAGGCTGGACCATTGAAGATATTAAGGGAATCAGCCCCTCGGTGGTGATGCATAGGATACACTTGGAGGAAGACACCAAACCATCGAGGGAGCCACAGAGAAGGCTCAACCCGACCATGCAAGAAGTCGTCAGAGGAGAAGTAATCAAGTTGTTGGATGCTGGCATCATCTACCCCATCTCTGACAGCAAATGGGTGAGCCCCATTCATGTCGTGCCCAAGCGAGCTGGAGTTACAGTCGTGCAGAACAAGGAAGGCGAGTTGGTTCCAACTCGAGTACAGTCCGGATGGAGAGTCTGCATCGACTACCGCAAGCTGAACACCGCCACCAGGAAAGATCACTTTCCTCTTCCGTTCATTGATCAAATGGTGGAGCGGTTGGCCGGGCACGAGTATTATTGCTTTTTGGATGGTTATTCTGGATATAACCAGGTCCCTGTGGACCCTGAAGACCAAGAGAAGACGACCTTCACTTGTCCGTTCGGGACGTTCGCCTACCGACGCATGCCCTTTGGCTTATGCAATGCACCCGCTACTTTTCAGCGATGCATGATTAGCATCTTTTCTGATATGGTAGAGCGTTTCCTGGAGGTGTTTATGGACGAATTTTCGGTTTTCGGGTCATCTTTTGAGGAATGTTTGCACCACCTCGCGTTAGTTTTGGAGAGGTGTAAAGAGAAGAACCTGGTACTCAATTGGGAGAAGTGCCATTTTATGGTACAACAAGGAATCGTGCTCGGGCACGTCATCTCTCGTCGGGGGATAGAGGTAGACAAGGCGAAGGTAGATCTGATATCCAACATTCCTCCCCCACGGACGGTAAAAGAGGTTCGCTCTTTTTTGGGCCATGCAGGATTCTATCGGCGATTCATCCAGGATTTCAGCAAGATCGCCCGGCCCTTGTGCAAACTGTTAGTGAAGGAGGCCCCTTTTATTTTTTATGAAGATTGCAAGAAGGCATTTGGGGCCTTGAAGGCAATTCTGACGTCCACACCCATCATTCGGCCCCCGAGCTGGGGTGCACCTTTCGAGATCATGTGTGTCACGCCCCCGTTTTGGGATATAAGGGAAACGTGAGTTTGAGTACTAAAATCATATAAATGGAAGCGTGCATTTACAACATATAAATTTGAAACTTCCTATTTTTAAACCTTTCTATTAATAACACTTTGAATTCTCTAAAAGAAACAAAACATACTATACAAAACTAGGGTCCCGCCGGTTCATCACGAACTATCGCTCTCAGCGAGGTCTATGCCCTTACAAGGAAAAGACTTCGTCTTACTGTTGACATCTGGAAAGGGGTGGAGGAAAAAGGGGTGAGTTCGACAACTCAGTAAGGAAAATACAACACCAGAGGAATAAAACATGTTATAAACCTTTATGCCATAATCTTTAGTCATGCATAATGACATATTTATTCTTCTCACTAACAAGTATTAATTTCACATATGATGAGTTACATAATGAATATTGTCTTACAACCTGAACCAAATGTATGTTGATTTTATTTTATTTAATTGATTTAAGTGTTTTTGAATATATTAAAAATTATGATGACGTTTAGCAGTATAATTATGAAAATTGTCTGAGAAGTGTTATGCTAGGCTGTTTATGTTTTATAAGAAAACACATATTAAAGCATGATTCATAAAATGGAGTGTATTGTTTTAGGACAGGTAGCATAGCATATGAACAATTAAATAGAATTTGTAGAATATGAATAATGATATAAGAATGACAGTTTATTATAAGAATGACAGTTTATTATGAGAATGACAGTTTATTATGATCCAGTAATTTCTTTTTATCTGTTTTCTTTTCAATCCTTTCTCTGTGGTTTAACCCTTTACAGACTCTAAACCGCTGTTAACCGTGAGCGGAGCACGTTGGCTTTTGTCACACAGACCTATGGACTCAGCCTGTCGTCACAGGGGAGAGCCGGTTCCGAGTTGGGGATCTTCCCTAGGTGAAGGCCAACCTCGGCTGGTAGCACACACCAACACATGGTATGCTTGCCATGCTACCCTATGGGTACCAATCTTAACTGTAATAGTGCCTCAGGGTTAAACAGTTACTGCACATGAACGTTTTCTGTAATACTGTGGGCTCTGCTTTATCTGTATACTTTATTTCAAAACTGTAAGAGCCGTTTTCATAACTGTAGTCATGTGCAGAATTAAACTTTAAAATCTCTTTTCTTTCATTCACTGGATTCATAAATAGAATCATATACTTTGGAATTCTCTGTAATCATATTCTTTGAAATGCTCTTTATCATTTCTCTGAGTATGCATAATTCATAATTCTTTGAAATGCTCATAATCATAACTTTAATTATGCATAAATCATAACTTTAAAATGTTCTTAATCATATCTGTAATTATGCATAAATCATATCTTTAAAAATGCTCTTACTCATAACTATAATTTATGCACAAAATTCTTGAATAATAACATATGAGCAATAAAAGCTTCGCATTAAAAATCACATGATCAACGCTTTGTAAAATTCCCCAACACTTCTTCAAAAGATTTATAATAAAATCTTGTTGGGGGTTTTTCGGTGTTGTATCCCCTTACCTGGACTTTCCATTAGTATCAGGGTCGAGCTTTTACCTAAATAAAACACAAAGATAAATTTAGAGGAGCGTTCCGATATTTTAGTTTTAAGACTTAAATTAATTATCTTATATATATATATAACCAAAATTTCTATCCAAAGATTAAAACATTTAACCAATATATCTTACACCCCACTTTGAAAAACCATATTTAACAAGCAACATCAAAAGCGTTAGATAACTTGATAACAAATAATCTTAAAATATTAAAACAAAGTTTATTTAAAACTTAACAAAGAAATTATCATTGAAATATTTTGTAAAACACACCCATAGACAGTGAGTGGTCATTAAGTCCTATTTCTTTTTCTACCTTTTCTTTATTCTTTCTCTCTTCTCTCTCATATATATATATATATATATATATATATATAAACCATGAGCCTTAAAAGAAGAAATAAACCAAAAAGGGGAGCATAAGTAACTTACGGGAGAGAGAGGAAAGTGGGTCCATCTAAAGTGCTCTTCTTCTTGTCTTTTTCTTTTCTCCTTTAGTCTCTTTTCTTTTATCTTTTCCTTACACCCACCGAACACACACTTCTTCTCCTTTCTTTTGTTTTCTTACACATACACGCACACACCCAGGGAAAGGAAAACAAGGGACTTGAGGGAGAGATTTACGGTGTGAGAGAGAGAGCAAAAGGTTTGATTTTGCTTTGAGGATTTTTCTGCAGCTTCAAGAAGGAAGGAGCTGTTGCTCTATTTTGGGTGTAGACCGACTGAGAAAGAAAAGGAGAGAGGCTTCTATGGCTACTGGCCGTGGCAGAGAGAAGGGATTTTCTTCCCCTGTTGGTCTCGGGTTGCACCGGTTTGATGGGTCTTCCTGGTTTCACGCACACACGGTCACGGGCTCGCCGGAAACCGCTTCTGGAATAGCCGGAAATCGCCACTGCTCTGCTGGACGACGCCGACCCAGCTCACCCACCGGAAGTCCCGCTCCAGGCCGTCGGAAGTCGCGTCCTCCGGCGACCCATGGAGGACCGGCCTCCCCCGATTCTCTCTTCTCCGGTTCGGTCTGGGTCCATCACGATCGGCCCTCTCTCTCTCTCTCTCAATTGTGGTCTCTCTCTCGATCTCTCATCTCTGCTTCTCTCTCTCTCTCTCGATCGTGTTCTCTCTCTCGGTCTCTCATCTCTGCTTCTCTCTCTCTCTGCAACTCTCTCAGTCTCACTCTCTTTTTCTCTCTGCCTCGTTGGGTACAGAAACGAAGAAGGAAGAAGAGAGAAAAGAAGAAGAATAAAAAGAAAAAGTAATGAAGAAGGGAGAAGTTGACGAAAAGAAAGAGGAGAAGAATTCTTAAAGGATAAGAACAACTTGCCGTGCAAGTTCTTCTTTCATTTTTTATTTTTTTTTAACTAAGGTTACTTTTTATCCTAGTTAGATAAACCTAAGTTAATCTTTTAAAAAAAATCTAGTTAACCCATAGTTAACTTTTATCTAGTTAAATTAACTAGAGTTACTTTTTAAATAAAAAACTAATTAATAAACATAGGTATTTTTATTGGTTTTAAAAAAATGTTGTCTAATAAAAATTTGGGGTATTACAATGTGTGACGCGTCCGATTACGCCGTTGGAGCTGTGTTGGGGCAGCGCATTGACAAACTTCCCCACGTCATTTATTATGCAAGTCGGACTCTGAACAATGCCCAGCTGAATTATTCAACCACTAAGAAGGAACTGCTGGCAGTAGTGTTTGCTCTGGATAAGTTTCGATCCTACCTACTAGGATCAAAAGTCATCATCTACTTGGATCACGCGGCATTGAAGTATCTTTTTTCCAAAAAGGATGCTAAATCTCGCCTCATCCGGTGGATTTTGCTTTTACAAGAGTTCGACATTGAGATTCGGGACAAGAAGGGTTCCGAAAACGTGGTGGCTGATCATCTCTCGAGGATTACCGTGGACTTCACGGAAGAAGCCGCTCCCATTTCTGAGACCTTCCCCGATGAGCAGTTGATGCATATCGCTCATGCTCACTCACCATAGTTTGCTGACATAGTGAACTATCTTGTCACTGGTCAAATGCATTTGCATTGGGGACGGCAAGATAAGTCCAAATTTATGTCCATGGTGAAGAATTTTTGCTGGGACGATCCTTACTTGTTCAAGTATTGTCCCAATCAGATCATTAGGAGATGCATTCCCGAGCCTGACCAATCCAGCGTCATCTCCTTCTGTCATGATCATGCCTGTGGAGGCCACTTCAGTGCGAAGAAGACCGCTGCAAAGATTTTGCAGTGCAGATTTTACTGGCCTACCATCTTTCAAGACGCTCACACTTATTGTGTTTCATGCGAGCGCTGTCAGAAGCTAGGGAGTATTTCACGTCGAAATATGATGCCCCTCAACCCGATTCTTATTGTTGAGATTTTCGATGTATGGGGCATTGATTTCATGGGACCTTTCCCGAACTCCTTCGGCTATCTGTACATTTTAGTTGCAGTGGACTAAGTGTCCAAATGGGTAGAAGCGGTTGCCTGCAAGACCAACGACCACAGAGTTGTGGTCCAGTTTTTAAGGGACACTATATTTGCTCGTTTTGGTACTCCTCGAGCAATTATTAGTGATGGTGGAAAGCACTTCTGCAACCGGGTCTTCGAGCAGCTGGTGAAGAAATATTGCATCACGCACAAGGTTGCCACTCCCTATCACCCTCAGACGAGTGGACAAGTGGAGGTTTCAAACAGAGAGATCAAGAGGATTTTGGAGAAGACGGTGAACCCGTCAAGGAAAGATTGGTCTCTCCGGTTGAACGATGCATTATGGGCATACCGGACAGCGTTCAAGACACCGATTGGCATGTCACCTTACCGTATCGTGTACGGGAAAGCATGCCATCTTCCTGTGGAGTTGGAGCACAGAGCCTACTGGGCCATTAAGCAACTGAATTTCGATCTCACAAAGGCTGGCTCACAGAGGAAGCTCTAACTCAATGAATTGGAAGAGCTGAGAAACGATGCCTATGACTGTGCTAGGATGTACAAAGCACGGATGAAGAAGGCTCACGACCAGAACATATTGAGACGATCTTTTGAGCCCGATCAGAAAGTCCTTCTTTACAATTCACGTCTGCATCTGTTCCCAGGGAAGCTCCGATCTCGATGGACAGGCCCTTTCATAGTTCGATCAGTGTTTTCTTATGGGGCCATTGAGATTGAGGATCCAAAAAATTGCAGCACGTTCAAGGTGAACGGGCAACGACTGAAGCCATTTTTGGAGTTACAGAGTTCGGAGGTTGAGACGACCCATTTAGAGGATCCGAGTTACTCGGAGTGATTGTCGTCAGGATGAAAAGTCTGGCTGAAGACTGAAAACTTAGCGCTTGTGGGAGGCAACCCTCATCATTTTTTCCCTATCATTTGATTTTCTTTCTTTAGTTGTGATTTTCAGGACAGTGTCTGCCGTTCAAGTTTGGGGGAGCGCTTCTCTTGTAGTGTGCCCAACTTGCATCGCCACTTCGGTATTATATCTCTAGCCACATTGGGGACAATGTGTCCTTCTAGTTTGGGGGTGGGGTAGACATTTCTGTCTGTTTTTATTTAATTCTTGCTTTGTTGCCTTGTTAATACTCATTTAAAAAAAAAAAAAGCCTTATTATTAGTTGAGCATGGTTACATCTTACTATGGTTTGCACCTCATTGGTTTGTTTAACATGTTGAATTTTGCATATCATTAAAATCTGAGATCTTTTGACTCATCTTTGGATTAGAGAGACTTGACATGTTTAAACTGTTCATCACAAGCACATTAGCATTTGTTTCTGTGGGGTATGAGATTTGAATTAAAATTTATGTGTCTTGAGATTTGTAGGATGACTTGTTGATGAAACCTTGGCTTATTGATATATATATATATTAAAAAAAAAAAAAAAAAATTCTGCTTAGAATAATATCACCAATTTGACTTCTCATTGAGTAACCGAGCCCCTTGCCTCATTAAGCATTGGGTGTTCGCGTAAAAAGATGAGAATTTCAGTTTGGATGATTGTTTGGCTAGTTTGACTTCGTAGCCTTTTTGACCTGAGTAATTAAGCCCTTAGGGATGTTTTTACATCTAGTGCCCTAAAACCATCTGGTTTGGGAGTCACTGGCCCAACACTTGCTACATGGGTCAATTAGAAAGCTTAAAGAAGTCAAACATTGCACAGCCGACACAAAATTATAGTAAATAATAATGAATGTAAGATAAGCCTTGGTTATTTGACGGAAGTCCTGCGAATTTTTGGATATATATGCTTTGAGGAAAATCGAAACCCCATGACTCTATGTTATTCACACCTTACACTTTTGAACATGTGTTGTCTCCATTTTCCATCTATGAGTTGATCGATTTTTGATAACATGATAGTGTGATATTCATTTTGTTAAACATGCTCATGATGTGTGAACCATGTGTTTGAATGATGATTTTCGCTCAATTGATAATACGGCATTTCAATGTTTGTGGGTACCATTTCTAGCAAACCCTCACGAGACTTCACTCGTCCACTAGGGAGTCCTAGGGGTTTAAAAGGCTTGTTGCATATGCTAAATGCAATCGTTTCTCCCACGAAAGAGGACTTATGTTTCATGCTTTGATTTTGTTTTTCATTTTGTTTTTGCTAAGGGACTAGCAAAATGTAAGTTTGGGGGTATTTGATGAGTGCCAAATATTGTGTATTTGGACCCCTTGATTTGCACTAGCTAGACCTTTAGCCTTGTTATTTTCTAATGTTTTGGTTAGTTTTTGTGTTTTCTGTTTCTGTAGGACAATAAGAGAAGAATGGCAAATTTCATAAGAAAATGACTGGAAATTCGGAGGTCCTGAAAAGTCGATCGATCAAACTTAAAATTCGATCGATCGAAACTTTGCCCGAAGTCGATAGATCGAAATAAAAGTCGATCGATCGAAATTTCCCAGAAACTGCTTTTGCAGAGCACGCCAGAACGCCCAATCAGAAGCCAAAAAGCAGTCCTCCCTCTGATTTTCGTAGCAGAACACGCTGGTTTCGTGTTTTTGGTTGTCTCTAGCAGCAGAAGAACCCTAGAGGAGGGTAGAGGAGTCATTTCTAGCCCTAGCTTTCTTCTATAAAAGTCATAGCCATGCCTCCTAGTTGGAGGAGGGGAGAATAGAGTAGATTAGAGCAGAAAATCAGTAGATAGGTTTAATTTCGTGCATCTTGTAGTGTATTGTAGTAGTTTTATTTTCAGATACTTTCTCTTTGTAAAACTTTTCTTTCATTTCCATGGTTGTTCATCATTTTCTTGTGGTGTTCTTAGTCATGGAAGGCTAGTAACCTCAACTAGGGTTGAGGATGAAACATTTCCATTGATGACACTCACAATCTTGCTGTACCACTTGCACATTTAATGATATATCATATTAGTTGTTCAAGTTCCATTCATTTAAAGCTTTATCTTTTGCAATGAATGTGGTTAGTGGTGGAAAGAGGACATTTTATGTGTTTCAACCGATGAATACATTGTTTTATCGGTTTGAATGATGATATCCATTGTGATTGAATGATACATTGGATGTTTTGATTTCAATTGGTACTCTTTGTGATTTGTCTATGTGTTGGATTCATTTAATGGTTCTTGGGTTTATGGTTAAGAAACTTGAATGACACCCTAAGCTTAATGTTCTTTGGGTGTTCAAGTGGAAACCAAGAGTGTGAGTTGTAGGATTTGGTTTGGTGGATTCCTTAGCCTTAGTTCATTTTAATTTGCATATTTCATTCCATCTCTTTTATTTAGTCTTTTGTTCTTGAATCAATTCTCAAACCTTTGGAACTAGGTTAAAATGAGGTTGATTAAACAAGACACCAATATTTGACCATTTCCCTGTGGATTCGACCTCACACTTGCACACACTATATTGCAAACGATTCGTGCGCTTGCGAGTACTATTTAAAACACACATCAGTATTTTTGGCTATTTCAGGATTGTAATTTTCATTTAACTCTTCTAATCCTTGTAGCATCATAACATTCTAATTTTTGTTTAACTCTTCTAATCCTTGTAGCATTATAACATTCTGATGGTGATGGATCAAATACAACATTTTATCTCCAATGTGTAGTAATTATGAGAATAAATAATGTTTGCATAGTTCTGAACGTGAAGAATTTGGCCTCATTTTTTCTTTCTTTTAATATGTTGTCAGAACTTGAAAACCTTTCCATTCAAGAGAGCAGATTAGATGAGCAAATAAGGTTACTTAGCTATGCTTTTCCTAGTGCTGCTCTATTTCACTGTTTGTTTTTTTTTTAATCGTTGATGTGCTGAGGCTTCTAATATGTTGCAGGTAAATGGTACAAAATGATTAGCAATAAGGTATTATACAAAATTCAAAGTGCCCTAGAGCAAATAACTAATAGGGTAGCATTCTTTGATTAACACATCTAGGTGCTATAAGAATAGAAATCAGTATGACCACAAGTCCCACGCATAGGGCCCGTAAGGCTTTTAGTTCCAAATGCAACTGACTATCATTTGAGGCTTTAGCACGCATTTCGGTTTCCAACCAGATATTCCTTGCCCGCAACTCCGGTATGACTTGGTGGCTACGTGCATCTACTTCGCCTTTGTCAGCCCATTCAAAGAACTTGTAGTGGGTTCCATATCTGAAGTTTGGGTAACCAAAGTACCTTCTGCCAGGGTTTATCTTTGTCCATGAGGTCTTCATGTAAGACGTCAACCCACAGTAACATGTGCGGGTCAAACCATAATTTGGAGCGGAGGAGGATGTCGAAATCTCTGACATCTACGATGGACGAGGACGGGGCAAACGGGCAAAACATTAAATATCTTAAGTAGAAGCATGAATATCAAACTGTAAAATGGGCTAAAATTCATAAATCAGGCATTATAATTGTTCAAATTCTGATCCAAAAATATTTCTTTACCCATAAATGATTACTACTAGTGCATAAGCCTTTATTCCTAGCTATTAATTACTCATGCTACTTCAGCCAAAAGAAATAGGCGTGCATCTAACTTATGTCCCTACAATCTTCAAATCAAAGCTTATGTAGTAGGAAAGTGACCATCTCACATCAAACAACATATTAGTTTCTTAAAGTGCATTGAGGTAACTAAACTCCTTTCAAGAGGCTTAAAGTCATCTGTCTCTCACCTACAAATAGATTGAGTGGATTAAGACGAAAAAGGTCATTAGATAGACTTGCTATAATTGTTATGTTCTAACAAGACATATTGGAATTCGCCTAAGATTAAATACTGCTTCTGAAAATAAACGTATATTAGTTTATTTTATTTCAATCATAACTTGACCAAGTTGAGAGGTAAACAGATTTGTATTGCTTACTTTCCTGATCAACCAACCAGGCCACATAATCTACTCTTACAAGGGCTAGCATTCAGTGATTTATGACATGAGCTCTAAACAAGTGGCATGTAGTTTTGTCAATTTGTTGTGTTTGCCTGTAATGTAGTCCTCCATTAATTGCACACTACATATCAGTGTCACATGATTCATACCATGAACTAATTGTTAGAATGCTCAAGTATGAAACTGAAAGCACACCCAAACAAACTAATTGCTTGCCAAACAGACTCTTAATATACCCCTCCAGTCGGCCAACAACAACCAACAAAATCAACCCAAATCTTCAAACAACAATTGAAGGTACTGAATTTCCAAACAACAAACTCTATCCAAATATCAAAAAGCACATCAAAAACCCCTCTTAAATTTCGGCCTCCAACATATATATCAAACGAAATCAACACCCAAATTCCACTAAAATTCAAAATCAATAGTATTGACCCATCATAACAAAAATTTCACCAGCTATAAACCGATTGGGTACCTTAAGAACACAAGGGAAGAAAAACGAAGAGTCTTACCTAGCTTTGTCGTCTCTTTAGGCCACGTCCCGAGTTCAAGACACCCACTCCTTTCACCTTCTTCTTCTTAGACTCTTGGCTCTCTCCCTCACGCTTTCTCTCTCTCTGGTGCGACGAGACGCAGGAGCCCGAAAGGGGATCGGTTGTGCAGCTAAGAACTAGGTTCACTTGAAGTGAGAAGGCTGATGGCGTGTCAGTGAGGAGGTGGATTGATGGTGTGAAGAATCTTAAATCCAAAAGGTTGAGGCGCACGTTAAAGATATGGCTCAGTGTACATGATATGTTGCATATAGTTTCCTTTTCCTTTATTCGCCTGCGACAGAACCGACTGGAGAGAGAGAGAGGAGATGAGAGATTAGAAGAGAGAAAAAGAACAAACTGGAGAGAGAGAATCAATCGGAGAGAGGAGATGGGAGATCTGTAGAGATGCGTGAGATCGGTGAGGATTTTGGTTGATCGCATGAAGAACGGCTCCTTCTGCCATGGTCATGTGAGGTGCAATTTAGAGGACTTTCAAACTAAGTGAAAATATGTTGAGCGACAGGAACAAAAAAATCATTGGAAAAAAAAAGTTCAAACTGAGCATGGCAGGAGACTTTAACAGAGATGTCACATGGGTTTACTGGTAGATGATAGCAAAAAAGGCGATGAAGGGTAAGAAGAATTGCTTGCCAAACAGGCTCAATATTATTCACTTTTACTATTCAATATACATATAACCAATTAATTATTGCTATTTAATATATATATATATATATATATATATATATATATATATATATATATAATATAATATATATATATATATATATATATATACGAGTCGAATCGAGTTTATACGAGTTTGTATCGTTTAATAATTGAACCTAATTTCGTGTTCACGAGTAGCTCATTTAATAATCGATTCGAGCACGAATTGAGTTTATTCGAGCCGATCTCGAGTAAGCTCATGAGTAGATCAGCTTTTTTACACCCAATCTGCAACGACTAAACTTCTATGAAAATACCGATTGTGTCCCTAAAAACTGCCTCTAAATACCACAGCAATGCAGTGAAAAAAATTCACTCTCTCACCTTCTCTCTCTCTCTCTCTCTCTCTCTCTCTCTCTCTCTCTCTCTCTCTCTCTCTCTCTCTCTCTCTCTCTCTCTCATACAATCAATATATTTAAGAAACCTTTGGAGCTACTTGAAGTAGGAGTGCTAGGTATAATTCTTTTATCCTTAGTTTATGTCCATTCTAGTTATTAAAATTTAAATTATGTTGATATAATGCTTAAATTGCTGGGAAAGTATGATTAAATATCTTAGGGAAGGATATTATATTCAATCATTCTTTTAAAATTACAAATGCGTCAGCCTAAATATTATAAAGTATTTTACAATAGCATCATTGTAATGCCCAAGTAATGTTAGAGGGTTTAAATAAATATTATACTAATTTCGTAGTAATGCCCATATGAAAAATACGTGGAAATGCTACATAGTTGTTATAATACCCAAACAATACTAAGATATTTTAGATATGTCGTTATGATGCCCAAATAATATTAAGATATTATTTTAGATATATCGTTATGATGCCCAAATAATATTAAGATATTATTTTAGATCTATCGTTATAATGCCCAAATAATATTAAGATATTTTAGATATGTCGTTATGATACCCAAATAATATTAAGATATTTAGATATGTCTTTATGATGCCAAAGTGGCATTATAATATTGTAAACATGCCATTATACTGCCCGAATTTTTAGGATTTAAAATAAGGTTTAGGAATGAGAAATAAAAAATATAGACTAATATGAAGGTACAATATTAATGCAGAAATCCATTTAAGGAGTATAAGCCTAAACTACAAGTTCAAATGAGAAATTACACTTTACCCCCTGATATATCCACCCTATGGCGATCTGACACTCAATGTTTAAAAATTGGTAGATAACCCACCTAATATAACCAACGTGTGGCAATTAAGACCTTCCGTCAACTTATCCATCACTTTAGACGGAAATGACCTTTTAAGCAAATATTAAGACCATTTTGCCCCTCTTTCATTCAGAGAAATATTCAACGCTTTCTTAGCACTGACTTTTAGCTCTCCGGCCCTACGCCTCATCATCTTTCCTTCTTCACTCTCCATCACCATCCTAACCACACTCTCAATCTCCTCCCTTACGACGACTCTTTTTCCTCCTTCCACCGCCGGCTTAATCGCCACTCCAACCTCTTCGACCAGCATCGTCGCATTCATTCGCTGCTTAGCGTAAAGCGGCCATGCCACCATCGATATACTGTGAGTGATGCTCTCTAGTGTGAAGTTCTACCACACAATGAAGAAATTCCACGTTGAACCGATAATAATTCCTCTTGTGGATCTAAAACTCGAAAGTAAGGTTACGGTTCTTTCTCTTTCTCCATCTATCTGAGTTGAGCTAGAAGCAGTTAACAAGATTAGAATGAATTCTTTGTTTACTTCTTATCGAAAGACTTGAATGAGATAGAAAGGTTCCTGAAAGTCTATCTCAGATGTAGGACAAGTTAACTGGAAGGTAACGGTGGAAAGCAAGTTCCTATTTTGAATTCACTCCAAATCAAGAGTGAAATGATGACCTTAACTTGGGTAAGCTCACAGAGAAGAGGTTCACATACAATCATTGGTCAGATTTCTCCTGGGCTTCTCCTTAACTTCAACAAGGTTCCAAGTTCACATACAATCAGAGCTCATAAAGCACATGGAGCTTACAGGTCACGGCTACTATTATACATCTTTATATAAAAGTGTGAATGAACTGACAAAGCTTTTGCAGGGCATTCTATACATGTTTTCCACGTCCTTTGTTTGACGTTCAAAAAACAGAGCATGATAACACCCAAAGCAGCAAACCAGATACATACAATGAAGATGTAAATGCTGTCAGGATTTGGCTGTCGAATATGCAGTATTGATTCTGCTTCGCATCCCCCATCTTCTCCAGAACAGATGGGAAGAATTTCTTCAGAAACGGTTCCATTGTCGTTACACCTCCTATAATCAAACAAAGTACACACATTTTTGGTTTCTCATGAAAAATCTCAATCCCATGCATGCATGCATGTGTGCGTAGGGAGTGAGAGAGAAGAAAATAGTACTAACCGGAAATGCCAATATCATAGCCAAATATCAACCAAACTATAGCCGCAACAATGCAGATTATAAGCAACTGAGCTACTAGACTTAGGTTCTATCGGTAGGGGTGTGTATCGGGGGAATCGGGGACGGTAGGGGGTTTTCCGCCTACCGTCCCGACCTTGTCGGTGAAGTTGGTAATTTCACCGACTTCTTTCCGACATGGTCTATTTCGACTGCTACCGTCGCCGGTTAACTGGCGAAGGTAACGGTCGGTAACCGGTTACAAAGCTAGACGAAAATGAGGGAGGCTTTGCTGTTAGACCGACGAGAAAAATGGCTTCCACGTTGCTAGTTCTAAACGTAGTGGTGGCAACGGTGGCGGTGGGCTGGCAGCGGCTCGTTGATCTGATTATTGCTTGGAAAGAGCAAATGAGAAAGACGAAAATGAGGAAGACGAAGTGAGAACTGGTTCTGTACTTCTGTTTGGCAAGTGAAAACGCAAGACGACTCGGTATGAGTTTGCAATTTCCACATTTCGAGAAGCTTCTTTGCCTCCCTCAAATACCCTTGGACAAGCAAAATCGGTATAAACTGCTCATGAAGGTTTAAGGGCAAAATGGGTATGAAATTTTTTAATCTGGGCTCAAGACGAAGACACATGCAGCAGGTGGAGTACAAATTTTTATAATTTATTTTTAAAGTAGGCTGCAGCTAGTTTTTATAGGTAATCATGAAGAAAAGTAGGTTGTAGCTTGGATTGTGGAAATTGCATACTCATTTATATCTTGAATTGGCTGGGTCAATGACCTAAAGTCCTAAACCTTTCCTTCCCAATTCCCATGCCAACACTATGCTTGTCAGTCAAGAGAATACTTTCATGATAATGGGCAATTGGGCATCAGAAATACGGTACAGCTAGCTAAAAAGGTTTTTTTTTTTAAACAAAAGTTTTATCCATCTCTTGTTACAAAAATAAAAACATGAAGAAAAAAAATAACCAAGCCATACGGTTGTCATGAACAAAAACATGAAAAAGTTTTATCCAACTAACCATGTATGATGTATATACAGTTATCATGAAGAAAAAAAATCACTTTAAAAAACAAAATAATAATAAAAAAAAAAAATTAAAAACACATTCTAAATAATACAAAAGATACTATATAACAATTAAACTTAACTTTAATATCCATACTTCTCAAAACACAAAAATAAATACTTTAGTGCCCATATTAAATAGTAAATAGCAACATTCGATTTGATCACTTCAATTTTCAAATTAAACTAAACAACATTCTATTCCTTATTTCCTTTCAATTGATACCTGCAATTATAAAAAAAATCAAAACATAAGCATAGTGATCAATTAAAAAATACTACAAACTAAATATTAAGTAAAATAAAAATATGGAAGAAAAAAAAAATACCATTACCTGAAAAAAAAAAAAAAAAAAAAAAAAAAAAAAAAAAAAAGACATCATTCGACAAAGTACATCTTCCAAGCCCTTAATCCGCATCATATGTGATGGAATTGGACATTATTTCTACCACAATAAATTATTTAAAGAATTAATAAAATCAATGAATAATTGAAACAATTAACAAAATATGAAATTTATTTTGTTACCATTACCTTAATCAAGTTTGTAGCTCTCTTCATCTTCAACGTTAGACAAATATGACTCATGTACACTAATGGGAGAAGATCTTAACCAATTTTGAGTACATACAAGAGCCTCAACTGTTTTTGGAGCCAAGGAACTCCGATAAGGATCTATCACGCGACCCCCAGTGCTAAATGCTGACTCAAAAGCAACCGTGGTAATTGGAATTGCCAATATATCTCGCGCTATCTCAGCGAGGATTGGAACTTTGTCGAATTTACCTTCCACCACATTAAAATATCAAAATTTTCACTAGGTGTCTCAACATCCTCCAAAAAATATTGTTATATTTCTGTCTTACATTGCATCAAATTTTGAGACGCTCGAAATGAATGAAAATTCTGTAAAAAAGTAGGTCTAGACCTAGAACTACCAACTAATGTTGTACCACTCCGCACTTCATCATTTGATAATATAAACCCACTTCCAACATTTTTAGAACCACATGCGTAGTGCTCATATAACCAACCCAATACCCACTTCAGTTGAGAGTCAATTCTTTCCGCTTTCTCAGCCCCAAAACTAAGTCGGAACCAATATTCCAAACCAGCCATCTTGTAACGTGGATCAAGCAAACTAGCCACAAATAACAACGGGTTAATCTTTTCAACATCTCCCCAATACTTATCATATTTCCCTTTCATTCTGTTCGCCATGGTATTCAACAACGGATCACTACTTTCAGAATATTATGTCAAACATGAATAAACAGAACAAAGCACATCGAAATATAAGTTGGAAGTTGAATGCAAGGAACCAGAGATTTGCATTGTGACATCATAAAACACTTGCAAGAACTTAATAAAGTGACGAATATTATACCAATCATCATCTGTCGAAGAACCCAACCCCTTTTTTCCTGCACCATCCTCGTACAAATAGTTTAAAAAATGTCTATCTTCATCTATCATAAGTTCAAATGTCCTTTGGTACTTCTCTGCCACCTTCAACATGGTATAAGTAGAGTTCCATCTAGTGGGAACATCAAGTGTCAAGGAAGCATTGCACTCAACGTTTTTTCTTTCTGCATCAAGTGCCAATCTTTGGGGGGAAGACTTCACATACTTCACCATATTTCGGATTTTTATGATTGAATCATCAACATTTTTCAAACCCTCATGCACAATTAGATTAAGAATATGTGCAGAACACCTCACATGAATAAACTCATGACGACAAACAACTTCCTTATTGGTCATAGTTCTTTTTTTAAACCAATCAATTGCAGTATCATTAGCACTTGCATTGTCAACTGATATTGTCAATATCCTATGAATACCTCATTCAACCAAACACTCTTCTAATTCTCTTGCAATTGTTTGCCCCTTATGATCTGCCACTTGACGAAATGCTAATATCCTTTTGTTATATTTCCAATTAGTATCAATGAAATGTCCAGTGATACACATATAATTCATATTCTGAATTGAAGTCCATGTGTCAGTAGTCAAGCAAACCCTTTGACCAGTCGTAAAAAATGTGTTCTTCAGTATGTTTTTATCCCTTATATACAGTTTGACACAATCCTTCATTACTGTATATCAAGAAGGAACCTTAAATCGAGGCTCAAGAACCCTGAGTAATTTCTGAAATCCCTTTCCCTCCACTGTCATAAAAGGCATTTCATCAACAATAATCATTTCACAAAGTGCCTCCCTAATAACATTCTCTAAATACTTGGCAATCATGAGGTTGTTACCACTACCACCCTGCCCGGCTTCAAAAGTGAACTTAGATTGAGACCTATCCTGTTTAGATTTTAGGCTCTTGTACTTTTGGCATGAGTTCACATGATACAGCATAGATGAGGTGCCGTTGATTTTTGGATGACATTTATAGGGAGTCCCACAGTAATTGCAATGTGCCACGGGATTATCATCAGTGGTACTTTTATACCTAGTGAAATGGTCCCATGCTGCAGATTTGTTTGAAACATTTCTTTTTTTCCTAGGGAGTGGTGGTCGTCCACCACGACCATGACCACCAACTGGCATAGATCCAGCAGCAAATGTTTCTACATCCTCAATCTCTATGGGAGTCACTAGAGTGTCCTCAATCTCTATGGGAGTCACTGGAGTGTTCAGAGGAGAAGATATATGACAAGAAGCATTATCCGATGAAGGTGTGCCTAGAGGTGAATCCATCGGTAATTGATTAACAACTAAAAATTAATAGTATTTTTTATTATGGTGAATAAACCTAATACACTATTATTATTTTTTGGAAGTAAGAAAAATATCATTAAAAAATGTAAAGCGCAGTTAAGTACACAAGGAAACATAATGCACTAGAAAATCATTAAAATAAGCTATATATATATATATATATATATATAAAAAAAATAAGAAAAAAAAAGTTATATAAAATACAAGCTAAATAAAAAAAAAAAATCATTAGATCAATATTGATTAACAGTATTTACTGTTAAAACATGTCATACTGTTTTAACACAAAGTCATGGGTTAACAATAAACTAAAAATATTTAAGCCTTTTAATACAATATCACAAGATGTTAATTCATGACAAAAAAAAAAGAAAAAAAAAATTGAGATTGACAATTACTGCGTGAAAAGTAAAAAAAAAATTGAGACTTGCGCGTCCAAAGTCACTCATGTATTATTAAAAGAAAAAAAAAAGTAAAAGAATAGAAAGTTTTTATCCATGGACAAGTCCTTTGTTTTTTTGTTTTTTTTTTTTTTTTTTTTTAAAGTAACATTGCTTCGTACAACATGCTTGGTGAATGAGAATGAGACAAGAACAAAGAAAAAGATAGATTGGGAGTCATGGTCCATGGACGAGTCAAACATTGCTGCATAGTTTTCCTTTGTTTTTTTTTTTTTTTTGTTTTTAAATTAACATTGCTTCGTACAACATGCTTGGTGAATGAGACAAGAACAAAGAAAAAGGTAGATTGGAAAGCTCAACTTCTCTTCCGTCAGTCTTAAAAAGTGTGCACAGTTTGGTAAGTTGGCAACAGCTATGAAGACGTTAGACGTGTGTTTTAAGTTAATAAAAAATAAGACATAAAGCTTCAAAAAAACAAAAAGAAGAAGAAGAGGAAACAAAGCATGCATAAAAGAAGAAAGGATTCGGTTACCTTCAGACTGCGTCACGGCTAAAGAAGAAGAAAAGGAAACAAAGCATGCATAAAAGAAGAAAGGATTCTGTTACCTTCAGACTGCGTCACGGCTCGGCAACAGATTGAGAGAATGACTTTCAGAGTTTGGCAACCGCAAGAGAGAATAGAAGAACAAAGAAGGCATGTTTATAAAAGTTTCAGGTTAGGTTAGGTTTTTGAGTTTTTTTCTAAGTGATGAATATATATGATGTGGTGAGGAGTCTTGAACTAAGAAGGCGTGCGTTTTACTCTTTGTAAACGCTTGTAAAGGAAAAACAGAGCCGTTTTTATTATATAATTTTTTTTTTACAGAAATAAGATTGACGGT
Organism: Alnus rubra; assembly: GCA_028654335.1. Lineage (NCBI taxonomy): Eukaryota > Viridiplantae > Streptophyta > Magnoliopsida > Fagales > Betulaceae > Alnus > Alnus rubra. Next base: position 12,880 of record JAJPGS010000591.1, on the reverse strand, counting down.
TCGGTCGGTGCGAAAACCGACTTCTTGACATCCATTTCGCCTACCGACTGAACCGACGTCGGTAGGTAAAATTAGTACCGCCTTCCGGCCGCCCGTTGTCGGTGATGGCTCAGTGTCGGCGCGGTGACGAATGGTGGGCAGCCGGTGGGCGGCTAATCTGCACAGGACTAGCTATCGGAAAGGAAGGGCGAGTCACTGGGATGTAACCGAACAACTCCGATGATCCGATGGGAGCTGATAAGATAGAACATGACTTCTTACCCGAAGGTCACATATACGAGTGTTATTCAATTGAAGAGGCTACCTCTGAATCCACGTCTCCAATCCAAGTCTGACCGTCTAATGAAGTTGAATTGCCATAGGAGTCACAATTGAGGAGAATGCTATCAATTAGCGTGTAAGGAGACGGTGAGCCAACAATATGAAAAGGTAGGCAAGATTCCAACTGGTTTTCCATTGATGGAGTAGGATAAAGCATAGCTGAGCTGTTTAGATTATACGCGCCTTACTCTAATGCTTTATATTTCTCTATTCCAAATCTCCCCCCCTGACTTTTGGGGATACTAGAGTTTGTCTATATGGTTGAGAATAGTGAAGAGCATACAACATCCAAAGCAATTCTAGAGAACGTGTGGCCCGTGTGGACAAGCTTTATTGGTGGGGAAGGAACAAACAATGCACCAAAATCGTCCAGAACCTAGGAAGAACTGCCTAGTCTTAATGGGAGAGATTGCTCGATGGAAATTCTACAACGGTTACCAAGTCTTGTAAGGTGGATATCAATGGGAGTTGAGGCATGGGAAGAACTCCTTGATGGTATTATCCCTAAAAACAATGTGGAACCAGCTAGTGCCACCGACGCCTGCTCGAGCTTACAAAAGACGAAAGCAAGAGTCAAGAAGGCTGCAACACGGCACTACAGGGGAGTGAGGAGGTGGCCATGGGGAAAGTATGCTGCAGAGATCTGAGACTCCTCACGAAAGGAGATCATGAGGTCTAAAGGCGTCGCATATTTGAACACCCAAGACAAAGGATTTCTTCTCAAGCTTGCTAGAGCAGAAAGGCTCGAGGATCTCAATCAACCCGCCCACACCATCTCCCTTCTACGACAGAAATGCTCTGATTTCAAACTTAATCGGTTCGATATTGTCTACAATGATTTGAAGCTCGGAGTCATCAAAATAAGCAAGCTCGAATTCTAATTTGTTTTTTACTCCCTTGTCCCACACTAAAAAGACAACCGGTTTGTTTTTTTAAGACAGTTTTTGATGCAAATGAGGAAAAGAGAAAAGGCAGTGGAGTGCCCCTTATGAAACTCACCGTTTTGAAGATATGGGGGCAAATTTGAAACTTCTGGCTCTTAAAAGGTCACGTGTAACGCACATGACCTCATTTCCATCCAAAGTGACTGATAAGTGGACGGAAGGTCTTAACTACCACACGTTGGTTACATTAGGTGGTTCATCTACCAATTTTTAAACATTTGGCGCCAGATCGCCATATGGTGGATATATCAGAGGGGTAAAGTGTAATTGTAATTTCCATAAGTTCAAACTTATTGACTAAGCATTATTTTACAAAAGCATGTTACATGTCTTCTTGAATCCTATTATTTTGATTACACGTATGAATATATTTTAAGATGATTTACCTATGTGTTAAATGAAACTATGTTTTCAAAGGAAATGATTTATGAAAATAGATTGAGTTTTGGAAGGAAAAATGTGATTAACGAAAAATGATAATATTATGTAAAATTATGTATGAATGTATGCAAAGGCCCAGCGATTAGGTGGGGATTATGCGCCTAACACCTCGATGTTAGGAATGGGAAAACAAAGTTGCCTAACAGTCTAATGCTTAAGTGGGGTCACACACTTAACACCTCGAACTTATAAGAGGGATAAATTATTAGCAACTTTGCGGTTAAGTGCGGTAGCACTTAGCAAACTCATAAGGATAAGTGGGAGTATAAGTTCACTTATTGTTATGATGAGATGATATGTTATGTGCTTAAAGTATGATGATTTTAATTGATGTTTTACTTATCATGCTGTGAACTGTTTTACTGCTTCATATTACAAAATGTGAAGTTAATTATGTAATAAGAAAATGCAAAGAAAGATATTTATGTTTTATTACTATGTATCAAACTGTCTATCACATGATTTACTATTTAACCATACTTTTATTCAAAACAAATTTGTGAAAACCATGCATACGTGGTTGTCTAGTAAACGCTAGTGATGAGATATTTTATAAACTGATGACTCAGATTATAAATGATCAGTTTGCTTGAACTTGCTGAGTCATGAACTCACTCTTCCACCTATAATTTTTATAGATGCGGTTAAGGAGGAGGAAGAAGAAGAAGAAGAAGACACAAACATGTTTGAGTGTTCGATCTATAATGAGTGAGGCTAACTGGGAGCCTCAGTTTTTGGAAAGACTAACAGTGAAAATACTTGTAGATGTGTGTATTTTAGTATGCCACTTATGACAACTTCTAATCTACGGTGTGTTGTTAATAGCCTTGTAAAAGATGTAGCCTACTACTTGTGACAGTTTTGGTAAATTAAGTTCTTAGTTGTTGATATATATAATATGTGAGGTTTTAATTAGATGCTCTGGTACAATTATACTTTTGAGGAAAAATATGATCTTTAACAAAAAAAAAAAGGTTTGCTGCTATTTTATGTAGTAGTGTTACGAGAATTTTAGATAATTACACTTACGACTTGCTTAGAAAGTTGGGGCGCTACACTAAGAGTGTGTATAGCATTTCCCTTTCTAAAAAGACACGCTGCAAAAAAGGCAGAAAGATAGATGTTCTTCCTTTCGCATTGCCTTTTTAAGGAGAAATTGAAAAGAAAAAGTAAGTTTAATTATTTAATAATTACTTTAATACCCATTCTCACATTTGGGCTCAAATTCTACCTTAATAAGTTAGGTCAAACACATGAAATATTTAATTGAAATGTTAGGTAAAAGAAAAATTAAATTCAATCAAACTCCACCTTAATAAGCAATGCACAACACATGAAATATTTAATAGAAATGAGAGGTAAACTATAGACTCAAGGTTCAAATTCAAGACCTAAAGGTTTGATACAATATTAAGTCATCGTTTATTTTAAAATTTTAAACTAATAAGAAAGTTAATTTAATAATTTAATCAAATACTTAAAAAAGAGTATGGTTGTGGCCTTATTTGCCACGCATTGTGCACGAAAGTAAGCACTTCGGTTGACAAGAGGCACGGGAATGAACAAACCTCAAAAAGTCCCTCAAGTGGCCTCAACTCTTCACAAACCTCTACGAGAAAAAAAGTAACAAACATCGGCAAGGAAACTAAATCCCAAAAAAAAAAATAGAAAATACAATGAAAACCACTGAAATACAACAAAAACCCAGAAAGTCAGTAGCATCGGTGGAGGAAACGGTGGGGACGTGTGGGCGCATGAGGTCCAGACATAGGTGCAAGTGGCAGCGACGGGTAGCGAAGAGGCCGGTGAAGACAGTGGTGAAGTACGTTGGTGGGCAAAACTGACGGAGGATGATCGATCTGGCTTGGAAGAAGCCAAATTTGTAAACCAAATCAGTGCTAGGAGAAACAGGGGTTGAGAGCAACACAGTGGAGGAGGAGAATGGCGTAGTGAATCGGAGGAGAAGACAAGGCAATGGGGAGGCTGAGGCTGCTGCAATTTTGAGAAGAAAAATGAAAGATTGCCTGAGGTGATGGATAAGACATCACAAGAGGCAAAAAGTGACCTTCTAGAAGGAAACTTCATGATATGGAGGGGTGGAGGAGGTAGTGACGGGGGAGGGGGAGGTGGGGTGGGGGCGGGGTAGAGGCCATGGCCCCCCAATTTCTTGAGAAAACAAATTATGAGGTTAAAAAGAAAGTTCTAAGAAAAAATATATATTTTTAGCCCGTTGGTTAATTCTCAACAAATTATGTTGGCCCTACCCAATAAAAAATTTGGCCCTATTCACTAAATTTTTTTAGCCTTACCCAATTAAACCTAAAAAAAGCCCTTTAGCCAAACTATATTCCATAAGACCACAAGCAAAAAAAATTAGAGAAAAATATTTCAAAAAAATCACCTTACCCAATTAAACTTAGAAAAAGCCATCTTAAACCTCGTCGTCTGTTGACTGTGACTGTCTGATCCCACTGGCGGTTGGCCACTGTTTTAGCCTTTAGTGCTTCCGCTTTGTTTTAACTTTGTAAGTTCTCAAAACCCTAATTTTTTTTTTTTCATTTTTTTTTGTCATATGGTGAAGAACTGAAGAAGAAAACTGAAAACGTGAACAAGGTTACAGCCTACGGGGGAAAACTGAAGTCTGAAGAAGAAGTGAAGAGGAAGATTAGATTTTAGAAGAGGACTCATGTCTCACTGTCTGGAAGAAGAGTCTAGGAGAAGAGAGTACAATAAAAAATAGGATAAAAAAAGTTACACTGACAGACTATTGAGTCATTAACTAAGGAGAAAAGACTCAAATTTCGTAAACCGTGAGAATAGTGAGAGTGAGGGTGATTATTTGTCTCATTTGTGTGACTAATTTGTGTTGTTGATAAATTATAATAATATTTAAAGTGGTATTTGAAATTTGAGAAAGTTTTAACCTTTTTAAAAATGTGTAAAAGTGGAATTACTGTTAATTAGTCATATTGTGATTTGTGAGTGAATTTTATTTCTTTAAATCATGATATTCGTGAATAATGGCTTGGAAGTTGGGGGTTAGGAAAGTGGTCCAAATAGAGTTAATGGGTTAATTAAAAAATAAAAAATGGGTAATAGCTTAAATGGTTTGTTAAGTGATTATTGAATGTCTTATTGACGATTATTTATTTATTTATTATTATTATTTTAGTTTTTACTACAGTATTATAAAATTTTGATTTTGGAAATTGTTAATTTAATCTGATTTTACGACACAGAACAATAATTAATTCGCAACACAAAAGCTGTGCAAAACCACTCAACACAAGTCGCACATTTTGAGGTTAGTTTTCTAAACTCAATTCATAATATAATTGGTATTGTAATTTGGATATTATGGTTATTAAATGTTAATGAGAATATTGGTTATTATAGTTTATAAGTCTAAACAATTAATTTGATAATTTTACATGTATGTGAAAACTGTTATATTCTATTGTTCTTTATGCGAGTTTGTTAATTGCTAATTTACAAATATTTTTTCTTACTAATTTTGTTTTTATATATTTATTTCGAGTAATTCTAATAGTATATTAAATGTCCATTAAAAAATGAGGTGACTTCTAAAATTATAATTGAGCATGTGATTGATAAACTGATGATTTTGATCAAATGTTGATTTTAAAAGCCACCTCATTTTTTAATGGACATTTTATGTACATGTAGAATTACTCATTTATTTCATCTTCAATCTTAATATATTTCTTATTCATGCTTTGACCCCTACCCCTATTTTAATATATTTGTAATTCATGACTTGGTGGTTTGACGCCCAAAATACTTACTAGTTCTATCTGTGAGAGGAGGAACTTCCTCCATCACAGTGTCTTCAAGAGAGAGAGAAAGGTTTCATGGAGAAAAAACATGACATAGTAGTTAAAATTGTGCCAGAGTTGTACAAAAATTGTGTAAGAAACATTACTCTAATAAATATTAAAACCGTTATATAGATATATAAGGGAATCTAGTAGTAACCCAAAACCTTATCTTTGTGCAAACACCATGCTTTTATAAAAATAAATTTTTTTTTAATTAGACACTTAAACCTGGTATCAATTATTCGGGATTGCTACCAATTGCCATTTTTGTTCATAATTCTTTTAGTATATTCCCATCTCTCTCTCTCTCTCTCTCTCTCTCTCTCTCTCTCTCTCTCTCTCTCTCTCTCTCTCTCTCTCTCTCTCTCTCTCTCTCTCTCTTCTCTCTCTCTCTCTCTCTCTCTCTCTCTCTCTCTCTCTCTCTCTCTCTCTCTCTCTCTCTCTCTCTCTCTCTCTCTCTCTCTCTCTCTCTCTCTCTCTCTCTCTCTCTCTCTCTCTCTCTCTCTCTCTCTCTCTCTCTCTCTCTCTCTCTCTCTCTCTCTCTCTCTTCTCTCTCTCTCTCTCTCTCCTCTCTCTCTCTCTCTCTCTCTCTCTCTCTCTCTCTCTCTCTCTCTCTCTCTCTCTCTCTCTCTCTCTCTCTCTCTCTCTCTCTCTCTCTCTCTCTCTCTCTCTCTCGTATTATTGACACAATACAGTTGGTGCATCTAGTTTGTTTTGTTCTTTTCTTTTTCTTTGTTGAAGTGGTGCATCTAGTAGTTAGATATATATGTTTCAACTAAAGGAAGGAGAGAAGGTTTAATTGGCTTGATATTTTTGTAGGATACTCGGTAAAGTTTTTTTTTTGTCCCTCTTTATTGTCTGTATTATTTCCTTGATTTGTACCCTTCTCCATTGGCAATTGCCACTATGTTTGAAATGATTTAAAAAGTTCTTCACAGCTTTTGTTGGCATGAATACCCTAGGTTTTTTCCTCTATTTTTAAAAGACCCTTCAAGGTATCAATCAACATGATTGTTATAGGATACATTCTTATCATTGAATTTAAATTAAGTGGGGCTAATTAAGGGTGTCTACACGTCATTATGCTAACCTATTGTTTCATGTGAAACGTCCATCCAATATTTCTAATGCAATTGATTTTTGTGGTCATAATAATAATAATAATAAAAAATAAAAATAAAAAGTTGTGGCTTTTTTATCCAAAATATTTTGCTTTTCAAACAATTACAAGGCTTCTACATACGAATTGTTACATTGCAAATAAAAAACAGCCAGTCTATTAAAGACATATAAAGCAGAGGTATCAAATGGGGGAGCATCCATTCACACACACCCATACAGCAAATAAAAAGCTTGAGAGGGAGATTGGTCATGAGCCATTACACAAACTTTAGTGATGAGGATATACAGCGATAATAGAGCATACAGCTTGTATCAAAGTGAGGATCAACAAGATAATAGTAGCTTAGGTAGAAGCGGCCTTCTAGGGAGTGCCAAAATAGTCCCGCCTCAAGGAAGCCAGCCAACCATGCGAAGGGTCCTCGTAGAATTTCTTCAATTGTATACAAATACCATAATATTTGGTGCTTATGGTTGAATATACAATACTTGTGGCCAAATTGTTGATAAAAGTTGCATCGTTGTTACCTAGCCCATTAACCATAATTCCCTTTCGACCAAGTAAATCCACATCCTTTTCACTTCTGATAAGGAAATCTAAAAGGATAAAATAATCAGTAACATATGCATCATTTGGGTAGTGGCATTGCTCAAATGCCATAAGATTTCGAGCATAAAACTCTGTGGTATCGTCCAAGGTAATGTGTGGGATTTTCAACACTCTCTTCTTATAGTCTAGGTCAAGCTCAAGTAAACAATGCCTTGAATGATCCGCCATAAACTTCAATCCTTACCTATCCAGCTGGGTTGCATTGTACACATGCTTAACTTCTTTACCTGTTCTTTTTGGTAGACTTTCGAGCAAATAAAATCTTCAAAGCAAATCAACAAAGTGCATTGGCGTAGGCTCAGGATTGGGAGGCAAGTTTTGAGTGTTGAAAGACTTAAAGTACTTAAAGGTAAGCTCAGTGAAGGAGGGGAAGCCTCCTCGAGATGGAAATGTATGGTCAAATAATTTCTTTATAATAAAGAAAGGAAGTTGATTTTCAAGTAACATTAAGTCCCGCTGCATCGTGGCAGCCAACCAAGGCTTTAGTAATAACTTGTCGTAACATGTCCATACTGCTCCTCTCAGCAGCTAATTTTTGTACAAAAACTCAACAATGAAGCTCGCATCCACCAATATCATTTCCAAAAAATCATTCCTGTTAAGTGAAATAGTCTCTACGTAACATTGACAAACACTTTCTTCTGAGTCCTCTATAACAAGAATAAGTCCTCCAAGTTTTTGTTGGCCCGTTCCATGAATTCCTTGAGATATCTTAATTTGTTTTCTTTCATGTTTTGCAATTTTTCGTCGCCATGGTGAAATGGCCCTATTGAAAGAATCTGAGGACTGTAAGATTCTTTGTTCAGCTTGCGAAGAGGATCTGGAACCTTATAGATACAAGGTTTAGGTGATGAGGGAGGCTCTAAGCTTTCTAACGCACTTGTGATTTTATTTACCAAAGTTGCACGTTGATATTCTCCCATCTATCAAGTAGCTAGTCTTTCTTAAATTTCATGATGACAAAGACTACAGTGATCACTAGATTTAAAAAAAAGTGTTCAATGCTATGAATGACTAGTATCGAATACAAGTACGAATTTCAGCAAAAGAACATTTTCTTGTGCTTCCAAACATGCCAAGCTCAAGGTATTCTTCTTGTATAGTCATTGTTTTTACCAAATTTTTAGTACAATGAACCAATTTGAAAGGGTTTGAGGCTTTTCGAATGAGAAGGTTTTAAGAGAGTACCCTTGAGTTGATTCTCCAAAAAAAAAAAAAAAAAAAAAAAAAAAAAAACCTGAAACAGCATCACGAATATAAGTTAAAAGCTCCACATATGATCATCAAATTTTTGTAGAAAATATTATTATATTCTTAAAAAGATTCATGAAGATCTCTACTAAAGAGACCTGCAGTAGGCAGTTGGATGAGCTTGATATTTCGCTGGAATTAACCTTCTTCTTAAACTTACTTTAGGAATTACACCTTATGTTGTAGCAGAATGAGGTAAAGGTTTGATTAATTCAAATTTTTTTTTTTTTGACAGATACTAGTCATTAATAAATCATATGTCCAAGTCAAAGCATTAATATTCATGAAACTATATTTCAGATTATTAAGAAGAAACCAATTTCAACATCAATCCTTGGTCCATTTTTCTATAGACGAAAATTTAATTAAGCTGTTATTATGATAATAATCACAATCACTACTGAATTACTATCATTTAGAGATATCAACTTAAATTTGGGAAATAAATAAATAAATAAACAAACATAAACAATCTAACTCTCTGTCAGAACTGTACTAAGAACAAGGTGTAGCGAAAGAGAAGTGTTTACCAGCTCAAATCTCAATGAACAGCCTTTTATGACAAATCTGCAAACAAATTTGATGAAGAAAGGAGTTCAAAAATTGTTCCGTTGGATTTGCTGAAAGAAAGCAGTGATGCAGCACTTTGGGAACTAGGGCTTCTTTTAGGGATGAGGAGAGGATTTAGCCCTTCGCTACTTCTACTGTACGTACGTGATTGCTCCAATCCTTCATTTAGCCCTTCGCTCCGGCAGACCCATTAGCAGTTGGATTGAAATTGGGCCATCAGTGTGAACCCAAGACAACCAAATGGAAGATTAACACTAGGACTACCGGTGCCGGGCTTCGTGGAGTCAACAACACCCAACGCATTACTGGTTGCGCACTTGCTTTTTATTTTTTGTTTAGATGATCCCGACAAAGTGATTAACATTTCAGATAGGAAAATATTTAAGATCAGCCCATATGATTTTTTTGGGTTATACTATACCTAAATAGTAGCTCCACCCATCAGTCATCAACAAAACTAACGAAATTTCATGTCAAACTAATCAAATCTTGACATGCATGTATCATATACCTTATTAAAAATAATAATAAAACTTCAAAAACTTAAATGTAAAAATCAATAAAAAAAAAAACCCGAAGGGGTGGCTTCAGGGCCAATCTTGGAGGCGGCCACAACACCCTTGTTTGGCTTGAGAATAGTTTCGACCACCCCTTTAGCCACTTTCCAATGGGCCAAACTCCTACTTTTTTAATTTTTTAAAAAAAAAATTAGTTATTTTCATTTTATTTTTAAATTTAAGTTTTTAATTTTTTTAATAAGGTATATGACACGTGTCAATTTTGATTGGTTTGACGTGAAATTTCATTAATTTTCTTAACGGCAAATTAACAAATGTACTACTTGGATATCTGCCCACAAGCAAGGAACTCAGAGGCGGAGCTAGAAGCTCTTATGAGCAAGGGTCGGTGGCCAAAAATTTATTTTGGTAGAGGCCAATATGCTAAACTTTTATTTTTTTACTTTATATTTTTTTTTTCTAACCTTATATATTTTTTTTTTTTAAGAAATTGGTGGGGGGGGTGCATGGCCCTTGCCAGCTTCCTCTCTCCGTCTCAGGAGGTATCATATGTAATCGAAAGTGAAATCAATAGAAAAAAATAAAGTTTTTAAAACTCAAAAAGCAAAAAAGTATTTAACTTTTTTATTTTTTTGGGGGGTTTTGTTTTTTTTTTTTCAAATTTATAAAGATATAAAATTTTTGTAAGTTATTTTTATTTTTTTACTTGACACTGAGGCCTGAGAGATATTGTCAATTTTATTTTATTTTTTTTAGTAATAGATAGTCTAACAAACTATTGGCAATGAAATAATAGTTTAAGTGAAGCGTATATAATTTTTCTTAAAAGATAATAAAAATATAGTTGCCAAGTATAAGAAAAAGCGAAAATCCAACTCCATGACACACACGTGCTCAGAGAAGAAGAGAGTAACAGAAGATTGATTATTCAGACACATGTTTCATGAAATTTGTGTACCCCTAAGAAATGTCAAAACGTGTAATCATCACGAAGCAGACAGCTGATAGCCGATTCTTCATCATCATCCATAAAAGAAAGAAAACAGCTATGTGGCGTTGCTGCGGATATCAGTTGAACTTCCAATCACAGCAAGCCACAGAAATATTTAAACCGTCCAACGGTCCAAGCACCACCCAAAGGGGTCCCACAAAGGGTACACGTTCCCACAGTAAAACGAGCAACACAGAATTCGGAATCGGGCCTTGCCAGCCAGCAGAATCTTGGATTGCATCGCATCTTGAGCAGCTCATCATCCTCCTCAGTAGCTCCGTTCATAAATGTCGCCGCTTCGGTAGGCCAACCAACAACGACTCACAATGCGCTTCGCTGCGTTACAACCAAAGTTTTCCTTTCCATCAACTAAAGCAGTTATGTTTGTATAAATAAAACCCCTCTCACTTTGATCTCAGAATTCCTAATTCCTTTTGAATTTCGCGATGGCTCATCCTCCTATCAAATTGAAGCAATCTGCGTCGAGCTCAGCGGCGCAGACTCTAACGTCGTCGTCGTCCGCCCAGGATGCCCGACTCCTCGTCCGCGAAACGCTGCGTATCAGCGCCAATCTCGCTGATTCGGCGGCTCAGCCGCTTTCTTCTTCTTCTCCTTTGTCTGCTGCTTTGGTTGATTCGTCGGAGTTCGTGAATTCCAGCTTGAGGTTGATCTGCTCCGAGGAAATCGACGGCCGGAGATGGAGCTACGTGGCGGAGAAGGACGCCTCCGGAAGGTTCAAGAAGGGCTCTTCCATTCGCGCCCTTAGTTCCCACAATCCTCATACTCCTCCCATTGAGGTCCAATTTTATAAATTTTCTTTTTTAATATGTTCATTTGTATATTTTTTGCTCAATTTGGTATTCGTATATTTCTATATTTTTCAATCTTTTGCTGTTTATGGCACTTAGAGTTGACCTCTGCCTACAAACTTTACATAATCAATCTAAAACCTACAAACTTTCATTGTTGAGAACAGCCTGACCAATTATTTGAATTTATTAATACTCATTGACTACTTAATTTGCAACTTTGATTAAACATAATTTCGCATGCCTTTTACTGATGCAAAGTGAATGAAGCGACGCTTGGAATAACGCTACACTTATTATCCGCGTCCAAGCAAAAATTTTGTTCTGTAATGTTGAATAGTGGCGTTGAATTGGAAGTTGAGGATTTGGTGATTATATTATTGAATTGTTGGTGCAGGAGGTGATGTCATTTGTGAGATCTTATGTACTTCCGGAAGGTTTCCCCGATAGCGTTACTTCTTCATATGTCCCGTATATGACATGGAGAGCTTTGAAGGTAGTTATCTTACTTTTTTCTCTGAACCACTGCTAAGAAGGTGGATTTTAAGGGAAATGGGTACACTGTCAATGAATGAAAAGAGTGAATTGGGATTGAATACTTTTGGCACTTTAAAACGCTGTATTTAATTATTACCTTATTTGTTGTAGCACTTCTTCGGTGGAGCAATGGGTGTTTTCACGACTCAAACACTTTTGAGTTCAGTTGGAGTCTCTAAGAACAGAGTGGCTCCAGGAGCTGTCGCTATTAACTGGATTCTCAAGGTGAGGATGCCTCTTATATGTTTCATGGTATATGTATTGCAAATTGAATTATAGTTGCAAGTTTTTTCAGTATACTAGTTTCTTAAGGTGGTATACATGACTAGTACTGAAGTTCACTTGAGAATGAAGTGGTTCAAACTATCTTAAATGGCATGTTACCATTTGACGTATTCCTGCCATGACATCTGATTTGTGCTCTGTTTACCAAGAGTTCCATTCATTGAAGTGACACATGAATCCGAGACATTGGAAAATCTGTGTTGTTTCCATTTTAGATATGGTCATCTGAACTTCACATCTCACCCTCCCATTGAACTATTTAACTAGTTCTAGGAACATGTATCTAGTGGGTGGTTTGCCCATGTATAATGAAGACCTGTTCCTGCATGGGTGTTAAAGTGTTCTTTTATTGAAGGTATGGAAAGGAGAATAAGAAGGCCAGTGAGGAGAGATATGATCCTAAGGATTTGGAGGATATACATGGCTCCAAATACAGCTAATGCCAGTAAAGCCTCTTGGTGGCCAACTCCAAACATTTCAAATCAAGCCTTTGTTTAGTTGAGTAGCCAACCTCACACTAACGCCATGCCTGTGTTATTTGTCATATGGCAAGGAATTGAAACGCTACCTCTCCAATTGAACAAAATTATTATATTAGAATGTCTTTAAGAGAACAATCGGGACGTGTTTTGTTTTAAATGATTA
>JAJPGS010000590.1:0-22312 GCA_028654335.1 Alnus rubra | reverse complement strand
AATTTTAGTCTCTCTAGGCTCCATAAACATCGATCATAAATAAATTACCAAAGCTGTAAAGCGACTGTGGGTACATCGATTGAAGAAGAGCGTTCCTCATTCTCAGACTGATCAGATTCTGTTGGAAGAAGCTGGCCGCGCCTTCAAAGTTCCAAAAGAATGAGTCACGTATATATTGAAAATAAAACTTGCTAAAGATCGAAGGGCTGATCTCATAATATGACTATAATTAGGCCATGCATGCAACTGAGAGAAAGAGAGAACAACTGGGTTTCTGCATTGGAACATGGAGGCTTTGTACGTAATTAATCTTAGAAATCAAACAGAAAATGAAATGAAAGCATTAAAAGATTTAATATAACCTGGTTAATTAAGCCTTCATAATAATGCCATGGAAACTAGCTGATTAGTTCCTCACCTTTATATGATCTGAAATACTGCAGAGAACAGCTGCTCTATCTAGCTCTCTGTATAGTAGCAGAAGGAGGAGAGAAAAATGAGCTCGTGTAAAGAGTTTTCTTGATGAGAATATATAATATTTGTAGCGAAGGTGGGACTTGTAGGGTTTCTTTTGAGTGTAACAACGGTTCTTTCCATTAATCAAAGGGATTCGGCGGTCACAATTGCGTATTTATTGCTCGAAAGGAATAGAAAGCGTCCAGGTAACTCACGAGATAGAAAAGGAGGGCGGCTCTCTAACTTGGCAAATAATCTGTTTGATTTCGCTTTCACTTAATTTGACTTTGTTTTTTCAATTACATGATAATAATTAATTATATGCATGCGAGTATATATAATAATTAATTCCTAGTCAAAACATAAAGGGATCTGGGATTAACTTGATATATGGAATAGAGACTCAGTCACTTAGGGGTGGGTTCAGCTTGTTTCAACTATTCCTACTGTTAGGATTTTCTGTTAAATCTCAATGGAATGGAGGAGTACGGATTTTTCAAAATATATATTTTTTTTAAAATAATTGTAATTTAAGAATAATTTTATAATTTTATAAAGTTTAAAGGGGTATAAGGATAATTTTATCATTTGACCGTCTGATTTCACCCCAAACCTCAACAGGAGGGGTGGGATCGCAAAGAACTGAAAGGTCGATACAATAAATTGGGAGTTTTAAAATCTTGGGGAAGATTGCAAAAGTGATAGTTTTTTTGAACGAAAGATCTAAGTATTTCATTAATTAGAGATCACGAGCATAAAGCTCTTACATCACAAAGCATAAAACTCTGCAGAATCATAGCCACATGGTATGAGATTACATAGTCATAGATACAAACAAAATTCTTACAATAAAGTGTTATCTATAATTTTCATTTTCCGCTAATCCATGTACAAAAATAGTTAAATAGCATATCTGCTCCGAGCAAACTAGATCTAAGACAAGGGTAGCCAAATATCATAGATTTTTTTTTTTAAATCGGTCATGGAGATAGCCCCTCACACCTGACTAACCTTGATCCCATAGATCGCTCATGGGGAGATCTAAAGAGAAGAAACTCTTATTCAAAGCAAAAACACAACCAGCAAACAGTAACAGCAGCCAAAGAGGAGATGAATGGCAAAACATAGAGATAGATGGACGAATGTATAGCAGAAATGTCAAAATTAATGATCTGGTCAAATAGCACCTACAAACAAAAGAAAAACCCATAATGGGAAGGGGGTAGGAGCCGGGAGTAGAAAGGAAAAGAGATGGAGGATGGAGCAGATCTGCTTCATTCTCCTCTCATATCTGTTTTTTTTAATAGATGAAGTCTACAAAAGTGATAGAGTTAAGAGAAATTAAGTGAAGTTTTTCTTTAATTTTTTCACCCATATTATGCTACATATTACACATATATGTAGACTGCCACGTAAGTTTGTAAGATGTTGTAGTATAATCTGTAGTACTACCCCAAGAGTTTTTCCAAACATTAATTAATATATTTTCAATATTAAATATATAGATAATTGAGTATAAAATTATAAGGTTAAGGATTAATTTTTTAAAAACTTCTTAATATATTTGTGTTGCGTTTAAAAGTCTAAATGTTTCCCAATAAAAGCATTTCCTAGCAAATATCACCTCCCTTTAGCAAAAGATCTTGTGTGTCGCCTTTAGAAACTTAGGCTTTAACCTAATAAAAACCTTATGGTAATGCCATAGTTATACACATAGTTCGCCACAAGAATCTTTAAAAAGTTCATGTTCTGAATTGAACAAAAAAGAAAAAGAAAAAAAATTGCATGTTCTTTTAAAGTTTTATGGTGTGTGTAGAGGCCGATATTTATTTATACGGAGAACTTCACTTATAATTCATGATATCGATCTTTCATCATTTTTGTTAAAAAATGTACCAGTCCAAACTTTAGAAAGTGTCAATTCAGGTATCGATCTTTCAATTTTAATCATCCGTTAGAATTTTTCATTAAATCCTGTTAAAATTTTCAAAATATTCCTCATTTTTTTTTAGGAAAAAAAAAAAATTGCTACGATTTAGGTATTGTTAGAGATTTAACAGAATTTACAAAAATACCCATGATTGAATCTTTAAAAAAATTATAATTCTTTTAAAAAAAATAAAAAAATAAACAGGGTATTTTGAAAATTTTAATTGAATTGAATGGAAAAATTTTAATGGAAGTTTGAAATTGAAAAAAATTGAAAGATAAATACCCTAAATTGACACTTTTTAAAGCTTGTGTATCCTTTTACAAAAGTGAATACGAAATATCAGGAGTTATAAGTAAAATTTTCCATTATTATATATGTCCTTACATTTTCCTTTTTTACCTTCCCAATTTGATTTATTGCACTTCCTTAACCAAAATAAAAATTTATTGTACAATAAAATTTTTAGATCAATGTAGGTACAAACTTTTTCTCCAAATGGGATTGTAAGAATTTCTTTCGGTCCAATTTATTAAACGAATATGTATTTAAAATGCATATAATACTTCTCACATACATTTTAAAAATATATGTGAAAATCACATTTATTTTGGACACATGTCAATATATAATAGATTGAATTGAAGAAAATTCTTCCAATTCAATTTGAATGAAAGCATTCTTCTTTTTAAACCTTGATTGTTGAGTATCCTTTTCCTCGTATTATCTGTTATCAATTGTAACCAATACAAGTGACTAAACTACAGTAATTTTTCTCGATAAAAATCAATCTAGTATTAATTAATATATAGTTGAAATGAATTAATTGAGTGATTTGTGATTATTTGAGTAACCGAGTAAGGCAATTTGTTGCTGGCCGGCCACCTACTATACTTATAACTTGAATTATTAGTGTATGCTCTTTATATTTGCACTTAATTAGTTTGGTGGAACAGTTGGTGAGTAATTAATAATAATACCCTATTGAAGCAAAATAATAATAATAATATACTCTATTTATTTGATTGCTTTCATTATCTTGTTTAATTCATGTGTAAAGTCCAATAAGATACTTTAATTGGCCAGGGAATTAAGCAGTTAATTCGATCAGCTTTAATTCAACATGGTAATCGAAGATGGTTAATTAGATGATTCTCTGGTGAGTCCATTAATGAAGCCATTCATTTAGCCGGTGATGCACATTAATTAAGCACACCTTTTTCTCGAGGATATGTTGTAATTGATTAAAAACAAAATATACAAAGCCTAAGCTCCGTTTGTTAATGCTTTTTTGAGGGTATTTTTTATTTTTTTATTTGAAAAAAAATAATTTGATATGAAATAAATGTAAAAAAAATACTCCCTTAAAAGAAATTTAAAATTTTACCTGTAATTTTTTTTAATTTTGCCCCCGGCCTCTAATTTTTTTTATTTTTTTAATTTTGCCTCCCAAATCTCAAATGATGGCTTTGTCCCTCGGCACCCGGCTGAAATAAAACAAAGACTAATAAATATTTGAATTTATGTGAACCCCAAATTAAAACTTAATCGATCCAATTTGGGAATTTTTGGAGTTGGATACCAAGTACGTACACGTTCTTATTACACGAAAATGCTAAAGATCACCATATACAAGTCGATCCCCAGTTCCCCCATTTTGACATCAATGACATGGATCTTGATAATTAGATTTTAAAGCATCCAGGGGTGGATATAACTCCATAAAATAAAATAATAAAAAAATAATAAATGTGTTCATCGGTGAATCTAATTTTCTTGTAATAGATTTAAGGTGATGAGAATGTCTGGGAGACTACTAGATCGACTCCTTTTATAATTTGACACGACAGCTAGCATGCATAACATTTTTAATTGTTTAATGGCTAATATGGCTAGTCTCATGTAGACTTACAAAATAATGTGGTTGTCCACGTACATGATACTGCACATCAACCGCAATCAAATTTAATTATTTGGTGGTTGACATGGTAAGTATCACGTGAATTGTACCGCTAAAAAATTTATAATTAAAGTTGTAGTATACCTAATAAACTTTTAAAGTAGCCTATACCCCCTCCCCCAAAAAAATAAAAAAAATAAAAAACCCAACATTAAATATCAATTACTTGTGACTAGCTTGGTCCATTTTAAAGTGATTGACCACGTTAAACTCAAAAGTCAATAACCAAGTTTTCTCTTTGTATTGATTCTGTTCTTTGCAGGAGTAAACAGGCCTAATTAATATTAATGCCCATGTAACTATCAATCTACGGCCTAAACGCGGTTCAAATTTGTTCTTATCTCAAAATCTCTATTACATCTTATGTTATAATTCTTTGTTAATCACTCCCTAATTAGTCTATTACAATAATTAATTCCAAAGTCAGCTTGTGTTGTCACCAATGCACGATATGTATGCCATGTGGAATCCGTGCGCCAAGAAAGATAAAACCTTTCTTGTCTGCTGATTGGGGACCTAATATTAACCTTAAGTTTCTGTTTGTTTTGACGAGAAATCCAAATCAAAAGCAGATGGTGAAGATAGAACTTGAAATATCATACTGTATGGTTGACCAGATTGAACTCTTCCATGCAAATATATTACTCTCTCTCTCCTCTCTCTCTCTCTCTCTCTCTCTATATATATATATATATAATATATATAATATTGAAGTTGATAATCAAACCTTAATCGCCTCTCTCTCTCATATATAGTAACACTAATGATCATCTGCAGGCCAATTTTATATTTACACTAAGTACAATCGAGTTGACAATAATATTAACTTTGACAAACAATTAAACATATTCCGACAACTATTTTACGTGGGTTTAAAATTAAGGAAAATGTATAGGGTTAGGTTTGGAAATAGAATATCAGCAAAGTGGAGTAAAACTAAAATAAAGACTTTCTAGGAGGTAAAAATAAAAATGTAAAGTGTTTATATATACATTCCATAAAAACCTATAATTTTGAGGGAGTTTTTAAAATTTTTTGAGGGGGATTATACCCCAAGCAAGGTTGTAGTTATACATACTACTATTTTTTTTTTTTATTACAATTCATATGACAGTTTATATTTATATATAAAAAATAAAGTACTGCTACTTTTTGTACTAAATTTTCATATTGGTTTATGTGACAAATTGTAAGTGGTTAAAAACCTGTATTTTCAGCCGGTGTCAAAATCTAGTATGACGAGTATCATGCATTACTCTTATAAAAATGAGTGTCATGTGACCTACCACATGAGAGTTCACATTTTAATGACCGACGTGACAAATAACATATGAACTATCATATCATTTTTGGAAAATATAATTAGTATAATGTAAAGAGAAATGATCCCTACACTCATTTCTCACAACAGCCCACAACAAGCTGATGTGGCTTGTAATATTTATTATTTTTTTTTGTTTTGTTTTGTTGTCTTTTTGTAAAATAATAATAAATATTACCAGCCACATCAGTTTGTTGTGGGGCTGTTGTGAGAAATGATTAATGAGTGTAGGAATCATTTCTCTAATGTAAATTACGTGTAACGTCTTTATTTTAGTTGCTGACATGGATTACCACGTCAACCTTACGGAATGCTTCATGTTCAAGTGTTGAACCATGTTATCTGAAAAAAAAAAAAAAAAGTGTTGGGCCACGTTCACGCAGGGTTTGCAAAGGTTCTAAGCCCATCATGAGCGCTGTGGTGTTTTAGCCTATTGACGGGAATATAGAATTGGGCTCGTCGGAAATTTAAGCTGACCCATTAGCTCCGGTCCGAATATATTTTCTTATCACTATCAGGTGCTTTATGGGCCAACAGAGGAGGCCCAATCTGTCAGAGCCCCAGTTCGAGGGCAACTTAGTAAATTCACGTCTTTGGCAACCAAATATAGGCACGAGGGTTTCCACACTTTCATTCTCTCAAAGCCCCCAAGAAACCCTAATAAGCTCTTCGGTCTTGGAGGCGCCTCTGCTCGGCTCTCTCTGCTTCCTACACGGTACTTACGAACCGAACAAAAACTAATCCTCAAGTGTTTGAACTTCGATTCGCTCTGTGGTTTCTGTTTGAGTTTTTTTATTTGATCTGTTCGGTCTGTAATTCTTTTACATATGTGTGATCCATGGTGTTGTTTCATTTTTGACGCTCATGCTTGTTTCTGTTTTTTGTTTTTGTTTTAGTTACTAGTATGTGCTTTTGGTGGGAAATCTAAAAGAAAACTATATCTTTTCAATATAAAAATGGTTTGCTGATCAGTGGAGTAGAGTACAGCTGATTTTGTGAGCTGGGCTGAGTCACTGAGTGGATGACCGCATGATTTTGCGTTTGCTACATTATGTAAAATCATGACGAATTTGCGGCTATTCATTTGATGAACCACCAGAATGGGTTGTAGATGATTGGTTTTTTTATGGGAACGCCTTCTTTGAAACTGTGGTTTTATGCCCATTCTCGGTCGTTATATGTATGGGTGTAGATGTTCTATGTAATGCTTGCAATGGTTTTTTGCTGGTTTGCTGTTGAATGTTAAACGGATTGTTTGCTTCTTGGTCTATTTCTTTCTTCTTGTAGTAGCTGGATTTGTGGGTTGGTGTAGTGAATCCATGGATTTTAACAAGTTAGAATAAGGTTGCAGTATACATAAGATTTGGGATAACCACCCATGTTAAGTGATTGGGTTTTCTACAACCCATTTCCCAAGTGATTGGTTTGGGAAAGGTTTATTGGTTAATGGGTAACGTGACTGAGCTTTGAATGACATGAGAGATGACCATTGTCAAGTGAATTGTTTGTATGATTGACTAACAAATATTCAACAGGGCAATTTCAAACTTTTTTTTTATTGTCGCTTCAAGCATAGTTGGTCTGCTTGCTAAAGCTTTGTTATTGTCATTGACATGTAATATTCAAATATGTAGCGGAAACAATGGTGCGAGTGAGTGTTTTGAATGATGCTCTTAAGAGCATGTACAATGCTGAGAAGAGGGGGAAGCGCCAGGTCATGATCAGGCCATCCTCGAAAGTGATCATCAAATTTCTTCTGGTTATGCAGAAGCATGGTACAGTAGAGATGGAGAAAACTTTAAATTTTTGTGTTACTTGTACAGTCTAAAAGTTTTACATTTTGCCTCTTTGATGTTGCTCTATAGGTTACATTGGGGAGTTTGAGTATGTTGACGACCACAGGTCTGGCAAAATTGTTGTCGAACTGAATGGAAGGATAAACAAGTGTGGGGTTATTAGTCCTCGTTTTGATGTTGGTGTCAAAGAGGTTGAAGGCTGGACTGCAAGGTTGCTCCCCTCAAGACAGGTTAGCATCAGAACCTTTTGTAAATGTGTTTGGAGAAGATAGTTTTATCATGACTGTGAACCTACAAGTAGTATGGGTCTTGATAGTTCATTCTTAGTAGTTAATTAGGCTTGTTTGGGTTTGCGATTTTTCAACCGAGAGAATATGTTTTCGAAATTATATTTGGATTGTTTAGAAAACCTGGGTCAAAATTAGAAAAAGTTGGATAAAATTGATTAAAATTTGAATTCTAAAAAACAGTATTTGAAAATAGATTTGATGAAGTTTTTTTTTTAATTAAACTTTAGAGTTACGAAAATTGTCTAGATTAGGGTATTATAAGCCTTCATAGAAAAGGTTAATATATCATTAAATTTCTACTGTTTGCACCTATTGGAAGAATTAAATGTCTTTGGTTTGCCCTGTTGAAATAATACTTTATGTTTTAGGTTACTTAGCCATTTAAAAGGGTACTATGATGTGAATTACATTGTTAATTTATTCTTTCAGTATTATACAGGCTTTTTTTCCTCCTGACCTAAACATATTTCTGGAAACTGCAGTTTGGTTATATTGTGTTGACGACTTCTGCTGGTATCATGGATCATGAAGAGGCTAGGAGAAAGAATGTTGGTGGTAAAGTGCTTGGTTTCTTTTACTAGGCTGAGTTTGTGTCCGGAAATGGTCATAATTTTTCTGATTGTGAGGAGTTTTTTTGGTGTATTTTGAACTTTTTTTAATATAGGATAGTTCTATGTTTCTGTGGATTGAGTGCTTTTTCTCTTTTTGTGGGTAGTGGTTTCTCTACCCACATTAATGGAAGACTGTAATGTTAAGATTTGTGTTCACCTTATCTAAAAAGCAGTACTATCGTTTACCTTTTTGGTTCTTCTGTATGTTTTCATAACCATTCTGGTTATTGAATTCATTTTTTTTGGCTTTGATCATTGAAGTATCTGCATGGCCAATAACTCTTGAATCAGTCAATGTTACTGGTGCCGTGGGATATGCCCCATATTGTTGAGGCTTTCCTTTGACCATGCTATGTATAATGCTTAAGCGAGGTAAAAGAGATGTCTTTTTTCCCCTTTCCCCACGTTGTGTCTGCAAGGCGTCCACCATTTTGCCAAGACATCAAACAATAGTGGATGCACTTTCTACATCCTGATGGAATATGGAAGGTTAGGTTTTTATAGAAACAGTTTATATATTAAAGCCGTCAGGTTATGAATTTGGTGCTGTGGATCGAGGGTGGGTCTTGGTGCCTTGCAATTTTGCAAACAAATTGTCCATTTTTGTTGGCACCCTTATCGTAAGCACAAGGGAATATGACTAGAAATTGTTTCGTCTCTTGTACGTAAATGTGGATCGAGTATTTGGTTGAACTAAGATGGTTAGAATTGATTTCATCTCACGTGAGATGCCAAGTATTGCCAACCGTTGAAATGTTTCTCAAAACTTTTCAATCCTGTCTATTAATATCATGTGTTTAAAATGGATGTAGTTTTTACATGTATTTTTATTTTTCTTTTTAAAAATTATGTGAAAATTACTTGCATTTTAGATATATGTTAATTTGATAAATTGGGTTGGGTTAAAGGGAATTACCCTAGCCCATTTTGGAAGATGTTTTGTCGTCAACGCTTTTGAAAATATGCTTCTGGGTTTGAGTGGAGTGCAGCCATCTTTCTTTTCGGCTGGTAGGCTGTATGTATCTTGATCTGAGCTTGTAGGGAAGTGACCAATTTGCGTTTTGTGGTTATCCAAGTGTAGAGTATGGGGATTGGGATTTCTAGCAATTTAATTAGCAATGGTAAGTGAGGTTGAGTCTATAAGAGACTTATTTGTCTTATGAAATTTTGGGCTGTTCAACCAAATACTCAAATAAATGAGTTTTATAGGGGCTCTCTCACAATTATTGTTCAAATTGAATATGATGGTCATCAATGGACTTGTTTTCTACTGCTTTTACATTTTGCCCTTGACTTGGCATTGTCAATCTATTTTTAAATAAATCTTAATTAGAAAGGAAAAAAAAATTATTAATGGCTATGTTATATGTATTATACAAATAATATGAGACCATTGAGAATCAAGCCGTACGAAAACATTTGGATTCAGTCGATTGGCCATATTTGATATACTTAGCAAGAGAGAGACTGCTGCCTTTTGATCTTCCAGATAAAAGAACAAACAGGAATGGATAAAGCAAAAAGCTATGTTCTTGCCATAATTAATTCATTTGCGAAACAGGGATTTGCAGAGTAAAATAAAAGAGGTAAAAGATGAACATATAAACACTTAAATCCTAATAGTTGAAGATAAGCACAGAAATTGTAATACAAGAAACATGAAAATAGTATTCAAGGCCATCAAGGCCATCATATTTTAAGAGATGGGAGTTACATTGCCAAAGATTGTAGTTGCCCTTAAAAGGTGCAAGGGTCCCATCAGCACCTAAGTTGGAGGATGAGTCTCTTCATTGTCGTCCTCATAGTCGTGGCTGCCGCTACTGCAAGCCTCCGAGGCCATATAATTCCGATGGGAATCACAGTTGATGCCAAAGAGGATGTCACAATGAAGACAAGGCTATCAAGTCGTGGAAAGTTGAGAAACCTGGCGCTGTTAGTGGCCTTTTTGTAGGTGAGGGAGAGGATCTTCTCGGCATATACTTCTAAGCACAATCACAATATATTTTTTTTTACATTTTCTTCTGCTTACTTTTTGATAACCCAAAAAGAGACTCGTAGCAATTGGGGAATATGCGTGGTCCGTTACTCTTTTCACCTTTGGGCCTTGGCGTTTCGAATTTAGGTACAGTCAACCGTGTGGAACCATATATATATATATATATATATATAATGGCGGACAAAATTATAAAAATATATATAAGAAGATGTTAAATTTATAACACAAATATAACAATTGTACAACAATCCCTCACACACGAAGATGGTTCCACATACTGAGGTATATATATATAAGGCTTATCTCTTTTGCCAAATAGAATTTTAATTAATTTAATAATTAATTATTTTTTTATTATATTTTTAATAATTAATAATTTAATATAACATCAAAACAGAAGTCTTTAAGTTTAAATCGTATTTTCTTCATTTACTTATCATTTTCATTAAATATTTTAAGTCACAACATTTACAGTAGCTAAATACATTGTGATTTGCAAATTATTTTTAAGGCTCCAGTGTTTTCCAACTCCATAACTATATTGTTTTTGGGAAAATTCAGAATAAATCTTGGTATAGGAGACAAAGCAGGAGAAGGAAGGGGTATGACACTTGAGAGAGCCTTCCATCCAATCGAAACCATAGCTAGGCTGAAATTACAACAACATCCCAAAGGAGGTTGAGGAAACTTGAAACGCTGGTGGAAGCGGTGGAAGGGCGCGTGTGAGGTTGTGCCTATCGGAGGAAAGTAGATCTAGATTTCTAGAAATCCAACCTCAAAACCTTGACAAATCTGGCTACCAATACGGTGGAGGAGGCGAAATGCTTGGCGAAAAAGAAGACCGACGCAGTGATTGAGCTGTGATGCTAAGTTGAAGTTTTGGGCTAAATAAGTAGCACAAGACGACATATAGAGCCTCGTGAGAGATAGAAAAAGCTAGAGAAAGATAGAAAGATAGAAAACTTTAGCCAGACAACAACCAAAAGGAAAAGCTTCGTAAAGAAAAGAGGAAGAAGTAGAGGAGGGAAGTGTTACGGTCCGGAAAAGACGAAAGTTTTTGTAAAATAACCGTTGAGGGCTGATGAACGTTGGGGAAGGAAGCGTTTCAGAAGGATGGCAGTTTCAAGGAGGAGGAAGATAAGCTGAGGTGTCAAGGGATCAGTGAATGAGCGATTAGGGATTCAAGATAGTGGGTTGCAGCTGGCTTTACTGTCCAGATACATTGAACCTGTTGGAAGTGGGTTATGTCACGTGGTCTGTTAAAACACGTGGGTCTTGGATTGTTGAACGCGTGGGTTACGGCCTGGATAACAGAATGGGTTATCAGCTGGCAGTTGGGCTTAGCTTGTTATATATATATATATAGGAAAAAGGCCTTATTAGAAAAGAGATGCTGAATTCTTATATTTTCTTAGTCCTAAGAAATGGTTGGAGGTTGTCAATCCTCGAAATTGACTCTGTATTAGTTTTTCCAGTTCAATGATATCTTCCATCCATCTCCATTTCTCTTCTCAATTCCCATACATATTCCATTTTCTATTCTAAATCCAAACAAAAACCCATTAAAGAATTACAGAGGTGTAACAGGAAGAGGGAAGAGATTCTTCCCTCCTCCTAGTGGAAGCTAATAGGAGATAAAACCAGAGAGTCAAAGACAATGAGAAGAGAGAGACGAGAGCGTCTCTGGAGAACCACACATCAACGTGCTTCTTTATTTCAAACCTGTAGGCTGTAGGCCCCACAATGTGTGGGGTCCACCCTATGTGAAGGGGTGTTGTACATTTGTTGTAGGGGTGATGTACAACTATCATTATTCATAAAACATAGCCCTAGGTTGACCCCCCAAACTGTACTTCCTTCCCTCAAATTACTAACAATTTTGCAATGTTTCTCTCTAAAACCTCGTAAAATTACAATTAACTCCCCAAACTACTTATGTTGCGTTTTGGATTACGATTTCGTATAGAAAAAGTGCTATTTTAAATCAAATTGCAGAAAAATGAATTGTTTGAAAACTGCGTTTTTAAAAAATTACGATTTGAAAACCCAGAAAAGTGCTTATTTAAATCGCAGACAATGTGGTGCTTTTTTAAAAACGCAGTATTTTAAAAGGCTAACCTGTAATTTTAAAAGCCAAACTGCGATTTAAAAACGCTTAACCGCGTTTTTAAAAATCACTTTTTTAAATCGCACTTTTTTAAATCGCAAACTTAAACGGATCCTTAGTCCTAGCCTTTTTACTTAGCCCCTTACATTTGGATTTTTTGATAAATTCGACAGAAAATGAGTCGCGCGATTCACATGACTGAAAATGACAATAATGCCCGTGCATCAAATAAAAATTAAAAGATGAAAAACACAGTGGGAGAAGACCCACAACTCTATGGCCATGGTCGGGTCTCCACAACCATGGAAGTTTTTTTTTAGTCACATAATTTTATTGTCACATGTTGCATTTTTCATCCAAGTTAACTGAAAATCCTAACATAGGGGCTAAGTGAATGGTCTAGCTAATTTGGTGGGACATTGCAACTACTTAAAATTTGAGAAAACATTATAAATTAGGTTGTTCTATATATATATATATATATTTGTTTTGTCTCCAAATTGTTATATTGTCACTGCGAGTTGACGGTAGTTTCTGTCATGTTCAATCATCGATTGTTCGTGCATTTAACATTAGATTGAATCAAAACATGGTGATTCGTGATCAGAATGGAAGTCAACGGCCAGTGAAAAGGAGTGGCCGAATTGGTATTGCTTCTGGATGGTCTGATTTACGAAAGAAGAACAAAAACTACAAGTGATAAGAGATCAACGTGTGTTTGAGTTTCTCCTCGGAAGTGGAAATAGATGCAGTGAAATGCATGTGCAAATTCTCTTCGTAGAAACGCATGCACAGAGAACCTTTCCTCGGCATCGGCCGTCGACTCACGGATTGATTGCAATGTCAATAAATATTGACCAAAGAAGAGTGGGGGAATATTAGTGGCAGCACGTCGCATAATAATGAGCAATCTTTGATAACACTTTTTGAATCTCTTTTTTATATTTTTATTTTCAAAATTAAAAAAAAAAAAAGTTTAAAATTCAGAGCATCAAACATTTCAAATTACTTTTACTTTTTATGTCACCTTAAAATATATTTTCAAACAAAAATAAAAATAAAAAATACCATCTAAAAAACATTATCAACAAACAAAGCCTATCTATATGCCCTTGCTGAGGGAAACTGAAAATAAAAAGTAAAATAAATGAGTAATGTTACATACTACTTAAACTTTCCATAGATATTTTAGACTAGCTTTTAAAATCAGTATTTGTTAGAAAAATAAAAATAAAAAAATTTAAAAGTAATGTTATATGTCATACTAGTGATATCACTATTTTTTCACTATGCTTAATTCATCTTTAAATTAATCCTTATAAAAGAAAAAACAATATGAATCCTACTTATTTAATGGTTGATTTAAAAAAAATATGTATAAAGATGCATGTAATATTATATGTCTCAAAAACAATTATAATGATAGATGGGTGGTAATGCCGTGTGTATAGTAAGATAGTAATATAATATAAGACAAATGATTCTCTTACATATTTTATACATCTCCCATACACATCATTTGAGGTGGCGTCATTTTTTTTGTTTTGTTCATTTTGTTTCCCACAAAATGAAAAGAAAAGAAAAGAAAAGAAAAGAAATGCCACTTAAAATGAGATGCTAGAGAAATATATGAAACATGTAAAAGAATCATTTCTATATAATATATAGGATTATTAAAAAAGAAATATCCCATAATTAATAGACTTTGCAACTTGAATTTTGTAGATATTTATGAGATGAGATGTTGCTTGTTGCTTGTTGCGTGGTAATTGGTATTACTCTAAATAGATATGCAAATAAAAAGTATTATAGAAATACAAAGTGGCAGGGAAATGGAGTGCATCCAATAAAGGACCCGAGTCCACTCCTCGTCGTAGAACAGTTCAGCACCCACAAATTGTACGCGGAGAGAGAAAGAGATCGAGACCCAATACGCATCAGAAACCAAAAAACGATTGGGTCGTCTCTGAATATGTCGCCGGCTACTTGCTAACCAACCAGGGCCAAGGCACTCTCCCTGTCTCTCTCTTTCCAATCCCGATTTCTAACAGTCCGGCTCCTGCGATTATATACACGTAATTTATATTTCGGTTTGTTGCAGAGAGAGTGAGAGAGAGGCAGAGTGATTGATTTTTTTGTGGTTGTTTGAGGTTGGTGATAAATCGATGGCTGCACCACCAGCAAGGGCTCGTGCCGATTACGATTACCTCATCAAGCTTCTCCTTATTGGCGACAGTGGTTTGTTTTTCTTCGCTTTCTTCTTCTTCTTCTTGGTTAGCTGGAAAAATGGAGGAAAATAACATGTTGAATCGAAAACTTTTTAATCTTTTGTTTTATTTTATTTTGGTTGTTTTTTTATTATGGGTGCATTTCTGCATTCTATTTGGTTTGTGAACGAATGGGTATGTGATCTCGGATGCTATTTGATTGTTTTTAGGTTGTTGGGTTCAATTTGATGGCTGTCAATTTTTTGGGAATATTCGCGTTTTCTCTTTAGGTTGTTGATTCTTGGTTTTGTCCAGCTTTGTGCTATATTTTCCTATGTGCTTCATCTATAGTGTTTTTTTTTTTCTTATGAAAAAAACTGAGTGAGAAGCATTCTGTATTGAACCCGGTTACTACAATGATGTGTCCGGAACCGTAATGGAGGCAAGGTTTGGTAATCTGTGGGGCTTAATTTTGATGGGTTTGCTCGAAAGAGAATGTTTTTGGTTTGTAGAGGGGGGTGTGTGAGTTATGGACATGGTATGGACATCTCTCTTTAGTTGTATAGCAGAAGGTGATATATGATGAGTAACATACAAGTTTGTTAGCGCAGTGTTTATAATAGGTTGTACTGCAGAATAGAAAACTCTGTTGAGCCCCTGGTGTTTGTTTGGATCTGTCTATTTTTCATTGCCGACAGGTATTAGTTATGTTAAAATCTTGAGGTTTATTTGTTGTCCCATCCTCTTCTTTTTAAATTCGAAAATGGTAATGTTACGAATCTACAGTCATATAGAAAGAGATGTTATTCATCTAATGAGAGTATTATTTCTATTAAGATTCTAGTAGTAGATAAAAGTTTAGAATAAATGGATAGTATGTTGTCCCTAAGTAGTTGTGTATTATTTTTATTATTATGTTTATTAATAGTTGTTAGTGATAGAATAGTCATATGATACATCTCTATGAAGTGTTAGTGATAGGATACATATTTACGAGAGTAGTTTATGTTTATTACATTTCTTTGTAACTCTATATAAACCTATTGGATTGATAAATAAAGTAAGAAAATATTATTAATATTCAGCTCTTGAGTTGATTTAGGAGGTATTAGGGTTCCTCGAACTACTCTTAACTATCCGTTATGTGTTTGAGTAATGGCATGTAACAATTGGTATCAAAGCCACATCGTTTGGAATGATTAGAGAAGCAGTTGAGATCCATGAAATCCGTTCAACAAAAGATGCTGACCAACATGCATTTGGTACAAGAGAGTATGATGAAGCGAATGGAGGAGATATGTGTTGCAATGAACAAATGTTTTAAGCACACGCTATCACACGATGACCATTACTCCATCAAACCTCATAACCCAACCATTGAAGCCTCACCATCACCACAACCAGTCACCTTACCATAGCCTTCCCTATCAGAATCTTCCATTGATTCTAGTTACCACCTAGTCAATCTGACATCTTCACCACCTTCACCACTTTGCTTGGCCATAATCACACAGACCCATTCACTCAACCAAACCATTGTTGCCCCAACACCAATAATACCAAGTTTTCCCAAAAACCCTACCTCCAAGGTTATGTAGAAGTCCAGCCACTAGCCAAGTTTGGACCAAAGCAACACCTCAATCATGTCACACTGAAGGAGAAGCTGCGAGTTGCAACCCAAATTTAAATCCACTTGCTCAACCCCCATCGTGTACCACAAAGGACATGGAAGCCCAACGATAAGAGGCACTGGGAGAGATGGCTCGCAGAGAAGGAATAAAAGCCATTGGACGAGCGACCGCTGCGGCAGCGTTTTAAACACAGACAACTCATAAGTCCATAATCCATATGTTTTCCTAGGACCTTGGGGACAAGGTCCAATTTAAGGGAAATGGAATGTTACGAGTCTACAATCATATGGAAAGCGATGTTATTTATCTAATAAGAGTACTATTTCTATTAAGATTCTAGTAGTAGATAATAGTATAGAATAAAGGGATAGTATGTTGTCCCTAAGTAGTTGTGTATTATCTTTATTATTATGTTTATTATTATCTTTATTAATAGTTGTTAGTGATAGGATAGTCATAGGATACATCTCTATGAAGTGTTAGTGATAGGATACATCTTTATGAGAGTAGTTTATGCTTATCACATTTTTTTGTAACTCTATATAAACCTATTGGATCGATGAATAAAGTAAGAAAAGATTAGTAATATTCAGCTCTTGAGTTGATTTGGGAGGTATTAAGATTCTTTGAACCACCCTTATCTATCCATTACGTGTTTGAGTAATTAGGCATGTAACACATGCAAACACCCTCTCTTTTTTAATTCCCAAATCTTGGTTTTCTTTTGTTACTTGGTTGAGTTTCCTGGATTGTCTTTTGGTTGTTGACTCACCAAATGGATCACAAAGTCTTGAAATATATCATTCATTTTTATCATGCGCATTTGAGTTAGTTCATGTTGCATAGCATTCTACCATTCTAGGCATTTCTTCATTGACATTTCCTGCCATATCTGCACAGAACATTGTTGCTAGTATTTAAATTTAGGGACGGGATCTCTAATCTTAATTCCTTCTTTTTAAGCATGACATGGACACTTGAATTATATGCTAAAACTAAGCGCTTTAAATGCCTAAAAAATGGGGAAAGTAACATGGTAGGTTATGGTTGAGTTTTTATTCCTGGTTATTTGACATTCTTATTAAATCTCTGCAGGTGTGGGCAAGAGTTGTTTGCTTTTGCGCTTTTCTGATGGTTCCTTCACAACCAGTTTTATTACCACCATTGGGTTTGTATCCTTAAAACTATGGAATTTTTGTATCTTGAAATGTTTTAGTTGATTTGCATCACGCAAACATGGATGTCAAGATGAGGATTAGGGATAATTAATGGTGGGGCCTCATCATGGAGCAAAAATTTAGGACATTGGGTGATTATTGGCATTTGGTTTCGTCCTATTTATATGCTGTTA
Organism: Alnus rubra; assembly: GCA_028654335.1. Lineage (NCBI taxonomy): Eukaryota > Viridiplantae > Streptophyta > Magnoliopsida > Fagales > Betulaceae > Alnus > Alnus rubra. Next base: position 4,656 of record JAJPGS010000590.1, on the reverse strand, counting down.
TAGAAGACTTCTATGGACTGATGGAAATGAAGTCAACCAGATGGTATACAATCACTCAGTCATGCTCATTTCTATTCTAGACACCTCTTTTGTGGAGGGTCTAGCCTTGGCATGCACCTTTGCAGTGATGGCTTGAGACCTCAGGACCTGCATACAATACATATATGCATACTCAAATACATACATGCATACATATAAACATGCATGCATGCATATGAGTTTTATCTTTATGTTTGTGCGCATATATATATACGTGTATATTACACACACACACACACACATTGATTTATGTATGTATACATAGATTTTTGCCAATGGGCTCTAGCTCAAAGTGCACTTCCTCCATTTGTAAGCACAAGATGGAGGGTATGGTCATGGGTTCAGAAACCATTGGGTGTGTTTTATACCAATAAAAAAAATGGACGTATGTATGTATTCTTATTGGGAAGAACAAGTGCTTATTTGAGCTGAAAATTCAGAAGCTCCATCATATGTTTCTTAATATTTCTGATTTTAATATTATATTTTTCTCGACAGCATTGATTTTAAGATAAGAACCATTGAGCTTGATGGTAAACGAATTAAATTGCAAATCTGGGACACAGCTGGTCAGGAGCGGTTTCGAACTATCACTACAGGTTTGTCTTTTGGGTTTTCACTAGTTACCTCTTTGATTTAAATGTAGGTGGATAGTGTTAAGTAGTTTGTCTCCTCCTTATTTGGCAAGTTAGTGTTTCCTTGGATAAGATGCTGCATTGTCATTGTCCATATGCAAGCTTTGGCATTGTAAACTCACCTAGTTGTTGACCCTTTCGTTTAGAGAATCAAGAAAATGATTTCTTCTGAAAGCATGAACACAAATATAGTAACTCTGATGGTTATGATACCATCTGGTTCATATTGGACCTTTTGATGAAGTCCCACCATATAGCTGGTTCCCAGACATCTGTGCTTGCTGGCATATTAAATGGGAGGTTCAATATCTACTTGTAAGGTGGTTAGTTTTCAATATCATTTTTACCTGACTTGCATCTTGCATTATATTTAGATAGTAGAGGAGTTCTCTTATATATTTTATGCTCTTTTGCAGCTTACTACCGAGGAGCTATGGGTATTTTGCTGGTGTATGATGTTACTGATGAGTCATCTTTCAACAGTAACTTCTCTATTTGTCTTTGTCTCATTTGGATTTTGCATAGCAATGCCCATAAGTTTGTAGTATTCATGCTTTGGTGGTTTCATCAGCCAATCTTGTTGGATAGTGTACTATGATTTTATTTATATGTATGTATTATTTCATTTTTTGTTGCCATCTTTTAAAATTGGTATTTGTATAATTTTCATTTGTAGTTTATTGTTGTGGAATTTTTTTTCTTGTTGTGCCTTTGATATTAATACTATATCTCTTTCAATTCTTTATGGAGCTATCTTTTTCTTTTTTCTTTTTTCTTTTCTTTTTCGGTTCAGATATTAGGAACTGGATTCGCAACATTGAGCAACATGCATCTGACAATGTTAACAAGATCCTGGTGGGGAACAAGGCTGACATGGATGAAAGCAAAAGGGTAGGTGTTTTGTGATTAATCAACTCACAGCAAATGTTGCATTTTCACCCGGTGGGCTGGATTCTGAGTTCATTGATGGAACATGCAACTGCTTGCATAAATGATACACTCTATTGAATAAAATGCAACCACCCTAAAAGCATGAGAGAAGGGTGAATTGTGGATGAATATGCGACCCTGTAGCCTTAAAAGCTGCTGACTGGGCTAGTATATGATCCTTTCCTCGTTCTCTTCATCCCTCTCTGTATTTGTGTGCATGCCCATATGTTCTATATTGTTAACTAGAAAGGAAATTCTCTTACTTTTCCTAGGCTGTGCCTACCTCTAAGGGTCAAGCTCTTGCTGATGAGTATGGCATCAAGTTCTTTGAAACTGTAAGTGGAAACATGCTGTCAAGATGTAATCTACGTTTAAAAAACCAGTCTTTCTGTTCTGCTTATACCATAAGAATATGTTCTGCAGAGTGCAAAGACAAATATGAACGTGGAGGAGGTTTTCTTTTCAATAGGGAGGGATATTAAGAAAAGGCTTTCAGAAACTGATTCCAGGGTTGAGGTGTGTGCCTCTTTTTTCCCTTTGTTTTGTTTTTTCCAACTCCTTTTTGACTTTTTGTGTGATCTATTCTTTTTCTCTTGTTAAAAAGCAATAGATTTGTGCCATCAGATATGGGAATCCTAGTTTATTCTTTTTCTCAAATTTTAACGGGCTCATTCCTGTTGCTTTCAGCCTCCAACACTCAAGATTAACAAACCAGACCAGACAGACAGTGGTGGTCAAGTTGCACAAAAGGCAGCTTGCTGTGGCTCGTAAATGGAGAGCGTGGGAATGTTCTCATAGTGGCACTCATTTGGGTGAATAAGCAATTCTGATGACTTTGTGCAGGGTGCATGTATTGTCCCTTTGTTACTTTTCTATAGTTCCAGCCTTAGTGTGTTAAAGTCAGTATTTTTTTTCAGTGAAGTGGAATTGATATTATGCCATTCTGCTTTCTTTCCTTTTCATTCTGTATCCCATTTTGGGGCTTGAGATCATCAACGTATTTAACTTGTATTGGTGTAGATAGATCTTCAGCACCAACTTTGCACTTTCTAGAAAATGCTTAGGTGTTCCAACTTATATATTTTCAATTCTCAAAAAAAAAAAAAAAAAAAAAAAAAAACCTTATATATTTTCAGAAGAAATAATATGAAAGGGTGAAAGCTTGCACATTGTTTTTACATTTTGCACCGTTGACAATCTATGTTTGTTAATGCTTTTTAGAGGAATTTTCTTTTCTCTCTCTTTAACAAAAAAAAAAAAAAAAGTGTTTTGACGTAACATGAATGCAATTTGAGTATTTTGTGTTGTTTGTTAATATTTTTGTTTTGAAAGAGAAAACAGAAGGGGAAAGGAAAATGTGTTATTAAACAAAGCTTCTTTTTGATTTTTTAATGTTGGACAAAACCTTTTATGTTTACATGGTTGCAACTGGTATTAGTATCGGCATGAGAAGTGTCCTATGTGTGTTTCTTGTTTTTATATTTATTCTTCTAAAAAAGGAACCTGTTATGCCGATTAATGTCACAACATAACACTTTTTCTGAAGATTTTTGAGGATTTGAATAATACTGTCATGATGAGTGATTGGTGCACAACTGTTGTGCACCACTCTAGAGATATGGGATGGGTTCCACGTGGGACTCATGTGGTGGAACCCACCATATAGGACCCACTTCATGCTTCTAAGACCTTGCACAACTGTTGTGTAAGAGTTATTTTTCTACTGTCATTTACAACAACTCTAACAAACATATCTGCTTGATGACCTTCTCTCTTCTAACCACAAAAATAAAAAGAAAAAACTGTAATTGGTAGGGTGCAAAATCCATCCACCAATTAGAACAAGAAACAGTGGTTAGAAGAGATAAGCGCTCTACCAATTACAGTTTTTTCTTTTTTCTTCTTCTTCTATATATATATAAGAATTTATGCTTGATGGCCTTATCTCTTCTAACCACAATTCTTTTATATTGTGGTTAGAAGAGATAAGGCCATCAAGCATAAATTTTACTTTTTTTTTTTTTTTTTTTTTTTTTTTTTTTTTTGAGAACGTGTAAATATCATTAAAACTCAATTCTGAGAAACAGATACAAATTGATCCAAGAATAGGATCTAGGGACAAGAGCATTCCCTAAGAACAATACTTCTAATGCAACAGGCATATCCTCCAGCCATCTATTATCCACACAATTACTAGAGGCTTCCTTAGCTAGAGTGTGGGCTACATTATTATACTCAGTATTTATAAATAACAGTATTATTCAAATCCTCATAAATTTACCTTGAGTTGTTTTTTATTTTTTGGGTAACATTTATCAAGCAATTTAACATCAAGCCAAGGGAAAATATTATTGCAGAACATATAATCAATAGTCCATGCTCCCACAACTCTACCTGGATATTTTATCTTTGCTAAAGTGACAAATGCAACTCTACTCACAATAATGTTCTTCCAAAGTTTATGGTTGTTAAGATGGAAAATGGGTTGATTTTCTTTACAAAGCCAATTTGGACACAGCAAGCTCTGCTTTGGCTAACCTCTCCCAGTCACTGTACAGTCATCTCGCACGTAACACGTGGAAGCAGAAAATAATACAATTCAAAATTCATTAGTTGGTCTTGGTCCAAACAAGAAAGAAGCTTCTGAAATCAATGGTCATCCTGCCAGGCCTTTTACTCGAGGTAGGGGCTCCAAAAAAATAAAAAATATCACTCATGACCCGTTTCAAACATATGAAAACAATAATGTTGATTTTTCTCTAAAACACATAAGTTTTTTGACCCCCCAATATCCTGAAAAAAAAAGAAAAGTATAAGCCTTTTTAGGGGATTTTTTTAACAAAAAAAAATAAAATCAAACTAGAATGTTTAATATGGCTAATTAGCCTATCACAATTTGGGTCTGTCTAGCAAAATTTTAGGAAGTTGAGAATTGAACAAAGTTGTTATTGTTAAAATATTTATAATATATTCTCTAATTAGGTTTATGATATTTTCCTTTTGTTAAAATATTTTATATTTTCCTTTATCGTTCGTAAGTTTATTTCATACC
>JAJPGS010000589.1:0-40535 GCA_028654335.1 Alnus rubra | reverse complement strand
AATTGTGTTCCTGAGTTCCATTTGAGTGCGGTTGGCATTGCGATTACGTAAACAAAAAGTACGATATTTAAATCAAAATGCAGAAAATGAACCGTTTAGAATTGCATTTTTAAAAAAATTACGATTTGAAAACACAAAAAATTTGATTTTTTAAATCGTAAGTAAGTGAGTGCTATTTTGATATTTTTTAAAAGCTAAAATATAATTTTAAAAGACAAACTATGATTTTATTAAACGCTTAACTATAATTTTTAAAAATTACATTTTAAAATCATGCCTTTTTAAATCTCAAATCCAAACCGTTAGAAAATTCAAAACTTTTTCAACTTTAGGGTTTAGACCACCGCGAGAAGAGAACCCCCTTCCCTTCCATATGGGGAACGTGGGGGGACCTTTTGTGTTTGTTGGGACAAATATTCAAAAACAATGGGCTTTGACTGCTGGATCCAAATGGGTCCCCCCCTGCTTTCCCCTATTTTCTTCCAATCTTTGAAAGTTTAGTTTATAAAGCTTCCTTTTCTCTTCTCCAATTTCTTTTTCTTCAAAGTCAATCATCATTTACTATTCTTTATTGCAACTTGCAAAGGAGTTTGAACTTTGAAGTTGATAATTTTTTTATTTTTTATTTTTTATTTTTAATTTAATTTTTAATTTTTAATTTTTTTTAAAAAAATGGGATGTGACCCTTGTTTAAATGGCAAGTGGAAAAATATCACTGAGTTGGTAACGTGTTTGAAAAAATCTCTGAGTTGGTAACATTTGATCTCATTTGGCAATTTTTTTTTTTTTGATTTATTTTTTAAACTCAAAGTACACTTTAAAGATACGTTTGACATTGCGATTTCCTAGACAAAAAGTACAATTTTAAACCAATTTGCAAAAAATAAATCGTTTGAAATTGTGTTCTTAAAAAATTATGATTTCTTTAGTTTTTTCAAATTTCGGGCAATGATGCTTTTTTGAAAACACATAATTTTAAAGGTTAAATTGTGATTTTTTCAAACGCGTAATTGTGTTTTTAAATCATTATTTTGAAATCGCAAGCCTAAACGGGACTCTAAAAGGTATTGTCAAACAAGGAAATACTTTTCAACTTTTCGAATCTAAACTTACTAAAAAATACTTTTGAGATTTATATTAAGCGAAAACACTTTTTAAAAACCAAAACACTAAAAAGTTGATTGCTTTTTTTTTTTTTTTTTTTTTTTTTTTTTTTTTTTTTAGTTTTAGTTTTGGTAATTAATGACATTTCTTCAAGAAATCAAGTGGAGGGTGGATTAAAATGATTGAAAATGATAATGTAGATTGTGTCGAGCTCTGCCTGCCCCAACTTCAAGCATCAGTTATAGAATTATCAATTAATTAAGTATAATCCAAGTTTAGGAGAGTTTAATTTGTGTTGATTCTGTAAATTTGGTTCATACCAATTTCTATGAAATATTTTATCATCATCATTATTTTTTTTTTCCCTCATCCGTAAAAAAAAAAAATTAAATAAATAAATCCAACTGGACCTTTGTTTGTGTTACATTCAGGCTTCGGGCCTTTGTTGGAACAGACCCCAGCCCAGTTAACTACATCATGGGGCTATGTTGTTTCTACGCAAATGCTGTCTTTTTTTCTGATAAAAATGTGAGTAAGAATTTTTATTTTATTTTATTTTTAACAAAAAAAAAGAAAAAAAGAAGCTAATTAGGCATCTTTTTTACTTGAGGGGTTTTGAAATCAAATCTGAATACCAAAAGAATAAGTTGAAATGTTTTTATCAAGCACCAGTGGTCTAGTGGTAGAATAGTACCCTGCCACGGTACAGACCCGGGTTCGATTCCCGGCTGGTGCAGTATTAAATTAAAAAAGAAAGCAAGTTTTTGTTAACCAATTTAACCCAAATAAAGGTTATGTTTAGTGTCACCCAAGCTTTTATTCATTTCGGTTTTGAAATTTTGTTCCCTTTTCTTGGGTGGAAAGGTTTATGCACAAAAGGTTTTGATTTCCCTAAGCACTAAAAACTCACATAAAACTCTTTAAATTTGAAAGTTTATTCGAGAAAGAGAATGACTTTTTTGAGAGAAATGAGAAGAAAAAGTAATTCTACGAGGACTTATATTCTTTCAAATGTCACGTGGTTCTTAAAATTACTATTGAATTTGAAGTGATCATAATTGAATTTTGATCTAATAATAATTTTAAAAGGCACATGATATTTGAGAGGACACGGAGAAAATTCTAGTCTTCTTATAGTATTACTTGAGAAGAAATGGTTACCAAAGTGTTTAGAATGGAGATATGCTAGTTAGTAGTAAGCATTCTTTCAGCATTTTTAGCATTTACAGTTCATGCGACATGTTCAATTCACTCTTAAATCAATTTTAATTAAAAAAATAAAAAATTCATGGGTGGATTGAGCATGCCACATCAGCTGAGAATGATGAGAGAATACCAAATAACATTTCTCTTTAGAATATGATCTATCCCTAACATTTATGATTCATTCCCCCCACAAAACTAGACTCTTATTATTGGAGAAATTGTAATGCTAAAAGGAAGACTCATGTCCTCCTTAAATTCTCCTAAAATTAATGTGGCTTTTAAAATTGTTTTTGAATCAGAATCCAATAGTGATCTATCGTACATCTAATGGTGATTTTAAAAGTCACATCAATTTTAGGAGGATTCAAGATGGACATGAGTCTTTCTTTTAGCATTAGTCTTGGAGACATCTTTCCATCACCAATTTATTGTCATTCTTGAAATAATATGGACATCTAAAATATATAGAAAACCAAGTACTGATCTAATGATTGATTTTGTATGCCACATCTATAATTACTCGGGAAGAAAATACGCAAAAAAAAAGGTTTACATCTTTTTAGCACTTTTTTTTTTCTTTCAAATTTACATGACCTGCCCTTCTTCGGTTTCTCCATTTTCTAACATTTGAGTAGAAGAGGGAGCTTGAAAATTTAGTACAATGTCACCACTAACATAGACTACCCTATAGATGTCATACTTAATATCAAGAGAAAATTGATCAAGATAGGGCAGCATTGACTTTCTCTGGTCACAGTTTATTATCCATGAGTAACAAAATTGGAGAGACTTCCACACATAAAGGCATGCCACTCTTGGCTTGCTTTGGCATCTCAAGCACACCCCGGCTGCAGCACCTTCCATCTTTAGAAAACGAGATTTGAATAATCCTAAGCATGCATACGAAAGGTTGTCTATTTCGTCGGCAGAGGTGACTGCCGCAATCATTGAGACCGTGTCGCCGGTGTAAAATCTTGCGGCCGAGGAGCCGTCTCTTGATTCTCCGGCATATGCATCAAAGAAGCTGTGGTCCATTAAGATCGCCATGCTTGATATATTGCTTAGCATTGAGATCTAGAACAAGAGTGAAGTGGGTATTAGAACAGTAAGGAAAATGAAAGCAAATGACAAAAATGCTTAACAAAAGAAGTTTTGACAAGACTTGTTAAGATGTTTTTTATATGCTGAGATTCATCTGTGAATTCCCATTTTGATTGATTAAGCAATTTAATGAACCTTACCTCTCCTCATTGTTTTGAGTCCGAATCAAGGTAAAATTGTGGTGAAAATCTTCTTGTGCATCCATATCAATTCGTTTGAGTTTGCGATTTTAAAACGTGCAATTTAAAAATGCAGTTTAGTTTTTAAAAGTATACACCTTTAAGAACACGCCTACTTGCTTGTAATTTGAAAACACAGATTTTTCTACATTTTCAAATTGTAATTTTTAAAAAAATACACTCACAAAAAATACATTTTCTGCGATTTGATTTAGAATTGCATTTTTAGTCTATGAAATCACATTGTCAAAAGCATTCTAAAAAGCAAATAATACGTGGACAGAGGACCGTAGACCATGTTTGTTTGTGTTTTTGTTTTCTGTCTTTAGATTTTTATTCTCAAGACAAATACATTAACGAACAATTCAAAACACAAAAAACAATTTTCACATTTATGTTCAATCAGAACACTTTTTAAAACAAAACACATTAATAAACCTAAGTGTCTTTAATCGACATTATGCCCATTACCCTAATGCTATGTGGTTTGCTAGAATTATGATTTATGCAATTTCCTTTATATAACTAATGAGATTACATAAAATAAAGCAAAGCTCTGTTTATATATATATATATAGAAGCTAGGAAAAATGGTAATAATTAAACTTACAAGGGTAGTACTTAATAACTCTTTGTTTTCAAAAGATCTCTTCAGCCATGCTCCATACCATATGATCTGAAAGGAAAGATTAACCAATTAACATCTCCCAAAAAACATCATGTGACTGCTTTTTTTTCCCATAAAAATAAAAAATGACATAAAATGAATTATCCAAGAAACTAAAAACACTCCTAGGAAAAAAAAAAAAAAAAAAAAACTAGTACTCTTGATGTGATTTTAGTCTCATTAATTTATGAACAATCCAAATATGTGCCTGGAAATCATGCAGTTTACTGATAATTAGCAAATAACAGGATAACCAAGTATTATTGAAGAGTAATGCTACATATCATTCATTTGTCCCTCCAAAATTGATATGACTCTTAAAATCACCATTGGATCAAAATCCAATAATGATCTATCATAAATTCAATGGTGATTTTAAGAACCACATCAATTTTAGAAGGATAAAATGAGGACAAGAGAATGATATGTAGCATTACTATTACTTAATGGTTTATTTAGCAATTCCAATAATAATAGTAATAATGCATAATAACAACACATCACTAGAGATTTATTGACTCAAAACTCAAGTTAAAAAGGGTTTACACAGAGAAAAACAAATTAAAAAAAAAAAAAAAAGTGAAAAAAGAAAAAAGAAAAAGAGAATTTTAACTAATTAAGAACATTTTAATCAACTAAATTGGGTAATAATCAAAACCAATTGAAACAAATATGATTCGGGTAAACTGAAATAATTCAGCAAAACAATTGAATAAATACGAAAAAAAAACATGTATATATATTTAAGCTTACCAAATTTCCATGGATGCTCTTAAAAATAGAATTCTGCACACAACCAAGGCTCTCAGTGCACAAAGAGAATTGCTTAAGAGTGTCAACAAATTCATCCACCAACACTACTGTTGGCCTGAAGACGAAGAAACAAACATCCAAATTTCTGTTGTTGAAGGGCATAAAGCAAGCCATTCAATTCTATTATCTTTCTTAGCTTCCGGCCTTTTCTTCTTTCTTTTAAAGTTTCTGACTGTCTCTCCAGAATGAATGAAGGAGAGAGAGAGAGAGAGAGAGAGAGAGCATGGACAGGTAATGGGGGTCAGTCGAAGCTTCCATTGGAAAAGTTGTTGAAAGAATTAGGAACTCAATTTTGTCGTGGCCAGTTGCCAGGTCTTCTTTGGCTTCTGCGGCTTCTGATCAGATAAAAGAGAAGGAAAAAAATTGCTTTCAAAATGTAGAAAGACTTGCAAACAGAGACGCAATCTAGTCACGTGCTTTGACTGTTTCTAGATGCTTGCTTACTGCCAAACAGAGAGAGAGAGAGAAAAAAAACTCAAATTTTAGTGTATTTATTTTTTAATTTTATAAATTTGTTATGATTTTTCGTTAGATCATGTCAAAAATTTTAAAATATTCATATAAAAAGATGTTTGTATAAAAATTTTTAAAGATTTAGACATGGGTATTTTTGTAAATTCTGTTAAGTCTTGACTAATGCCTAAATCTTTGTAATTTTTTATTTTATTTTATTTTTCTTAAAAAAAAAGAAGGATATTTTGAAAATTTTGACACCTCTATGTTAGGATCTAACGGAGGGGTAAAATTGAAAAAGATTGAAACTTGGGATACGTTAAATTAAAAGTTTCTAAAATTTGACAGGTAATTGTAAATGTAATGAAAGTTGAGAGAGTTTTTAAGTGAAGTTTTTTAAAATTAAATAAGAAATTGAAAGAGGGGGAGTATATGGATTCACTTTGTTAATAAAAAAAATATTTTTTATTAACAAAGTGATCACTGATATGATATTAGTGATCACTTTTTTATTAAAAAATATTATTTTAATAAAAAATTGACGGGTGAATAATGGCAAACTGTCCCTCATCAATCATTTTCCGGGAGCATAGAACCCAGGATAGATAGGAAGTTTCTTCTCTACCTATGGCCGTCCTAGTCCTCAAAAATTCAAAATCCTTTGTCCTTCTTCTTCTTCTTTTTCTTATTTTTCAATTTTCTGACTTTCTTTTGTTCGAGGTATCTTTGTGGCCGACATGTTGCAGACTTACTGTTACACGAGACTATGAGAGTAACTCACTTTTTTTAATTCTTTAATACATGAGCTTAAAGCTAACAAGTTTTCCTTTTTGTCTTAAAGTCTTTTTTAAATTCATTAAAGTCCTGTAGCTCTATTGAAAAGACCATTGGGCTGTGAAAGAGGATAGGGAGAGGGAAGGCCAGATTATTTAAGATTCATATTATTATCTAAGGAGACCCATTAAGCTAGGTTCTTTGAACCCATCCACCAACTCTATTTGTTAATTGTAATTTATGGCCAAAAGTATAGCTAAAGTTCTATTGGCCAAGTAGTGCTGGGGATTACTTCAAGATCCTCCAAAATCTTGATAGTCGACGGCAAAAATAATTACGTCAAAGTATTATGTGACGTTCCGCATCACTTGGAAATGATGATGTATTTATATGTATATTCACACTATTCTTGACACAACTCGTTTTAAAGCCGTGATGACCATGAATCTATTAGAACTTTGCATTTAAGCATGCTTCTATGAGAGTAATACCGGGATATATGACTTCCTGAGAAATTTGTGTTTGTGTTTCTACTAAATCAAGTATATGACTTTCTAGATGTATATGTGATATTGTTTTATTAGAGCATTCTACTCTATTATCTTGATTAATGAATGAGATCCATTTTTTACTTTTTTTCTTAAAAAAAAAACAGTATATCTAAAATACGAAAGTAAAGCTTTAGCTAACAAGGCTTCAAAATCCACTCCAACAGATTATCTCCAAATTCTCTAAAAACAAATATTTTGCAACAATACTCTATCATATTTGAACAATCAATATTGCTTCTCCAACCAATTTTTTAATTTTTCTTTCTCTCTCTCATCTCTTCCTGTCACTCATTTCTCTATCACTCGTATATATAGAGAGAATATAGCTTTCAGTCAAGCAAGAATGTGGAAACTTTGACTGCTATATTGGCTCAGCCGCTCAATCAAGTGCAATTTCAGAGAAAAAAAAAATACAAAAAAACATCGAAGAAATATGACCGTTGAAAAAATAATTCTTGGAGAAATATGACCGTTGAAAAAAAAAATGACAGTTGGAAAAAAAATAACCTTTGAAAAAATATGATCGTTAGAAAATATTAACCTTCGAAAAGATAAATGTTTAAAAATATGAGTGTTGACAAGATTATAATGATAAAAAAAAAAAAAAGAATAACATAATATTTAAAGAAAATAGAAAATTTGTTGGGAGGTAAATTGAAAACGTAATAGCTAAAATAAAAATTATACTTTTTAGATAGCTAAAATACATATCTTTGTTGGAGATGTTCTAACCAGATCGAATATGAGAGAGGAATTAATTTTGATAAGAGATTAGAACATTTTGCAAATGAGTAATGCTATATGCAGCTTAGCATTACTCTTTGCAAATTCCTTTGCAGATGCTTGGGTGATCTCAATTCCATTTCCAACGGGGCAAACAGAAAAGGAGGCATTCCCTTAGCATTCTCCTCTACTGGCAGCCTTGGCAACTCTATAAACACCAACAACTTGATAGACCTGGGTTTTAGAGGCAAATCTTTCACCTACTTCAATCAGTGCAGAGACAGCCAGGAGGTTTGCCTAGAAGCAGCCAACCTTAAAAGAGTGCGTAAGGGCCTATTAGTCTATTGGCTACACAAAAAGGCACTTTTGTAAGTTTTGTTAAAACCTCGTTGGATAGAGATCTGTATTTGGACTGTAAATATGAGAGAACGGCAACACCAAATACTCTAAATTAGTGGAAACAATAGTCAAAGAGGGCTTCTGTTTCTTCCAATTAGTTACGTGCAGTGACACAATAAAAAAAACATTAAAGCTATCATAATCAATCATTTAATCGAAACAGTGATCTCTCCAGTCGAATTGATAGTATTGGCAACCATGGTAAATTTATTTTATTCCTTCTATAATTTGAGTGGTCTCACAATAGAACATCTTTCACGAGTCCGAAGATCTTTGTGGAGCTTCTTTTTCCTGATGAAGACAAATAAAATTAAACGATTATATTGAATTCAATAACCCTTTGCTCTTCAAAATTATTTGTGAATAATAATACTAAGAAAAAACTTCATTTAACCCCTCTAAATTGTCATGCTTTTGTAATTACTTTCTTAAACTTTAAAAACTCTCAATTTAGTATATCTTTTAATTTTTTAATTTTTTTTATATATTTTTTTTTTCATTTCACCCATCCGTTAGGATTTTACATTAAATCTTATCAAAATTCCCAACACATTTTTTTTTTAAAAAAATAAAAAATAAAAAAATTCAAAGATTCAGGCATTGGTATTTTTGCAATTTCTGTTAAATCATGACCAATGCCCAAATCCTTGCAATTGTTTTTCCTAAAAAAAATTATGGGTATTTTGAAAATTTTGACACCGTTAAATCCTAACGGAATGATGAAATTGAAAAAAGATAAAAAAAAAAATGGATACAATAAATTGAGAGTTTTTAAAATTTAGGGAGATAATTGCAAATATGATGAAAGTTTAGGAGGTTAAGTGAAATTTCCCATAATACTAATGACAAAAACACCACCTGAATAACAGCAGCAGCATAAAATTTTACTTTGTTTAACGTAATTTGGCAACAAGTATTATTACTTGTTTCATAGTATGGACTCGGGTCAAGAGTCGGTCAGCAGTTCAGGTTAGTCAGGCACTCAGGCATATGGGTGCACCATGGATGTCCATTTTCACGCCAACCCATTCTTCAATGACTAGAAAATTAACCCCAAGAGAACCCATTAAGTATTGATAGAAATAAGAAGTAACAAGATAAAAAAAAAAAATCCACTAACTAGAGGTGCCAAATCACCCTTTTTATACCAAAAATGTGTAAACGAATTTCGTCTTTATTCAGATAATTTATTTTCTGACATTATTGTCAACCACATAACTCAAAATTCTAGTCTTCTGCATACTGATATTCACTTCTCTGTGCATCTTAAAACTTCTTTTTATCACCCCTTTGAAAAATGGTGGACAGATCAATTTCTTCTAAATCTATTATAAGGCCTGTACTATTAGTTTCCTCCATCCATAAGTATATATCTAGCCTTTTTTTTTTTTTTTGGACGAATATATAGCCTTAAGTTAAGTTTCATGCATTAACCTACATACAGACCATTAAAAAAGATGCTCATTAGATCTTGCCTTTTTTTTTTGGCACAACTCTAGTAAAAATTATGGATACAAACAAATTTTGAAACAAAGAACTGCTAACTTGTGCACTGGTTTCAAATTTATTGGGTCCAGTTCGAATAGGTTTCAGGGTAGATCACGATTTACTCCTTGTACCTAGACCTAATTATATTTTACCTTTTGGATAAATCATCTTATGGTTTGAATTAAATGGTTATATTTCAGTTCACCAATCAAGTGAATCAAGTGATATTATGTTCGGCGCAAATAATCTTGTGCCCATAATCAAGTGATATTGTATCATCAACTGCTAACTTGTGCACTGGTTTAAAATTTATTAGTTAGGTTCAGTTCAAATAGGTTTCAGGGTAGATCGCAATTTACCCCTTGTCATTAGGCCTAATTATATCTTACCTCCTTGATAGTTCTTCTTATGGTTGAATTAAATGGATATATTTTGGTTAACCAATCAAGTGATATTATCTCATCAAAATATATAGACAGGGGCATGCTCCCATTATCTTTAAAATGGGGATGATGTAGTCAAAGTCTTGTTCACGTTGCAATAACTTGGAAGTCACATCACTCTATGTTAAGTAGCTAAGAAGTTCTATTGTGAAATATATTTCCTATAACTAAACAATTATGAACCTACTTACTAAATGAGGAGAAAGACAGTTCAGAGTTTTTAAGGGAATTGCCTCACCTTATCATAGGACTACGGGGATTCTCAAACCATCATGCGCAAGTTGCACAGGAATTCCTTCCCTGAATACATTTGATGGAAAAACAGAACATGAATATCTTTATATGATATTTCCAGCATCTACAGATAACAGTACATAATAAAATCTCGAGTAATGCTTCACCTACAACTATTTTACAACTTGTTGATACGTGTCAGCATGTGATTGGAGGGTATTAATCACATGCTGACACGTATCAACAAATTGTAAAGGAGTTGTAGGTCTTGAATTTTTTCTAAAATCTTACTCCCCCAATTACATGGGACCTTCTAACTTTACTACCATAAGCCTAGGGCCATCATGAGAGAAGAGAATAAAAAACTATAATCAACACACATTAAAGGTCAACAGCCAAGTCAGGTCAATTATTACATAAATTGATTTAGACCATGAGATTGTGATACCCTACTAAGAAGGAGAGAGTGAGTTTGTACCTTTTAGTCCATTCCATCAGAAAGTCATTGTCCTTGTGGTGATCAAACTCATGAGTCATACCAATAAACAGGGCTCGCTTAGGACATATCCTCTTCACAGCTTCAAGTGACTGCGAAACTAGTTAAATGACATGAGCACAGTCTTGACCTTAAGGGAAATCATATAAAGGTTAAATTTGAGTATGTAAACAGACCTGTGGCAAGCAAAAGTGTGTATTATGGCATCCATTCTGCAATAAGGATAAAGGCAAATCAGAATATAATTAGATTAATTCCTGGGAAGTCAAAAAAAAAAAAACATAAAAAGAAAAATATCAACATTAAAAAGACAAATATGTATGAGCAGATATAAAAAGAGGTAGCCGGAACGAACAGATTGGCGGAAGTTGCGTTTATTACATAAGATGATTGCTTGGTCCGAGATCCCAAAATCACATTTTTTGCCAACAGATAACATCAACAATAATAAGTGATAAGTAAGAATCATCATATCATTGTCTAACTTGCAATCTATGATGCCAGCTATGGCAACAGATTTTTATTTATTTTTTATGAGTAAAGGAAATTCATTAAAAGCGCAAGGAGTGCAACCAAGTACACATGAATTATGCAAGAGAAACACCCCACAATCAAGACGAGAAAAAAGAGAACAAAAATTACCGTAGCTAGAGACATGGAGAAAGGCAGTAGCAAAGATCCACTCAAATAGGGATTTAAGAAAACAAGTTCATAGATCCGAGCTCATTCTCATTCAATCATCGAAGCTTCAAGGGTTCATTTCCTTTCAAATGCATCACATTAGAAAGGAAGGAATTGCGTTCCAAACAATATTGACACATTCTGGCTGACCCTTCTATTCCAACATGCCAAAAGATCCATACCCATCTAAGCGTAACCCACTCTAGCAAAAACATTTGAAATACTATGATCCACAGCTCTCACGTGACATCACAATGAAGAAGATGATCCGTGGTTTCCCTACTCTTTTTACACATACAACACTAATCTATCACCCTGACATGACGCTTGTGGAGATTATCCAAAGTGAAAATTTTCCCAAAGGAAGCTGTTCAAGTAAAGAAAGCCAACCTCAAAGGAGCCTTAGTCCTCTAAATGCTCTTCCAATGGAAAGGGGAGTCAATATTAGGACGAAGAACCTTGTAAAAGGATTTGACATCAAAAGGTCTTCTTTTTTATGGCGTCAAACAAAGCCAATCATCACCCTCCCGACCCACCCTAGCAGAATACAAAACATTGAAGAAAGAGGAGATGGAGTCCACTACCCAATCAAGCACTAACCTCATGAAGTTAATGTCCCAATGAACCGTATCATTGCTAGCACTTCTAAGGTCAACCACCATTGCATCCCTATTCCTTGCAAGGCAAAATAAATCCGAAAAAAGATTCATTCAAAGGATGATCCCCCCAGCATAAGTCATGCCAGAACCTGGTACGAGCGCCATCATCCACCTCCACACTAGTAAAACTAGAGAAAACATCCCACCCCCTCCTAATGTGTTTCCAAAGACTCACCCCATAATTTCCAGTGACCCCTTAGCCATCCACCCACCCAACTCCCATATTTCTTATTCACAATCTAACACCAACAAGCCTCTCTCTCCACAACATACCTCCATAACCACTTACCCAATAGAGCCAGATTAAAAGTAGTCAAGCTCATGATCCCTAGCCCTCCAAGCTGAATAGGAGTACCAACCTTCTTCCAATTAACAAGATGGAATTTAGGCTCATTATCCAAACCACCCCACAAAAAATCCTTCTGCAATTTTTCTAACCGATTAGCAACACCAACTGGGATAGGGAATAGGGAAAGGAAATAGGTAGGAAGGTTGGAAAGAGTGCTCTTAATCAATGTTACCCTACCACACATTGAGATATTGAGATTTTATTTGACATTTTACCAACTTTTTTATTTTTTCTTCTCTCCTACTCCTACTCCAACTATCAGTTAGAATGTAACTTATAGTAGAGGAAACTTCCCCCAATGCAGATACCAGTAGTGCAAAGGCTTTTAAATTCATAAAGACATTTTACCACTTAATTTATGTCAACTATTTCCATGTAAGCATAAGGAAAGCTTTTCAGCTTAAAACAAATCCCCCTTATATTAAATGGCACCTCCATCTCCATAAAAATGGGATGGTGAGTGAGATCATGGGTCAAGTCTTGTGGTGAGCGTAAGCCATTTACCAAGCAAAAACCAAAAATAGAATCAGAAATAATTAATAGAAAAAAAGTATAAAAGATATTAATAAGAATAATTAACAAAAAATATGCGCTGGTGGAACAACAATAAACTTCTTTGGTGTATAATACGATACTTATGAGCGTGAGTCATTTACTAAGTACATCGGAAGTATATAAAAGGAACCACCTAACTAGCAGGGGCAAAACGAACAAGAAAATCACCATAACTAATAGACATAGGAGGCACATACGCCGCTGTTCACAAATACAAAGTTTCATAAAACAAGGATAAAATTTCCCCCAACGTCCTCTCTCTGTCCTCAAAGCACCTACATTCCTTTCCTTCCATACACATCAGAAGAGACATGTAGGCACCATTTTCCACACCGCCGCACTCCTAGGCCTGCCATAGGACCACCAACAGTTAAGCAGATCAACAATACTTCTAGGTATAACCCAGGACATCCCAAAACGACTAAAAAGCACTCCAACTGGCAGAAGCCACATCGCAAAGGAGAAGAAGGTGATCCACCAACTCTCCATTCCTCTTGCACATACAATATATGTCCATTACGATGATGTGCCGCCTCCTAAAATTATCCAAGGTGAGGATCTTGCCTAGAGTCGCCAACCATGCAAAAAATGCTTCCCTTGAAGGAGCCTATGTCCTCCAAACACTCTTCCAAGGGAAGTGACTCCCTATAGGGGAAACCATCGAGCAGAAGTAGGATGTAACCTTGAACAATCATTTCTTGGAAGAAGCCCTCCGCAGCAGATCTTCACGTCCTCTTCTCACTCTAATTGAGTGCAACACCTAATAAAAAGAAGCAAAGATATTTACCTCCCAATCCTGTGTCACTCTAGCAAAGCTCACATTTCACTAGTTAGAGTTGCCCAAAAACTCCAAATTAGCCACTATAGAGTCGTCCTTTGCGCAAGCGAGACCAAATAAAACTAGAAAAGCTACCTTTAGAGCCGCTTCCTCACACCACTGGTCATGCCAAAAGTTGATCCCGGTGCCATCCCCCACCTCAAATCTAGTAAAGCTAAAAAAATTATCCTACCCTTTCCAAATATTCTTCCTCCACAACCCCACCCCAAAGGCTCCAGCAGGTTTAAGAGAGCACCAACCTCCCCATAAACTTTCATATTTCGAATCCACCGCTACTCTCCACCAAGCCTCTCTCATGCCCATATCACCACAACCATTTACCTAAGAGAGCGCGATTAAACACCAACAAATTCTAGATACGCAACCCTCCCTCAGAGAACGGGGAATAAACCTTATACCAACTCACCAATGCGTTTGGCAACACTCGCCCAGAAAGGGAAGAGAGACAAAATATGTAGGCAGATTTGCGAGAGTACTTTTGATGAGGGTAACTCTGCCACCCTTGGACAAGTACATCCTTTTCCAGTTGGCTAACCAAGATCCTAACTTCTCACTAACACCGTCCCAGATATGCTTAGCCTTATAGGAGGCCCCCAACGGTACCCCAAGATACTTTTCCGGAAGTTTGGAAACCCCACACCCTAGGATACAAGCCAACCTTCCCATTTGAGAAACATTCCCCACAGGAACCAATTCTGACTTATCCAGATTTACCTTTAAGCCCGATGCAACTTCAAAACATAGAAATAAGCTCCATAGATGACGCAAATGAGAAGGCAAAGCATCACAAAAGATTAGAGTATCATTAGCAAATAGTATCAATAGCACCTGGAGTCTTCAAAATGAGAGTAATAAACGAGGCGTTGAGGCTTTTCTCAAACTTTCCTCTAACATGGAAATCACTAAAAACCTTTATGATATCCACTTTCAGCACATCCCAATCATAGTTGACACAACCTTCCTCACCTCCTCCTCTCCAAAGTTTCTTTCCAACCAAGAAGCCTCAGACTCCAAAATGGAGTCAAAGGAGAGATGATGCGGAATACATTGGGCCTTTAGTTTTATTTAAAATTTTAATTCAGGGTATTAATTTATGTTTTATTTTATGATTTATTTATTTTGGTAATTCAATAAATGGGTGTTGCTCTAGGCTATGTTAGGCAAGAAAATAAAACTATGTTAGGTAAGTAATAAATGGGCGTTGCCCTAGGGTTTTTAGTCGAGGTCTATTTAAACATGTTTTGTAGTCCAATGAAGGACAGTTGATAATGAATGAAAAATTGAGCGTGCGCCGCTACTCTCTCGGCTTTCTTCTTCCTTTCTCTCTTCATTTCTGCTTCTTCTACCTCTCGAGTTCTTGATTTATTTCTTCCAATTAATCTGTCCTACATCAATTTCGTGTTCCACTTCGTTCTAATACCGTGGCGGCCTACACTTCATTCAGTATAAGACTTCATATGGTGACATATCGTTGTTGGCCGGTACCTCAATCTCCACGAATCTCAAACTCCACCTCACTGACGGTCTAAACACTACTTCCTTATGGAATCGGTCCACAAAGGCATGGAACATGGAGAACCATCCCATCCGTAAGATCACATCAAACCCACTTGTAAAACAAAAACGAGATTCGTTGGCATGATGTGGCCTTCGACACTTCATGACAACTCCTAGCTACTAGGGTGTAAACTACTGTCTTCCTACCGAGTAGCTACTGCTAAGTTATATCTAATTGTACTGACTCCCAACATTAAGCCCTACCAATGGGGTACGACACCCGCGAATGTGTTGCCCTTGCATCGAAAAGAACGAAAGCTCTACCATAAGAAATCGATAGGTACCTGTCACCACTTCGTTGGATGCATTGGCTTCACCTGGCGTCAAAACTTAAACTCGAGCGGGTGCTATGTTTCTCTGTCCCTCTAGGCGACTCTGACCAGCTTGGTTGTTAGCAGGGGTCCTACAGTCCTTCACGAGGTGCCCTGGTTTCCCACATCTAAAACAGACCGACTGCCCAAAGAGGCAGTTTCCGCAGTGCGTTCTTCCACATTTTTGGCATAATGGGCGTCGTTGCCCGCCGCCACCTTGGTTATCGAATTGCTAAGGTGCATGTTTTCTTTCTGGGGGGTGATTAAATCTCCTTCTGTTTGCGTGCGGTGGTTGTTCTCCATAGTGGTTCCCTTGCGGTGCATTTCTCTTCTTCTGGTTGAAATCTTCCGCATTGATCTTCAACGTCCGCTCAAATCACTGATGCTTTGCTGACGAGGTCCGTCAGGTTTCCAATCTCGAAGCCAACCACTCGATTCATGATTCTTGGTTGCAAACCCCTTTCAAACTTCCTTGCCTTCAGGTCTTCTGTGGGCACTAGGTATGGGGTGAATCGCGAGAGTTCTATGAACTTTGCCGCGTATTGTTTCACTGCCGATGATCCTTGCACCAGGTCTGTAAATTATTGTGCCTTAGCCAAACGAACTGACTGTGGAAAGAAGCGCTCCAGAAATGCATCTTTGAAGTTCTTCCAGGTGATGGGTACGCCTCCGCCTAACTGTTGTTGTAGGTGGTCCTTCTTTGATGTCCACCAACGTTCTGCTTTAGCGGTCAACTTGAAGGTAGCATAACGGACCATTTGTTCGTCCGTACAGCACATGACTTCCATCAGCTTCTCCATCTGCATTACCCAATTCTCTGCAGCCACTGCATCTGGTAGTCCTTCAAATATAGGGGGGTGTTGGTTATTGAATTGCTTAAAAGTGAAACCCCGTTGCTCTTCTACATTCTGTCTCACCTATCGGTTAGCGTTTGCGCCCATCTTTAGTAGGTCCACCAGTTGGGCAGCCAATGCGGTCAAAGTCTCGGGGTTTCCGTTTGGCACCGGGTTTCCCACATTTCCGCCGTTCTCGTTCTTGTGGGAAGAGATGAATAGCGCACAGAATGAGTGGTTTATAAAGATACTCATAAGTACTAAGTCCCACATTGCCTAGTTACTAGGTGTAACTAGGATAAATGATTCTAAGGAAAGCTCTAAATTGACTAGTCCTTTTGGGGTGATAGCGCAGATGTGACTAGCGTTTTTTCCTTGGGTCGTTACAAATGGTATCAGACTCACCTAGTAACGCCAGGTCATGTGGTACTGGAGCATCGCACGAGGTGGCCCTGACGAGGACATCAGGGGTTTAAGGGGGGGAGTTTGTAACACCCCGGTCCCATATTGGGAAGAGATAAATAGCTCACATAGAGTGAGTGGTTTATAAAGATACTCATGCGTGCGAAGTCTCACATTGCCTAGTTACTAGGTGAATTGGGCTTTATAATGGATTCTAGGAAAGCTCCAAATTGACTAGTTCTTTCGGGGTGATAGCGCAAATCTGGCTAGCGCTTTTCCTTGGGTCGTTACAAATAATGATGCGGAATACATTGGGCCTTTAGTTTCATTTAAAATTTTAATTCGGTGTATTAATTTATGTTTTATTTTATGATTTATTTATTTTGGTAATTTAATAAATGGGCGTTGCTCTAGGCTATGTTAGGCAAGAAAATAAAACTATGTTAGGTAAGTAATAAATGGGCGTTGCCCTAGGGGTTTTAGTCGAGGTCTATTTAAACATGTTTTGTAGTCCAATGAAGGACAATTGATAATGAATGAAAAATTGAGTGTGCGCCGCTATAGTCTTCTCCCTATTTTCTCTCTCTCTCGGCTTTCTTCTTCCTTTCTATCTTGATTTATGCTTCTTCTCCCTCTATTTCTGCTTCTTCTACCTCTCAAGTTCTTGATTTATTTCTTTCGATTAATCTGTCCTACATCAAGAGACCATCCACCAACCGCCTCCAACTACACTGCTCAGTATATAACTTTTGATAAAATTGTCCAATGTGTTGGCTAATCTCTGTCTGAATAGTAGTGATACTACCACCAATCAAAAGGGAGTCTATAGAGTTCTTTCTTCTGTTGGAGTTCGCCATAGTGTGAAAATTTAGACCACTTGTCCCCCTCCTTTAACCACAAAACCCTATATTTCTGACTCCAACTCACCTCTTTCATGAGAATATACCATTCCAGCTCCCTGACAACTTCTTCCTTCTTAATTTTCTCCTCCACCCCTAAGGCCTGTAAATCTTCTAAAAGAGAGCCCTTTTTCCTTTCCACATTGCCAAACACCTCCTCATTCCATTTTTTGAAGTCCAATTTCAAAGCCTTAAGTTTGCGAGCTAAGACAAAACTAGGAGTAATTTGGAAGATATAAGAATCCCACAACTGTTTCACCAAGCCCACAAAACCTTCCACCTTCAGCTACATGTTCTCAAATTTAAAGGGCCTACTCCCCCCTTATGAAATTGCTACAGTCAAGAAGAATAGGGAAGTGATTCGAACACAAGCGGGGTAGCCTTTTCTGGGAAACCCCCGGAAACATAGCTTCCCAATCCGGAGAGACAGAATCTATCAATCCTGGACCAAACGTGCGGATCATGAGAAATCAACCAAGAATAGACACCACCGCCAAGAGGAAGATCCATTAAGGTATGTTCAGAAATAAAGTCAGAGAACTCAACCATGGTGGAACATAACCGAGCCGCACCTGATCTTTAATTAGTAAAGCGAGTGACATTAAAGTCACCCCCAATACACCAAGGCAGATTCCACCAATTGAGCAATCCAACCAGTTCATCCTAGAGAAGCTTTCTATCCCTATAAGAGTTAGGGCCATAAACACCTGCAAAAGCCCAAGAGGAGTCATCATCAACGTTTCTGAAGGAAACAACTAAGGTGTAATCCCCTACACACTCAACTACCTTCTCCACCACTCTTTTATCCCACATTATGAGGATACCCCCTGAAGCCTCACTGGAATCCAAACAACACCAATCCACAAGATTGCAGTCCCATAAACAGCGCACAATTCTGCGCGACACAGTATTGAGCTTGGTTTCTTGCAAACATACAATGTTCACCTTCCAGTCTCTGAGCAAATTTCTCACTTTCATACATTTTTTTCCCCTCGTTCAACCCTCACACATTCCAGGAGAAAATCCTTGGCTTCACAAAAACACTGGAAGTGCCTTGCCTTTACCACGACTAGAGTACTCACCTCTAGCATCGTGGTTGATTGAACACACTCCAAAATTTTTAACTCCCTTCTAAATCTCGAACCACAACTAGAAAGGGCAGCCATCACCTTGATCCGGCATTCCTCTTCAAAAGAGGTCAAAAGGGCCAACAATTGAAGCTTTTTGCCCTCACAAGAGAGCCCCACAATGGGATAAATAGCCTTTGAACATTGAACAACCCAATCAGAATGACCCAGTTCGCCCACCAAATAGGAACCTAGCGAAGAAAGAATACCACCTTCTTCATCACTATCACTCTCATCCACAAGGCACAACACACCATCTCCATAGTCCTCCTCGAAAAGCACCAAACCTGCGTTATTGGGAATATGGACACCCTCCCCCACAAACTCCTGCAAATCTAATTCTCCCCATGTGCGGCAAAGACTGGTCTTCTGGACCACCGGCAGCCCTGAAACTTAATAGCGAAGACCCACCTTGCCGATCACCATCACTATTGGGCAAAGAGAAAAAGACACCCTCCGGTGGTTTCTGGGAGGCGAGTTGGGCATTTGGCAAGAGCAAAATAAGACCACCAGCGTCCTCTTCCCTCATAGGAGAAGACCCAAAAGGCCGGACATCGAAGTTCTCGATCGTCGGCTGAACAATGGGCTTAACCTAGGACGGGATCAAAAAAGGATCAATGTCTCCCTTTGGCCTTACTGGCGGCGTCCCATCACATTGGACGACCCCAGCTACAGTCGCCAGTACCGCAACTTCCTCCAGCGAAGTCTCTGGCATGACAGAACTTGGAATAGGAGCTAGGATCCGAACCCATCAGACACCGGAGCTTCTCCTCAGAACCCATAATGGAGATGGGTTTGGCTCGCAAATGGACCTCTGTTTACACTCAAAAGCCCGTTTCTTCTTTCCCTTCTTACGCTTGGGCCTAGCAGAGCGAAGCTTCTCCAACCCATCTAACACCATCACCAAATCCCGGTCCACCTCAGATTTAATAAGCTCCAAATGACCCTTCCACGCCCAAAGAAGAGCAATCTTCTTCCCCTTTCCTGTCAACCTACCTTCTCTCTCAGCAACACCACCATAATGGCAAGCATCCTCACCTCGAGCAATGGAGTCCTGATTTGCGTCAGATAATGGCTTGTCCAGCAAATAATCATTAGCACAACGGTTTTTGCCCAGCAATTCCCCACACTGGACCAGCGGTTCAACTGATTTCAGCACCTCCGCGAACGATGGCGAAGATGGTCCAAACCCACCACCATCCCTGACCCATCTTCCTTACCAAGCTTCTTCTTCACCGGAGAAGAGGAACTAGACCCAACGCCAACCGAAGCTTTGAAGAACATTGTCGCCTTGCCCAACTCAACGGCAAACTGCCACCAGCCCCGTCCTTCCCAACCCTCAAAGATCAGCACAAGCCCTCGCAGGCCACCCATGGCGTAGACCGCCACCTCCAAGAACTGGCCGAAATTGTTGCCCCCTCTCCGAACAATGGTCACCTTTGAGCCCTCCATAAAAAATTTTAGGAAATCCTTGGCACTGGGAGACCGATCAGCTCCTCCTTTCTTCCACCTGCAACACCGAGGCACCTTCCATCACCGAAAGCACAAAAGTTTTAGCCTCCACGAAGAACCACCTCTCCATCTCCAGTCTCATGCTGCAACCAGCAAGAAGAAACACACCACCCGCACCCGCACACACCTCCCTTGCTCACTCTCTTTACTCGGCAAGTTTCTGACACATTTCAGCAATCTGAATTGCAAGCTCCCACGGGTTTGTTAGATTGATCTCTATGATAAATACTTCGACAAGATCTGATCTATTCCCACAAACAGAAACAAGTTAAACAACTATAGCAATGAATGTGCTTATTTTAGTACTAGACATACATTTGTAAGGGAAAAAAAAAACCCAAAGCAATCATGATGAATCAAACAAACTAGGAAAATTTCTACCTGCACCAAAAATGCCTTTAACGCAAGTCTCAACCAGAAAATGATTTTATAGATGCCTAAAGAACAAATTTATTAATAATTTTTTATCTTAAAATTCTCTTCCGCATCCACAATATGTTAGACAATCTTCTTCATGTAATCCTAATAAAAGGATATCATAACAATTAATAGATTGCAAAAAGAGCATTGACAAGATGAGATGATAATCAAGACACCAGGTAGAGTATATTATTAGGTTAAAGATCTGTAGCATCAATAGATCAAATATTAAGTGTTGACTGCGATGCATGCCACTCATACTGCACTATACAAAGATAGCATTACATGCTGCAGTATCAAAATTATACATTATAGCTGTGCACTAATTCTATCAGACCCAAAAGAGCCTATGCATTAAGTTTGAATGTAATTGTGTACGAATCAAGAACACCCATAAGTGGCACAAGAAAAAGAGTCATTACACAACTCCAATTGACAAAAGAAGAAACATAAAAGTGACAATGGGGAAAGAACCACTAAAACACCAGTTTAAGGAGACAAAATGCTCTTCCTAAATGGCGAAACTGCATTTAATACGGGAGAGGGGGCAGGTGGAAGACACGGGGAGAAAAGAAGGGGGAAGGGGGGAAGAAAACTAGAAACAATAATTGAATAGAGATATAAAACAGGTCAGCAAATTTTTTTTAAAATTTCTATTGAAGTGTCTGGGTTTCTGTTGTGCATATTCTATTCTTGCATCTCATGCACTTCCTCCAAATACAATGCCAGTGATGTGTATTCATAGATGAGTTGGCATTTTTATTTTTTTTGTTTTATGTACCTCTACCTATTACAAGTATTAAAAAGAATTTACTGACCTTATATAATGTATCCAATATGAGAATATCCAACTGACCAGCCCCACTTTTCGAAATAACTACAAAATCAAAGTTACATTACACAGAGATCGGAAGACACATTAACACATATGGTAATTCTTTTTACACAAGGAATTTCAAATAAAAAATGAAAAACTTCAAGAATCTTTTTGATGAGCACAAAACTTCAAGAATATATACATACACTATTATCCCTGCTTAAAAAGGTAAAATTCAAATGTGCAATTCAGGGAAAAGGTTAGAGAGATTTTCAAATTCTAGTAGCATTAATGTTTTGCAGTTTGGATTAGAATATATTATTTCCTTGCCAGGAAAAGATAAGAGAGACCCAGTAAAAATATAGGTACAGTTACTTGTGATCTTTGAACCAAGAGCACAGAATCAGCCATTGACCGAAGCATAAACCACTAAGCTCTGTGTTTACTATGTGCAGAAAGATGCAATACCTATAGGTCAACAGAAAAAGTCATCTGTGTTTTTTTTTAAAAAAAACAGCAAGTCATCTGCATATGAAAAGAAAGTTTTTTTTTTTTTATAAGTAATAATTAATTGAAAAGCGTAAGGCGCCCCTAAGTACACAAGCAATATACACGAGAGGCTCCAAATGAGCAAAAAACCTAAGCCCTAAAACCCAAAACCCTACAAGCCCAAAACCCACAAAACAGCAAAGGTCAAAACCCCCCAAGACACTCAACGCTAGAAAACATGAGACTTGCCTCTCCCCCGCCTAGTGGATGCAACCTTAGCATCGTAGTTGATGGAGCATTATCAATTAAGAAGCTCCCTTCTACCCTTTACCATATGGGGGGTATCCTCCAAGGTGACATCACCTTCACACGGCTCCCTCATCGAATCCATCCAACGCCAGTCCAAACATGTGGCAGGGGAGAAATCTCTGTCATCCCCATCCCAGCATTCGTAGTCCTTCTCTTCACCATCCACCTCTGAAGATGGATAGTGAACGATGACAGGCGGGGCATTGACCTCGTCAGAAGCAACAGGCGGGACACTGAACAACGACACTATCTCTGCGATCAAGCTATTGTCCAATTTCAAAAATCTATTGTCCCTCAACTTACAGCTTTAACACTGCATGGGTTTAGAATTCAGCACAAACAAGGGCTTTAAATCCGAAGCCCTTCAACCACAGCCCCCAGCAAAGCCTCCGGCCTAGGACATCCTCCTGGAGCCAACCTAGAAAAAACCGTAGGAGAGGAGGGCGAAGTGGCCATACCTGGATCTTCCATGCTTGTTATGTACTTGGTATCTGGTTCTTTGCCCTGGAAGTATGGTTGCTGTCTACAGTGCTGCTCAAGTCCTTAAAAACCGATGTAGGCAGAGAGTTGATAAAACCACGCTGAAGAAGGCTCTTCGCCGGTTTAGAATTCCTTCTATCACTGTGCCGACCCACCCCAGAAGAAAAAGCCAATATCTCCAACGTCACCTAGACAACCGCCGACATTGAAATTGCGCCACCAAAACTCATCGAGCCAGACCCAACAGCAATTCCCACCGAGATCTCCTAGACCAGACCACCCATCAGAGAAACCTTTGTCAAAACTCGAACGACCAGCGTTAACTAGATGACCGCCAACGGCAAAGCTGTGACACCAGACCGCCCATCGATGGAGCATCTGTCAAGACCTCCAACAAAGGATTTGATGTCCCGGTGACCAAACCTACCTGCAGCATACCTTCAAGCAAAGCCACCGTCGAGACCTCCGGGCTTGAATCAGAACGGCCTTGCTTCGACGTCCCAGTTACTGGGCCGATGCTAGACTTGATCGATGTTGGTATGTTTGAAGAAGGCTTAAGCTTGGGCTTAGTCTTGGACAGGCGCCTAAGGCCCAACGTCCCAACTATTTAATCCCAGTGGGGCCTAATCCTTGGCCCAATCTTCCCAAGCCCAGCAAGGCGCAAGGCTCGGTCCAGCTCCCTAAACGCCTTCTCGAAGAATCCTCTCCATTCCCACAGAAGGCTACACAGCTTCTCCTTCCCACAATTCAAACTGTTACCGAGATTTACAGCATCAAGTAGGGGAGTTTCATCGCCACACGGGCTTGAATCAGAACGGCTCTGCTCCACAGCAAGTCCCTCAACCTCCAAACACACATCCTCCACAAACAGAGGTTCAGGAATCTAACCCAACCCAGACCCATGGTTCTTTCCAGCAATCTTCCCAATCGGAGAATAACCAGCAGAATAATAATAATACTAATAATAATAATAATAATAATGATAATGATAATAATAAAAAAAAAATTAAAAAAAAAAAAAAAAAAAAAAAACTAAGTTTGCTCAACTCACCCGCTACACGGCTCCATCCCTGCCCTTCACGACCTTCAAGCAACAAGATAAACCTTCTACGTCATCCCACTACCTTCTCTGCCACCTCCAAGAACCGTCCAGCCCTATTACCGCCCCTCTGAACGCTAAGCACCTTCGAAGCCTCCCAAGTAGATTTTACGAACTCCTTGATCTCCTTGATCCCAGAGTTTCGTAGCACCTCTTCCCCCATTGCCACCAGCCATGCAATGCACCGAGGACCCAAAAAAATGACCCTTGAAAAATCTTTTCTTTCCTCAAACCGAAACTCTGGTTTGCATGCCACCACTGAGAGGACAAAGGACTTGGCCTCAATGAAGAAATGGATATCCATTCCCTGCCAAACACGACCACCTTCGAGAGGAACCTCACATCGACGCCGACGGGAAAGCTGCGAACTCACTTTAGCCGAGAGCCCAGAATAACCAAAACAACGATGTCTTCTAACTTTGGCAAAGACCCACCACCAGAGAAATACGCGATCTAGCACAAGGCGACCAAAAGCCACTCTAAACCGACGGAATCCCGAAGCCTAACGACATCCAAACTTTGAAACGACGAGAGAGAACGAAACCCTAGCTGGATGCGCCTACACGCGCCATTGATGGAGTGAGAGAGGTGAGAGCGTTACGAGGAGAGAGGCGAGAGCATTTTGAGGAGAGAGGCGATCCTAACAAATTTGCCACTAGTATTTTATTCTTGAAAAAAAAGTTACTCGATGCAGTTCTTTCTATACTAATTATTGGGACTCTTGGGTTGGTCTTTAGGACGTTCTTGCACTTATTTATCGATTTAGGGGATGAAATAATCCGTTACAACTATGAAATCATATCCAAAACAAAAAGATCACAAATAGTATTAAACAAAGAATGTGATAGTCAGGTACATTAAGCAAGCATATTTCCATCTTCCACATGACAAAAAATGTACACAACAGATAAGATCAACCATGTGAAGCTAAATGTTTTTCTAGAAGAGCACAACACTTTTAGGTCAATAAGCCACCAAAATTCATTTGTGTGAAAAGAATGTTTAAGTCTAAATCAAATTTTAGGTTCCTGAAGTCCAATATTGGTTCTAATTTTGTCCCAGAAATATTTAGTTGGATTATTGTCCACATGACTAGGCAATTTTAGATCAATAAGCCACCAAAAAATTGTTTTGTGTAAAAAGCAAAGCAGAAGTCTAAATTAAACTTTAGGTCTGAAAAGCCCAATAGTGGTTTCTAATTGTGTCCCAGAAATTAGAAATATTTCAATCAAGTCACTAAAGAAGTGTTTCCGTTTCATTCTACCATTAAGTACGGTGATGCTTCCATGACAAAAATGACTGATGTGGCTTTATTTTATTTTATTTATAAGTAATCTAAATTCATTAAAACCAAAGGGCGCACTCACGTAACCTGAAAAAGAAAAAAGAGCAAAAAAGTCATGAAAACCAGAAATATGATAGCAATCATAAGCAGCTATCCAAAGAAAAATGGTATTAAGGAAAAAAGGTCTTTAACTCCGCCATTGTCTTCTCACTATCTTTGAAGTTTCAGTTATTTCTTTCTCTTCAAATACACCGCATTAAGCAAAGTGGAATCATCCTCCAAATAGCTTTGCTTTGAGGACTACCAAATTGCCCTCTCTAACAAGCGAAGAGATCTTTCACTCGATGAGGCATGGCCCAAGCTAAACTGAAATAGCCAAAGATAGAATTCCATAAGACACTAGCTATTTCACAATGGAGTAACAAGCGGTTGGCGAATTCCCCACTCTTCTTACACAAGCAACACCAATCTACCACAATGTATTCCGCTTTCTCAAGTTATCCAAGGTGAGAATCTTACCTAAAGCGGCAGACCAAACAAAGAAAGCCACTCTCAAAGAGGCCTTACTCCGCCAAAAACATCTCCAAGGGAAAGGAGAGTTGTCATGGGGAACTAAGACATTATAGAACGATCTTATATCAAACAACCCATTTTTGGAGGGGTTCCTACAAAGCTTGTCTACAATGTCTAGTTTCAAACATATGGAATACAATTGATCAAAGAACGGAGTAAAGAGTTCCAACTCTCAATCATGCGCCGCTCTTACAAAATTAATGTTCCACTGAAGAGAGCCATTGACGACCTAAAGAAGACTTGCCATGGAAGCATCCCTTAAGCAAGCAATGTTGAACAACTTCGGAAAACTTTCCTTAGGGATAAGCTCCCCACACCACACATCATTCCAAAAACTAATCTTGGAGCCGTTACCCACCTCAAAACTAGTAAATCTAGAAAATTCCTTCCAAACTCTCCTAATGAATTTCCAAAGACCCATCCCATAAGACTCGTTGACTCCATTAGAACACCACCCACCCTATTGACTACCTTATTTATGGAGTGGTAGTGGCTTAAATTTTTCAGAAATGACATATTTAGTAGGATAATTACCCATGGCATCTGCATGAGGTAGCTCTCTCCTGATTGCACCCCCCTTTTTCTTGTAGTTTACCTTTGTAAAAAAAATGCTGATAGTGTCTTTAAGCAACATTATGTCAGACCCCATGAAAAACTTTCGGATTTATTGTATACAATAGCTTCCTAAGATATGCACATAACCATAGATAAATGGGAAAAAAAAAAAAAAAAAAATTAAAACTGTCAAATCATTCCAAGCAGTCAAAAGCGAGAGTTAGTTGCTAAAAATGTTCCCTTTCATTATTGTAAGATCCGGTATTCAAAATAAATTGGTGAGTATAGCTCAAAATCGGAATACATAGAAGGCCAGAAATCCTAGAACCGGGGAATACACATGCACTAAGCACAGGAGCACATCACTTGTAATCAGCAAGGTGGATGCCAACCCAAATAATTAGAAGATCCCTAAACCTCGAAAGGCACAACTTACAATGTTAAGATGAGAGGGTGTCGTATTTTGTGTGGACACCAGCCTTAGGAAAAATTTTGACGCATGACAATCTGCGTAGACGAAATATCATGGTGGTTGAGTGGTGTTGTATGTGTAAGAAGAATGGGGAATCCATTGACCACCTTTAACTTCATTGTGATGTTGCACGAGATCTATGGAGCTACTTTCTTATTTTGTTTGGGGTGGAGTGGGTTATGCCGCGACAGGTGCTAGATTTGTTGACTAGCTGGGATGTGGTCAAGCTAAGACGATTTGGAGACAGGTTCCTTTATGTGTAATGTGGGTCTTTGACGAGAGAGGAATGCTCAGCAATTTGAAGATGTAGAAACATCGGTGTTGGAGTTGCGTCGAAATGTGCTTAACACTTTATTTTTTATGGATATCGGCTCATCATCACCCGAGTCGTGTTACTTTTGCAGAGTTTTTAAATTTAGGCTCTTTTGTTTCCTCATTTTAGGGGAACTCTTATATATTCCCTTTGTACTAGGGTTGCACCCCTCTACGCTTTTTCAATGATATGACATTTTTTATCAAAAACAAAAAAGATGAGATTTGAGATGATATCAAAGTCTCCATGCTTTTTTGGGAAATATGAGATCAACAACATGCAGAAAAAGTGTAAGACACACACATACCGACAAAGGACAAACACGAACAAACACATACATACACAAACATGTTAAATCACCACTTATCCCAAAAGCTTAAGCTTATAGGAAATGATGAATTTAATCATTCAATTAATATTCTAACACTATCTTCACGTATGGGCTCAAATTATCCCTTAATAAGTGAGGTACAACACAAGAAATATTTAATTGAAATAGGAGGTGAATGATGGAGACAAGGTTTGAACTCATAACTTTTGCTCTGATATCATATTAAATCATCACTTATCCTAAAAGCTTTAGGCTTACATAAAATGGTAAATTTAATCATTTAATTAATATTCTAACATATGTACATATTGTACATATACATACAACACTAGATACATACCTAGGACCAAGAGAAACAAAATATCACTTACCATACTCCGTGCTTGCAGGAAAGCGTGAAACATCAGATATATAAGCTACTCTACACTTGTCACCAAATAGGAAACCCAAACAGACATAGTCTTCTCCATGCATCACCTACATTCAAAATCAAAGCATCAAGATACTACAACATACACAAGGAATGATAGATGAAGAGTATGATCAAGAAAGATGTGGAGCTACTAACTGGTAAAGGAACAAATCCTAGGCCTGATGCAACAAATGGTTTCTCACATTGGTCCTCAATTATTCTCCAGTCAAGCTGTGCTACCCGTCTCACTTCTTGACCTTCTTTAAATTTCTTTTCAACCAAGTATGGAAATTTCACCTCAATGCTGTTATAAAGGTACAACACAAAAGTCTCAAGTGATTGTATTACTTAGATTACACTTGAAAAAAGAGAATTTAAGCATGAAATGCTAAACAGAAATCTATATTAGTACATTTGAAACCATTTCATATAAAGTTACTTCCTATTTTAAAAAATTGGAGAAATTCAGCTCCCCCGTCCCCCAACTATGGCCTGAATATGCAATGTCTCTAACAAAGTTTCAATTTGAGCAATTGACCCCCTGATTTGAAAGAATTGTAGTGTCCCACTGGCATCTAAACTAGAAGTCAAGTCCAACTAGAAGCGAATGCATGACACGTGCATCTCACTCTAAGATCCTCTTAACAACTTAGAAGCGTGAGAAATGACCCAAATGACTCCTTCAATATTGAAATCAAATAAAAAAGAAAAAGAGATACAGAGAGAGTGACAGAGGCATAGGGATCTCTCCTCAAACACACAAGTGGCAAGGGCCACACCGCCTCATTTTTTTGTTCTTTCATTTCATCATCTCCAAATACAAGTATAAATCTTATCTAATCCCATCCGCATGGTAACTTACAGATGGTTAATAAATGTATATAAAAAAGAAATAAAAAGGTGTAGGGATGATTTGGTGTTCCTTAGAACAAATAATAATAACAATAACAACAACAATAAAAATAACAATAATAATACTAATAATATTAATAATGATGATGACGATGATGATAATGATAACAATAACAATAAACAACAACAAAGAAAATGAACCAAAAAAGCAATGCTTCCATGGCACCAACATAGGTGCTAACATGTACAATACAAAAAACAATGTGGGGCTTGGATTCATACTTGTTCTGTATAAGTGCCTCATTGGCTTTAATTTTCCATATAATAGAAAGACTCTGGGTCCAATTATCTGTTTTCCATTTTTCCTCCTGGCCAAATCAGTGAGCTTGCCATGAGCCTTGATCCTGATCTAATCCTCCCTCTCTCCCTCCCTCTCACTCTCTGTCTCTCTCTCTCTCTCTCTCTCTCTCTGCATTTGAATCATTTCATGTGTTCTAGATGCTTCTTAACTAAGAGGTTACATGCATGTCACATGCACTCCTATTGAAATTAACGTTGAATTTGGACAGTGAGGGATTATACAACAATTCTTTCAAATTAGGGGGCCAGTTTCCCAAATTGAAACATTGATGTACATTGCAAATTACATGGGTGCATCACTGTAATTTCCGTTTTAAATATTATGGTTTGGTTGTGTATCATACACAGCTGTGATGCTCAAATAATTCAAAAAACAGTCAAGTTTCGCAGGTTTTTTTGGGGGGGATATCTTAGATGACTCAGTAACTGGGTATTCTTAGCCTCTGAAGAACTTGGCTGTTGTGAAGTCACAGATGCAAAAATAAATAAATGTATAAAAGTGACCAACTGACTCTAAGTTTAATATTTGAGTTCATATGGGTCAACTAGGGCTCTCATTGGCAAGGATGCTGTATCCCAAGTGTAGGCTTGGCATCTGAAAGAGTGGTAAAATATTTGTTCAAGAGTTAGAGAGGCTAGAACATATTTATTTTAAAAAGAAGAAAAAAGAAAACCCTATCAAACTCGGATTGAACCAAAACATAAATTAAGATAAATGTTTCCAATGGTGCTTAAGAAGTATGAAGCACTCAGTCATTGAGAGCCCAAGTGGGTCCCATTGATCATGACACATGTAATAACCTTGCTGCAGCCAAATAGTGTCTTGCTGCCTCCTAATTAGAAGAGGAGAGTTGTTCCCAACAAGAGAAGGAAATCAGCCCCCTTATCAAAATGGACAAGCAATTTTACACAGAAAAAGGAATTCATTCATCAAAACTGACACATCTCCACTGTCTTAAGAAGGGGACATGCTGTTAAATAAGTCACTTTC
This sequence comes from Alnus rubra, assembly GCA_028654335.1. Taxonomy (NCBI): domain Eukaryota; kingdom Viridiplantae; phylum Streptophyta; class Magnoliopsida; order Fagales; family Betulaceae; genus Alnus; species Alnus rubra. The sequence goes on along the minus strand of JAJPGS010000589.1, from coordinate 10,423 downwards.
TCGAGTGTAAAATGAAGAGTCCAAAAAAGAATAAGGCTCCAAAAGTAGTATCCTACAAAGGCACCATGGAAATCCTTAACTGGCCCAAGAACCAGAAAGTCAACCAAGGATTCTTTCAACTTGAAAAGGGTCTCCTTAATAAAAAGAAGCATGCCCAACACTTCAATGGATGGAAATGGCCTTCAAGGAAATGACTAAATTCTATAGTAGAGGCACAAGAGATACAATCAAAGGGGAGTCAAGATGCCAGGACTGCCTAGCAATAGAAAGCAGGTATACAGTTGTTTCAAGTTTTATTTTTTTAATTCTATCGACTATTTCTAAAGGCTTGTTAAGGAAGGTAAGTCTCCCTTAAAGGGGGTATTAAAGCATATGGGACTGCCAAATTATAATAATGCTCAAGGGGGAAATTGTGATATAGATACAAGGTGATAAATGCTCGGTCTTGTGACTGCATTCTGAATATAAAGAGAACCTTAATATGGTAGATAAAGCCATACATGAGATGATGGACCTGATCAATCAAATTAAATAAAAATGCAAACAAATAAGTAATAAATTTTTATAACTTGAATAAAAGTACAAGATATAGGACATGCATCTCCAAACCCAGCTAAATATCTAAAGTAACTATCTACTATGAAATTCAGTTCAAAAACTTCAAAACTGATAGTTTGAACTAAACTCTACTATGAATTTATATAACTAAGACATAGATATCACATCAATGTACCATATGTTACAACTACTGCACTGTATCCTAAAAATGCAAACATAAAACTTGATGAAATTGGTGTAGAAACAGTACATACATTCTATTCTCCCTTCCCACAAAAGAAGAAGAAGAAGAAGATAAACCATAGGCATTGCCCCATCAAATATAAAGGAAGTATTCATGCAAGAGATAGCAAACTAAAAACTGTGAACTACACTTGTTGTCTACAAAAATATGGACACACCTTTCTATTTTGAGAGAACTTCACTTACAACCTCTGATTTCATCACTTTTGAAAAAATGTACCTAAACTTTAAAAAGTGTCAATTTAGGGTATCAATCTTTCAATTTTTCCAATTTTACCCCTCGTTAGAATTTTTCATTAAATCTTGTCAAAATTTTCAAAATGCCCCTCCTTTTCTTTAGGAAAAAAAAAATTGTTAGGATTTAGGTGTTGGTAAGAATTTAACGGAATTTGCAAAAATACCCATGCCTAAATATTTGAAAAAAATTATAAATTTTTTTTTTTAAAAATAAAATACATGGGTATTTTGGAAATTTTGATATGATTTAACGGAGGGTTAAAATTGAAAAAAATTGAAAGATGGATACCCTAAATTGACACTTTTAAAAGTTTTGGTACTTTTTTCGGAAGTGATAAAAGATAATGGGTTAAAAGTGAAGTTTTACCTTTTATTTTTTTTGCTCATTCACTAAATATCATTTACCGTTCAACTATAAGGAATAATATATTTCATTTGGCTCTACACATTCAAAAATTATTTGAAAAGTGCCAAATTCCATAGTGTAGATTTATTTTATAGGCTCAGATCTAAAGCAGTCCTAACAATACAAGTGAAGATGGGTAGGACCTCATCAATCTTGAATGAGCAGCATCCAAGAATAAAATCATAAAAGAGAGAGAGAGAGAGAGAGAGAACAAAAAAGAAAGAAAGAAAGATATAAGCACCTCTCCATTGCATGCTGACTTAGGTATATGGAAGTGGGATCAATATCATTTGTAGCACTATATGGTTGCACAGAGCGTATATCATCCAGACCAAGAACTGCATCAGCATGTTCATGAGTCAAAATAATCTGCATTTCACACAAAAATAAGTTCTATTACTCTCAGAAAGAGCAGTGTTTCAGTTATCAAGAAAATTGAGATTTATTAGTAAATTAGCAACAAGCATGCAAAATAAAAGCCGCAAATTCAAGTCAATAAAATTCATCAATTTCCACAGCTCATTTCATTCAACTTTTTACATAAACTACTGTCCACAATAAAATAAATAGCAGTCTAAATGGACAATTACAGCATGTACACTCCATTCCAAATCATGTTATAATATCTCTACTGGTGAAACCATGAATTTCAGTCAAACAGTTTGAGAGCTGCAAAATATTTTCTATTGCCCAAGTATATTATTGTTCTTAATGCTTGAAATTTTTTAAGGTTTATTTATTAATGCTACTACTTTGTATTGTTTCATCTGCTCACCTTACCAACTTTGACTGCCTGTGCAGTGCAACCACACAATGTTAGTGAGTTAATATTAGAAAGAACTTCCAAGCAGATGTGTGACGAGAAAAAGTATTCTCTAAGTTTGATTAAAAATAATAATGCCTTGAACTTAGAAATCCCCAATTAGACAGATTTGCGTCCTAAATTTCAATGTCATTATTCAGGTATAAACACAAAAAATCCATGCCAATCATATTCATCCATTCTAGTTAAAGAAACCCACAGAATTGAGAGCAAAAGAAAAAAAGAACATAAATTTCATTTAATGATAAATGTGAGGGCCCATGGATGTTTGGGTGCACAGTTAAGCCTCACCAAGACCTATTTATTGAGAGAGAGAGAGAGAGAGAGAGAGAGAGAGGTGATTTTTATTGTCAAGGCCTTATAGCTCTCACAAACTTTCTGAGACTTTGCTGGAAAAATATGTTTATTAAAACAGCTAAACTCACACTACAATAAATAAAAAAGTGACAAATTGCTAAAACAAAAATAAAAAGCATAAAATGGGTTAGCAAGAAATGAAAAAACAAAGGCCCCCGGCACTCAAGAGGAGTGGAATTGTAGTGTCAATTCAGCTTTGTTCAAACTACTTTATTGCCATAGACATATTAAGACAAATATAAGCTCCACAGATAAATCCAAAATTAGCATTGATTTTATGTGTTATTTTGTGCTTTTTATGGATCAACCCTCTCATAGCCTTATAAAGGAGCTTAAAATCAAATCTATCATTCTTAGTCGACCTCCAACACATCCTATACTATCCAATACATCCTATCCAACACCAAAAATTGACTGTTAGAGTAATAATAAATGAAACATAGAATCAACTGAATCCAACTAGCTGGGGTTGACCACACCAAGGTGATGATAATAACTATGTTATCAGTACAATTCAAAACAACAAAGCCTAGTATATGAATCAAATGAAGCCTACAAAGCCTTCAATCCAGTCAATAGAATTTGGCTACATCTCCTCTATCAACATTTTGCTTTATCAAGGGCCATATTCGTTGTTTTAAGACAATGTTTTTCATGGCCAAACCTACTTTCCTTTCACCTTCCTCTTGCTCTTGTCATTTCAACCAAAATCACTATGTTAATGGCTGTCTAGCTAGCATAGCCATCCTTCTCGAGGATTAGGACCAACAACATGATATACAAGGCAGTAAACAAAAGACAATGGTCCTTGAAAGAAATGCAACCTCTCCCCCATAAGTAAGGCATGGAGGGTGAGCCGTGCATTTAATACCATATGAAGATTGAGTTTTGTATTTACCTATAAAAAAACTAAATTAAAAGAAGAAAACCACAATCTGGGCTAAATAAGCTCTTAACATGGGAATGCTTTAGAAATTGTAAAGTTTCAATGGTTTTGCTTAGAATGAGCTAAAATGGCATCTTACTTACAATCGTTATGCACATGTCAAAAAGATTTTATGAAACAAACCTAGAAACCATGGGCGGAACCAGAATTTCAGATAAGGAGGGACGAAACTAAAAAATAAAAATATTTAAGGGTACAAAGTTAATTTTGCGGGGTCGAATTCATTAAAAACAAAAATAAAAAAATATTAGGAAAATTTCAAAAAAAAAAAATTAGTTTTTTAAAAAATTTGGGGGGACAACTTAGGGGCAGTTCCTCCCCTGCTAGAATCTAATTAACTCGGTAAAATATAGAGGAATGAATATAGTTAGAATTTCATACATTACGAGGAGGACACGATTCTGGCACTAGGATACAATATGGGACCAAAATAAAAGAGCTGATGCTACTATCAAACAGTCTACTCAACTGCCATCTTTGTTGTACTTATCTGCATATGATATAGATCTTAACCATGTCAACTAGTGAAGAATTACTAATTATGAAAAAGATAAAGCATCATGGTGGGGGCACTAAAAGCACAAAAACCTATAGCCAACACAAGTATATTAAATCACCACTTATCCCAAAAGCTTAAGCTGATAGCAATGGACGAATTTAATACTTTGTATCTCTGGACAGCTGCTTATATTTCTCATTTAGTTGTTATCTATCATAATTTTCTCCTTCTTTTTGCTCATAATTCCTAGATGGCTTCTCTTGTATATTTCTTGTGTACATGAGGGCGCCTTACGCTTTTAATGATATTTCGATTATTTATCTAAAAAAGATAGAAATTGATGAATTTAAGCATTTAATTTATATTCTAGCACTCTCCCTCGTGTGGATTCAAACTCCTTAATAGGTAAGGCCAAACACGGAGATTATTTAATTGAGATGGGAGGTGCATAACAAAGAAAGGGTTTGAACTCATAACCGTTGTTCTGATACCATGTTAAATCACCACTTATCCCAAAAGCTTAAGTTGATAGGAAGTGATAAATTTAATCATTTAGTTTATATTCTAACAAAGTATACAATATGGTGTACGTAGAGCATCATCAAAATCAGAAATCATGCAAAGAGTACACGAACAATAACCATTTCCTTGCCCTCTGCAGTCAAGAGGGGGTGTTCGGCTAGCAAACTATGTATAGGTTTCTTAGGGAAAAACAAATACATAGTTCTCAAGATTTATTGTATACATGTATTAGGTGAATGAAGGTGTATACATTTATGAAGCATCGAAACGAGGGCCTAACACGTCATTGTTTACTAGAATATATGTGCTACAAATCATAGGTAATCACAAACATGTGGACAAAGAATACGCACAGAATCCACTCTAGGAATCTTATAGAAAGTAAACCACCGAAGTACTTGCTCCCGAAATGTCTTCCCAACGTCAATCAATATATAGCTGTGATTACCATCGCTTCGGCAATAATCAATCAGAAGAGATGTATTGCACCTGTAAATCCGTAAATCATAAATATCCAACACATAGCCACACAATTCATCAACAGAAAACAAAGGTATCAAGACATATTACTCATTAACAAATTCAAACAATCAACTCGTTTCCTTCTACATATCCTTTTGCTATTCATGAAAATAAATAAATTGCCTCAAATTAGTCAGGTAATACTTTTTTGGAAACTTATTGGAAGTTTTACTACTTTAAGATCCCAATTAAAAAAAAAAAAAAAAAAAAAAAAAAAAAAAAAAAACAAAGTTCTGTACCTAACCAAGCTTTAAGAAAGAAGAATAAACAAATGAGTTTAAACACTAAAACCCAATAGTATTGTCCATCCAATGCATTTCTCAAAAAAGAAGAAAGAACACTATCTCTCTGTTTGGTTGCTAGCATAACCGAGCAAAACAAAAGAGACTTCCTAAAAATCAAACGCAATTACTTTTTCTTTATATAGAAAAAATTAGAATCCAAATTCCTTTTCCATTCCTAAACTTCATCACTAAGCAAAAAACAGCACATCGAGGATGCTAATCAGCCACCAAACATGAATCGAACAAACAATGCCAGATCTAACTTCAACAATTCCGAAAAACACACAGAAAATAAATTGCCTCAACTTACTCAAACTAATACTTTTCTTGGTAACTTAATTGGAATTTTTACTTCTCTAAGATCCCAAATAACAAAAAACTACCGACTTTAAGAAAGAAGAATAAAAATGAATTTAAACGCTAAAACTCAGTAACATTGTCCATCCAATGCATTTCTCAGAAAAGAAGAAAGAACACTACCTCTTTGTTTGTTTGCTGATATAACTAAACCGAGCAAAACAAAAGAGACTTAATTAAAATCAAACGCAGTTGGTTTTTTTAAAGAAAAAAATTAGAATCCAAAATCCAAAATCCAAATTCCAAATTCCTTTTCCTTGCCTAAACTTTATCACTAACCAAACACAGCACATCGAGGATGCTAATCAGCCACCAAACATGCCTCGAACACACAATGCCAGATCTAACTTCAACAATGACAAAAAAACAAACAAAATCTAAGACAAATAGCAGCATAAAAATCACATAGTGATGTATCTAATTCTAATCACCTATAATTAGGGCTGCGCTCGGGTGGTAGAGACAAAGCCTGGAAGCAGACATGGCAGGGAGGATCAGACGGCTGGATCAGGCACATTGCGTTGGGGACCGCGCTCGAGCACCCGGTCCCGAGGAAGATCAGCGCCGAGGATTGGCCGTGATCCGAGAGGTTGCCATTCTCGGTGACATTAGGGTTCGCCATTCTCCTGAAGAATACGAGAGAGAAGGGGTTTGGGGGTTTGAACGTTCGTGAGAAGAGTGGCGTATCTTCCAAAAAAAAGAGAAGAGTGGCGTAGAGTGAACGAAAGGAGGAAGATTCGTGGGGGTATTATTTATAGTGGGAATCATCGCCCGCGGAAGTTAAACTGTTTTGGCGGTTGGACATGTTTTACACGTGGCATAGCGTTAATCCTTTTTTTTTTTTTTTCCTGGAAAATTAACAGTACTACAGCTGTGGTTAAGATCTTACCCAGCTCTGCCGGTGTTTGTGGAGGCCTGATTGCCGCGGGGGGGGGGGGGGGGGGGGGACGTTTTACTGTTTCTGTCCTCCTCTTTTTGATAAAAAAAAATATTTTTTATAAAATAGCCGGTTGTTAAAAAATATATTTTTTAATTAAAATAAAAACGTCCCAACAAGCATTTTCCGTATTTGTGTTTCCGATTAAACCAAACCAATCGCATCTTCTCTTTTTTTTTTTTCTTTTTTTGTATTTACACGTGTACAATACCTGAAGAGGATTGCCATGGCCTTTATTTTGAGTTGAAAAATGCTAAAATACAATTTTTTTTTTAATATAACTGTTTATAAAATTCCCAGAGGAGGTATCACTTTCAATTAAATTACTCATTGAAGTTTAAATTTTGTCAATTTATTTCGTAAGGTTTCATTAATATTTTAACGACTATACGACGTAACATCCAATTAAATCTTGACTCACCTCACAATACTATAATCAACTTGTTTATTTAGGGAGATGATCCTCTTTCCAGTTGAAACCAACTAGAGAAGAGCTAATCATTTATAAGTGGAGGGTAAAATTGTCAGCTCTCTACTTATAAAGGATCGACTCCAATCTAATTGGTTTCAACCGGAGAAGATCAAAATCCTTTACTCAGTATCTAAACAAGTTGACTTATCGCATAATGTCATGTCAACATGACAAGTTATCATCCTAATTAAAACGATAAAAAAAAATGCAGCTAAGCACCCAAAAACAATTCGTTTTTGTTTTCAATCTGTTCGACCTTGCCAATTGAAGAATGCATGTGGTTTGAGTTCTTTCAGAGACAAATGCTAGACATCCCAACATTTTTTTATAAAATTTAGTTCTAACATGATGTGTCACAATCCTATGTGACACATTTTCTAAAATGATAGATCTTATGGGATTGCGACGATCATGTTGAAACCAAATTTTATAAAAAAGTGTTAGGATGTTTACCATTAATCACTTTGAGACGATTGCTTTTGCACAATACAACAATGGTAAAAAACTATTAGAATCCCTTTCAAAATTTTATTTATTCAATCAAGTAGATTTCCTCAAATTTCAATAATTGTTTTGAAATTAAATGTGACGTGATACTCGAATTAATATTTATTAAAACAAAACTATGAAGTGGATTTTTTTTAATCAATTTAAGAAAATAATGTTTATTATGGACATGTGTAGATAAAATTATGATTTTTGTAAACTTCATAAGTCAAACTCTCAAACAAAAATAGTAAGCGATGATTTTGGTATTGAGATTACTTGATGATCTATCTTAATGATATTATTTTGAGGTTAAAGAATGGCAGTTGAATAAAAAAATCAAAATGACAGTTTAAAAAGATTAATAAAAATAAAAAAAAAAGGAGGAGGTTTTCGGTATTTTGATTTAAAGATATTTAATAGATGAAAAGAAAGAAAGAAAGGGTTGAAAGCTTCAACACGGAAGGAATACATCATGTTTATTTGGGTAGTGATTGGGGGGACTCTTGACCGGCTCCCTCTCCCCATTTTTAATGAAAAGAGAGAGCGAGCCGGTCAATGGTCCCGCAATCCCTATCCTATTTATTTAGGCCAAACTTCTTAAGGTGAGAAGCCGACAAAAATAAATAAATAAAATTGACTTGTGCGCCACCAAGGAGTGAAGGAAACGGTCAAAAAGAAGGAAAGAAAACGTGTAACGTGCAGAAAAGAGAAGGATGGCACATCTGGGTTTTAATGAAATCACTTTATAAAATTACAAAAAAAAAAGAAGAAGAAGAAGAAGAAGAAGAAGAAGAAGAAGAAAAAAGAACCAGAGAAGCAGAGGAGGAGAAATGAAGAAGACCCATAATATATTAATCTCTCTCGCGTTATTCTGGGGTTTTTTGTTTTTTTGTTTTTTAAGTTTTTGATTATTCTCTCTTGATTTTTTTTTAAAAAAATAAAATAAAATTTTATCTCTAATTTTTTTTTAAATGGACAATTTTACCTGGACTCGAAGAAATGATGATCTTACCTGGACAACCCCGTCTAGACATGGGACAATTTTACCTGAACCGACAATAGTATTCTGTTGAAAAAAATATAAAAAAGTTTCAAGAATTAATAACCGATTTTAAAATAGTCTTTTAAATTTTTATGTGTGTTAATGTGATCCATCAAACTATTAAATGTGTCAAAAATGTCAATTTTTTTTTAATACTCATATAATATCATTATTCTCTTAAAACTAAAATAAAGAAATTAATTAAAAAAATAAAGAAATTAAAAAAAAAACTATTAATATAAAACAAAGAATTTAAAGAAATTAAAAACTTAAAAGGGAAAAAACAAAGGGGTAGCTCGACAGCCACCCCTTGGCTGAGGGTGGCCAGAGAGCCACCTTAAGTGGGGTACGGCCCGAAAGCCACCCCAGAGAAAGCGATGGGTGGTGCGCACCATAGCAGGCGCATGGTGGCGGCTGTGGACCACCCCCGGCTTCCTTTGGAGTGACCTTTAGGCCACCCCAAATCTACTAGTGGGGGTGATTTGAAGGCCACCACCCACTTCATATGGCTCGCGAGCCACCCCCTTAGTTTTTTTTCTTCTTCTTTTTGTTTTTAATTAAAAAAAATTAATATTCAATTTTTTAATTTCTTTAGCTTTTAGTTTTATTTATTAACAGTTACATGTGTCATCATTTTATTGGTGCTTATGTGGCACACTAACGGAATCCGTCAAGTGTTTTGATGAAATTTGACTACGTGAGTGATTTAGTTTTATAAATGTATATGTTAATATATTGATATTTTTTAGTAAGAGTAACTCATGTCATAATTTTATTGGTATTGACGTTGAGACTAACAGAATCTGTAAAGTATTTTGACGAAATTTAACTACAATGACGAAATTGTTATTTTTAGGCACCTTGAAGACTTTTGAACTATTTTTTATTTCACAGTGAGCGAATTCGTAATTTAGGCCAACTACGTAGATTGATTTTGAATTTATCTTTTTTAAAAAAAAAAAATAGTTTAGTTAGGTTTTTTTTTTCGTTTTTAAGAGAATAGGAGTATTAAAGGAATATAATAAAAAGTGGCATTTTTAACACACTTAATAATTTAATGAGTCATTTTAACATACTTAAAAATTTAATAAACTATTTTAAAATCGACTATTAGTTGATAGAGTTTTTTAAATATTTTTCTCTATTTTATTTGAACCAGACAACTAAGACAAGGGACAATTTTACCTTGACGGGATAGAAGACAATTTTATGACAAAAGGACAATTATCTAAACTCGGAAGGAGGAAAATACTTGGACTTTCACATAGGACAAATACATGGATTTGAACAAAGTATATATTTACTAATATAATTTTGGATAGTTTAGCAACTAATAAAGTTTAATGCTTTAATAAGAAAATAAAAGGGGAAGAGAGTTGTTCATAAAATAAATTCTACACAAAAGTTAGTCTTTTTCTAATTTCTAAAAAAATGAAGATTAAATAGTTTTTCTAAGTAAGGTTACCTTGTAAATTGTAGGGTTTCAGTTTAAGGGCATTTCTTCCATTTGAGGGCATGAAAGTATTTAGATAAATTTTAGAGTGCACTTTCTTTGCAAGGTTAAGAGGTAGGTAAAAGGAATTAGCATTCTCTACAATTTTAAATAAATTTTAGATTATCAAATTATGTGAATTCAAGCCCTTTTTTATATCAAGCGGCTTGAAAAATGTTACATATTAAATATATATGACATGTTATCAAGGCAACAAAAAAAAATATTGAAAAACTT
>JAJPGS010000588.1:0-80849 GCA_028654335.1 Alnus rubra | reverse complement strand
GACTCTCTTTAATTAATATTCTAACAATGCGAGTGTCACTTGCATGTGTTTTTTCAATTAGCTTTCTAACATGCCATAAAGATTACCAATGTGCCACCTCATCTCTCTGTTTGCCATCAGCAATTCCAATCATGGAATCCTGAATCTGATGGACAAAAGAACTAAATTGCTGCAATTTAAATTGTCTAGGGAAGAAATTAGAACTTATTATTTTCCATCGATGAAAATGATTTCAGGAACCAAAAGTTTATTTAATTAAGACTTTAACTTGAAGCCAATTATAAATTTAGACTAGAATCTACGGATGCTTCTCTAACATGTAAAAGCTTGTTTCAGAGATTGCCAGAACCACAATCCTCCATTCCAATATTATGTCAATAGAGAAATCGGGGTTAATTATAGAAGACACAATACTGAAATTTACTGAGAGCAAATTTACGTTTTCCTTACACATTCAGTAATGTCTAAATTTTAAATCGTCCCTTCCATCTATCATCAGTCTAAAAACAAAGATGATAAACAGCGAGTAACCACATAAGGCTAAGCATTGAAACAAGGTAATGAGTAAATTAGTTAGAATGCTACCTTTACATTCTTGTTTCAATAGAGACTCTGCCAACTTGATCAAGTGTGGCATAAGGATTACTACTCGACAGCTTAGCACCATCATGGAATATTTTCTGCACTTATTGAAAATAAGTAGTGTGGAAAATAGGCTGCATGAACTGATATATGTATAGGATTACATTCGCCCAACTGTCCAACCCCTTCACTTTTTTGCTGGATGGGAATGCATTAGTTTATCAAGGAATCATTACTGTTCCGAGTATTACCATGAAGATCTGGGAGGTCAGAACTAATGGAAAACTTGATCCATCTCTTTTTCTCCACGTGCTTGAGACAGGGCTGCATCACAAGCCAATCACCACTGCAAACCATACTTACAATAAATACTTTGAGTGTAGAAAGAGCCAATACAGCACCAATCAATATGGTTGGAGAATACACATAAATGGCTCCAACTGTACCCACAGGTATCCTGTAAGGCCGAGATGCAGCGGGGTGTTTTATCCGTAACCATACAAAAGCCATGAACTCCAAAATCATTCCGAAACAGTACAAGAAATTCTCTGCAGCTACGATCTCTTGGAAGCTCATCCACGATAGCAAGAGGACACCAGAAGCTGAGAATAAAATCCCTATCAGAGGAGTTCCATATCGAGACCTCTTGCCAAAGAATTCAGGCAGCATCCCTCGTTCTGCCATCCCCAGAAGTTGGAAAGAGTCACTGCTCATCTCAGCTACAAACATCCCCATATTCGACATTGCTGCAGCTCCTTGGATCCACCATCTCAACCAAACTCCCCCGAGAATTTTGGCAATATCCGAGAAATACCCATCAGTCCACAACTCACGGTTGACTGGAATAGCCCCGGTACCAATTAAAAGAGGGAAGAAATACCCAAGCACTACCAATATCAAAGCATAAAGCAGAGCCTTTGGAAGAGTTCTCTTCGGGTTGTCCACCTCGCCCGCAAGTGTGCTGATTGAGTCCCAATAATTTAGATTCCAAAACAAAGTGTTCAAATACAAATTCCAGTCCACATCATGTAGGTTTACCTCTAACCATCGGGAAGCTTCAATTTTGGAATTCCCACAAGTCCCATAACCACAAAAGGAAGAATCGAGAATACCCCTAAAATAACAGCTAGCCATCCCACAATGGCTAAACCCTATAGTTCATGTAAGTGAGGACAACAGTCAAAGCTAACACTGCTAGGACTCTCGGTAAACCACCACCCAAAGCCGGGATTGCAGACTTCAAATAGTCAAGAAACAGAACCGGATAGAGAGCATTATCAATAACCCCACTAAGCCATTTCATCCAACCTTGCTGAAACCCCAATAAGGACCCAAAGCAGCCGAAACCCAAACCACATAACCACCATTCTCAGGGAACATGGTACCCATCTCGGCAGTTATTAATGCCTCAGGAACACTCCATATGAACGGAAAGACCAAGAACCCGACAAGGGCTAAAAGAGGACCAGCAGCACCAACAGCATCCTCGACTCCAAATGGCCCCCCAGAAACCTCATAGAAGATTAGGAAGACAAGGGCAGAACCGAAACTCTCTTCAAGTTATCTGCCCTAGGAAGAGGCACTTCACCAACTGACACATATCCATCACCATCATACTCTCCCATTGCAATAGAAGCTTGCCTATTTGCTGTGTTCCTCAATTTCTGCATTCGGCATCATGTACTCAACAAAACAAGGACTGGGTTTTTTTTAATTCATCCAAAAATAAAAATAAAGACTGGGTTTTCTCTCAATATAACAAACTTGTTTAAAATGAAATTTCAAAGCATAAACCGTATAATTACACAAGTGAACAATTAAATAGAGAAATTTATGCACACAGCTACCAAGTAATTGTCGACGTAAATAAATATATGACCAATATCCATCAGACTAACAAATGGGTTCTGTGAGATTACATGCAAATATAAATCACACATGGTAATTAACGAAGACAGGCATTTAAAGAAATAAACAGGTATCAGAAATAGAGATGGGTCACTCGCAAATTTGCAATAAAATTATAGAAAAGAAGATTAAATTATATAAACAAAATCCAAATAGAGAGTGGAGGAAAGAGAGATCTGAAACTCATGGACATTAACAATCGGTAATATGGCAATGAGGAGAGACAATAGAAGAGATGGGAAATCGGACAAACCATGAAAGAACAGCAATTCCTCACGGGGTCGAGTAGATAACCTCCGCCATGCAGAATAAAACCTTGAATTCAAAGCTCAGATCATATTTCTACACCCCAGCTTCCACTCAGTGAGAGAGAAAGAGGGGAATCAGATTCTGACATTCCTCAAACAACTCGCAAAGTTGCCCTAACATTTGTTTTGGTCTTTAGTGCTCGTGCGTCAAGTTTTCAGGCAATTGGTCGGGTCTCGTAGATTAGATAGTGGGATTGTGGGATTGTGGAATAAAAAAGTGTTTTAAAACTTAGGCTCGTTTGGCCATTCCCTCGTCTCCCTCTTCTTCTGTTAATTTACTTCTCTAAAAAAATATGAAATTTAAAATATTTTAATATTTTTCATTTTTTATATCAAATAAATATTATTTATTATTATTTGGAAAAAAAAATCATTATAATACATTTTTTTTTTTTTTTACTTTTTCATTTAAGTTCTTTCAACTTTATATCATATCAATTACATTTTACTATCACTAAAAAAAATAAAAAAAATATTCCTCTCAATATGAGGGAAGGGGTTGCCAAACAGGATGCTCTTTTAAAATTGTTCCCTCTGGAACGTGGCCGGTTGGGATAGAGCATGACACTTGTGATTACACCAATTTTGAAGAGAAAAATATATATATTTAATAAGCTCTTTGTGATATAAAAATGTTTTAAAAGCTCTTTGTGGTATACAAAAGTATCATCTAAGTCTTTGAACTCAACTTTCGATTAATTTTTAAAAAAACAAACCGTTAAATATCACGTCAACAACATTAAATTATGACATGTGTCATTCATAATAATAATAATAAACTATAAATATATAAAATCTGGGTTAAATATTATTTAGTCCCTTCAACTAACAGTCATTTTTTATAAAGCACCATAAACTGACAAGTGTCAAGAAATGGCACTTCAAACTGTCAGTTTGTTACAACTTAGCTCAATCCATCAATCTTGACTATTATGTAAAGTTTGACTAAAATCTTCCGAAAATACCTTATTTTGACCATTAAAAAATCAAAATTACTCTTGTATTTATTAATTAATAGAAAAATATTTTAAACAAACAAATTTATTAAAAAAAATAAAAACTAAGATAAATGCGAGAATGAGTCTTTTTGGACTCATTTCCTCCGGATCTCTTTCCCTTTACACGATTTTCTCTAAGGTTTTCATAGAAAACCTTTGATCCACAATTATCCAAGTTTCTAACCTCAAATCTAACCCCGGAAACGTGATCTACGAAACCCAATTTACGTTTCTATCGATTGGTTTGAGGCAATTTCATAAATTCATGTTCTTCAAGATTTTGAGTTGAATCTTGAAGTGTTTGAGTTTAATCTATGATATTCTTTAGGATTTGTATGTTTTGGAGCTTCCAAAATATTTCCCAAACTTTGGGTAGCATTTGGGTGAATTTTGGTAAGCTTCTCAAAACCCTAGTTTTGGGTGTTTGTCTAGATTGTAGTTTTAATTGTCTAACCCTAAGTAAATCTTATAAGTTAGTGTTGTTTATGGTTGGTTTAGTATTTTTATAGTATGGGTATATGTTTGGAACCCTATAAAATTCTATGGGTTTTCCATGGATTAGCTCTTTAGTAATTTAATAGCTAAATATTAGTCTAGTGTTTAGAGAAATATTTAAGTAATGTGCAATGTGTTTACAGTGGCACATTGCAAGAAGTCGTCTAAGAAGCTTAGTTGAGATTATTATTCGCGCAGCCAAGGTGAATATTCTACTCACTGAGAAAATGATATTACTTTTATGTATTTCATAGAAATGAAACAATGTGTGTTTTATTACCGAACCGACTATATGTTGACTATATGTTTTAGAGGATTTAAGTAGTTTCAATTATGTTGAGATATAGCAATGTTGTTTATGAGAGTTAAAGTATGATTGAAAAGTGCAATTTGAAATGTTTGACTGCCTGATGTTATTGGGATTTAAATTATGCGAATTATGATTTAGGAAAAAATAACTTGTTGATTGGTTTACTGTTTTATAAAGAAAGCATATGTTAAATGCATAGTTTTTGAAAAGTAAAGGGATATTGTTTTGAGCATAAAGCATTGGGTTAAAAAAGACTTTTGGGCCAGTGTTCCCTTTGTCGTTGTTTGTTCAAGACCTTTGACCAGTATTCCCTTTGGCATTGTTTGCGGAAGACCACTAGGCCAGTGTTCCCTTTGGTAAGGCTTGTTAAAGACCTTTGGGCTAGTATTCCCTTTGGCATCGTTGCTAAGACCTTTGGGCCAGAGTTCCCTTGGGCATTGTTTGTTAAAGACCATTGGGCCAATGTTCCATTTGGCATAGCTGCTGAGACCTTTGGGCCAGTGTTCCCTTGGGCATTGTTTGTTAAAGACCTCTGAGCCGATGTTCCCTTTGGCACGACTATGGGTGCATTATAATGGTTGCTTTTATGGGTCTCTTATAGTTGTTTTCATGATAGTTTGCATAACTGATTTAAAAACATTGACCCTTGACATACATAGATTTTCACATTGTCCAGAAATGGGAATGCTGAGGTCTTTGTATAGCGGAGCAAGATGTCATTGTTTTGAGCTTCAATATACTTAGATGTTTACGCTACCAGATTAGATAATGCAAGTGTCTTGTAGTAGGTAAGCGGACTGTCGTTCATTCGGCACGAAGCTGTAATGCACTTAGACACGGAGTTACCTACATTTGGAAATGCTGGATCTCTATATAGCGGAGCTACCAAATATAAAAGTAATATATTGTAGATGGGTTTATATGTAGAAGCTTCTAAGGTGGGATGTCTGGAACTTTTATATATGATCACAGCTGCATAGTATACTTTAAATTTTTCTTAAAAATCAGTGCTTACTGTATCAGCTTCATGTGTTTTTAAAAGATAAATGTTATAAAAATTGGTAGCTGTTATTGTAAATGTAAGACAAAAGAAAAGTTGGTTACGCTTTGGCTGCAAGTTTTGCGGATGTAAAGGATAACCCCGTAGCAAACTACTTAGGATATTACGACTGAAGCCCAACGCAATAGTTGTAATGGTTGGACTACAAATTGTCCATCATTTTGTAGTCTTTTGTTCATGGCTTGTGTCCTACGTGACACTTGTATTTTGTAGAGCCAGTCGTGTGGTATATAATTAGAGTAATGTTATGTTAAAGCCTTAAACAGATAGACGTATTATTGGCTCTTCTTGTTCTAATTAATAGTTATGTATTAGATGTACATTCCGCTATACAGTTTATGATTCGGTTATTATGTTATCTACTGCATAGATGTAACTTTGAATATAATGATACATGTAATGGGACGTATACCGTATGTTGGCTGAGCGATAAGTAGTCGTGCCACTGTGACGATCCGTTTGTATTTATTTATTTATTTACAAAAAAAAAAAGGTCGTCACCCCCCCCCCCTCCTCTTTTAATACTTTGTTTGAAAAAGATTGAAAGAACTTTTGGAAGATCAAAATTTACCAAAGACTCAAGTTCTTTTTATGCGAACTTATTTGGAAATGTATTCTTATTCCTCCACTTTATCAAAATTATTGCGTCTTGGTGATAATTCTGATAACCTTTGCCCCCTTTGCTCCTCTTATCTCGAAACTTATGAACATCTCTTCCTTGAGTACCATTTTGCTCTGGTCCTTTGGAATCTGTCTCATTGGCCTATTGGCACTCTCTCTTTGACTAATCTCTCAATCTTAGTTTCTCTGTAGTTGTTGTTGGTTCTTTTCAAGATGGATCCATTATTTTTGCTCAAGCAACACTACACTCTTAGTGCACCACTAATGAAGGAGAGCCTATTGCAACCACTTTTACTGCTAAAACAACTTTAGATTTTAATTATCATAATGTCATCCTAGAAGGGGACTCCCTCTCAATTATCCTTGGCCTTCAACATAAAAACCTCATTATTGATTGAAGAATTGCCCCTACCATCTTGAACACTCTTGGTCTCCTCAACTCTCTCAATAGTTGGTCAATTTTCAAGATTGACAGGAGTGCGAATTACCGTTCTGACAACCTTGCACAACGGGTGCTAGCACCAATTTTACTGGCAGCTTTCTCAACTCCATGTTCTAGCTTTTGTATCTAATGCATACCAATCATAATAAAATGGTCATATCTTGTGATTTCAATATTGAATGAAGACAATCTTGGTGAAATTGGAAAGCTTATTAAAAGGTATATAAATTCATATTTCATGAAGATTTTTCAATTCTACAGTTTGCTAGGTCAAAACAGGCTATCAATAGAAATTCAACAATCTAATTTGGGAAGTTTGGTCAATATCTCAATTGAGGATGATTAGATCCTTTCAATACTAATTCTCGACGGTTCTAGTCGAAGTCCTATCGACTGAGGATGTTTCCCTAAGGTTTTTGTTGTGCAATGTCAAAGCTCGATCAACCAAGCTTAAGGCTTGATTGGCTGAGATTGCGGCTGGTTATTTTTGTCTTTTGTTTCTTTCAATGTTGCAACCTTATTTCTATTTAAGTCTCATAAGGACAACTTGGCCGCCGATTTATGTTGTTTTTCTTAGTTGTTCAATAAGAAACACTTTGTAAGTGATTTTCCTTCTATTTTCATGCAAATCCTTGATTTTTCTTGATTTTGTGAGAGAATTAATTGTGAGTTGTGTATTTGTTATATTGCAACCTAATACACCACGCTGCATCAGGATCTCCCCTTGGACAGTGGCAAAGACTCTCCTTAGTCCCCTCCATCAGTTTGTGATAATTTTTCCTTACTCCGTTTGTTTCGACGTAAAATGTTTTCTGTCGTAAAATATTTTAAACAAAATCATTTTTTAGAAAAAATGATTTTCCTAAATTTTTTTTGGGTGTTTCGCTTGTATGAAAAAATCATCAACGACAAAAAATCATTGGTGACGAGATTCCGTCATTGGCCGGCAGGATTTCGGCTACTTTTACCAAATTTCGGCTCCTGTTGCTGGATTTCGGCAATGAAGGCCGGAATTCGACAACAATGGTTAGATTCCGGCCAATTTTGCTAAAATCCGACCAAACTAGTTGGAATATGGTTGCTAGAATTTGATGGCAGTCCTGGATGTCGTCGGATTCTAGTGCTGGTGACAGCCACCGGAATCCGACGATCGGATACCAAAATTTGAGGACATTCGGTGGTAGATTCGAGCTACCAACAAATAGGCTTGGCAATTTTTGACACTACCCGTGAACCCCGCACGAACACGACACGAAAATACAGGGTTTGTGGTAATCAGGTTCGGGTCGTAATCGGGTTGACCCAATTATGACACAGTTATAATCGTGTCTAGCGGGTCAACATGTGCTAACACGATTATAACCCATTTTTTTTAAAAAAAAAAAAAAAAAAAACAAACCTAGCGGCCGCATCTTTTCTTTTTAGGTTTTTTTTTTTTTTTTTTTTTCACTTTCTTTCACGCCTCCTTTCCTTCAGTGATTTCAGACTTTCAGTGGTTTCACGCCTCCTCTGATCCTTAGACCCTGAGCGATCCTCGTCCCACTCTTCTTCCTCTAATTCGTCTTGTTATTGTGGATCTTCGAAGATGTCGAGCTCATCGATTTTGTCTTTGGAAGTGGAAACGTCGTAGTCTAGGGCATCAGAGATGAGGGGGTTGGAGTCCACGTCGTTTCGTGAGTTGGTGAAGTAGTGGTGGTGGTGAGGCTGGGCTAGGGTGTGAGAGAGGCTGAGATTGTGTTGTTTGCCTGTTTGGTTTTCTCCTGTGACAAAGACGAATTGGGGTTCTGCCGTTTTGGGTCATTTGGGGTACACGGATTGGGATTCAATTCTGACGAAGACGTGGATTGGGGTTCACAACGGGTTACCTAGGTCGTGTTCGGGTAACTCGGTTGATATATGGGTCGTGTTCAAGTTTAAGAATTCATCCCGATTAATAATCGGGTCGGGTTCGTGTTGGACCCGATTGTGTAATCGGGTCGATTAAGTTGACATGGACTCGAATTGTCAAACCTACCAACAAACTTCAATGCCTGACACTGGCGGATTCCTACAAACGTGCATGCAAGAATGAAAAGTTTAAATCCAAAAAACGATTTACGGTTTTTAAAACCGTAAATCGTTTTTTTAAAATTAAAGAGGTTTTGACGATCAAACTGAAAATGATTTTCATTGACCATCATTTTTTGTTGCACCAAACATAAAAAAAATATAGAAAATATTTTACACCAAAACAAATAGAGCATTAGTCTTTTCTTGCCCTCCTTGTATTCTCACCTTGTTGTTTATTTCTAATTATCTTTAAAAAAAAAAAAAAAAAAAAAAGGATAGAGAGAGGGAGAGAGAGAGAAGAAGAAGAAGATAGACCGAATTGACGACTGTAGATCAAGCTTGATTAACACTTTCAAGCTAGCATAGAAACTTTCTTAATCCTACTAGTCAAACAAATGCTCGAGGTTTATCCTTCTCCATTTCAATCAAATAAAATAGAGATGAGCTAGTTCTTTATTTAATAATTCAGTTCTAACACCATAAGTGGATAAATATATAAACATTCAGCTTGAAAATAAGCAAGGCATTCATAAAAAATAAATAAATAAATAAATTAGCAAGGTAATTAGTAGGTTACAAAATTTGATTAAAGCCCTTTTATGGATTTTTATTTGAAAAATATTATTTTGCATTCTCTTAGATAGCTTTCTTTTTTCTTTTTTACCTTTTAATTAAAATTGATCTAGGGTAAATTAAACATGTCATATTAGCTTGAGTATGTTGAAATAATGCAAAATATCATTTCTTTTCAGTTACCTATGTAAAAGCATATCTCTTCCATAATGAGAAATGCTACTCAACATTCTCTAGTGTCCATCTCTTAGCATTCTCTTTTAAAAAAGAGAAATTATATACTTACATCCCTTATAGATTTTCATATAAGTAAGTTTCAAATTCACCATTGAATTTGTAGGGATAAATGATCTTTTTACCCATTTTTTCTAAATCAACTATTGAATCTGTAGAACTTGCATGTGAGTCCTACGGATTAAATAATTAATTTAAAAAAGATATGTACATGAGATGTACAAAAAATGCATGCATATCATGTCTCATTTGTGGGATCCTATGTGAGTCCTATAAATCAAACGGTCAATTTGAAAATAAGATGTGTAAAAGATATAATTGTATCATTTCTAAAAAAAAAAAAAAGAAGATGTGGATGTGGATGTGCCACATAGGATGAAAATGCTGAGAGATAATTAAACAACAGAAAATGCTACCAAACCAGGTTGAGAAGAAACAGGATCCACCGTCCACGTGGTGTTATATAAATTCGTTGAACTCAAATTATCACTATGTGCAAGTGGATGCAATAGTCAGTAAATTAAAGCATTATTCATCAAACAAAAAAAAAAAGACAACAAATTAAAAGAATCGATCAATTAGCATTATTATTGACCCATTTTGGAATATCCATTTCATGCAAATTCAAGTCATTTTCAATCTCAGAAAATAGCACCACCGTTGATAGCATTATAGTATTTTTCTTTTTCTATTTCCAAACTGTTTACATATTTATTTTGACCTGAATATTGAACTTTTAAGACCATGCGTATGCTAAGATAAGATTGGACCACAAAAGTCCAATCTGTATATATACGATATATAATATATACACAGTAGACAATAACGTGGCTCATCACAATTAAATAAATTAAGAAGCATCTCTTTTTATTTATTTATTATTATTATTAGTATTATTTTATATATATATATATATATATATATATATATAAGTAATTAAGAAGCATCTCATTCTGTATTGTCGGTAGATTAAAGATTTGACCCACATATTTTATTCCACCGTTCACGTTTAAGCTCCCTCCAAATCCGTGCACGCCACCAATTATGGGCAGCCTCCTCAAATGCGCGGTTGTAAACTAAACGGACAATTTTTTTTCTATAAATTAAGTTGGTGAATTTTCTTAAAATTCTGCCTTTAATAGTGTGATCTGTTTCACAAGCTCTCTTTTTTCTTTTTTAATAACATTAAAATAATATATATATTTTTTACATGATAAAAAATACATAACACTTTTAAAAACTGAACCGAATGAATTCTTTCAATTTCTTTTACTCTTAAACTCATGCAATTCTGCGTGACCACCGCCGGTGCAAATATCGGTGTAAGAATATATTATTATGAATATATTCTGGCATTTATGGTATAAAATTGGGCTTATTCAAACTATAAAAATAGGCCATTTTTGGACCGAGTTTGAAACACCAAAAAAAATAAAAAAAATACATAATTCTATTCAAGGTTTCAATTCTTTATTTTATTTTAACAATATATCGGCATTCTCTTTCAACTCCATTTCAATTCAAAGGAAAAAACAGAAAAAGAAAGCAAAACAAGAAGCAGTCTCTATATTTGCACTGAGAATAAGCTCCAGAGGCAGTAGAGGGGAGAGATATATCATATATATTATATATATATATATGGAATGCTCACCTCGTCATCCTCACAAGTATGCGCTGCTGGCTTACTGTTACTGCTCTGCGAGGGAGTCTGTGGATCTGCTACAAGTATGCCGTCGCCGGCTTCGTGATCCGCTGCTACTCCTCGGCCATCCGGAGCTCCCACGGCTGCGTGCATAGCCCTGCTTTGAGATCCCACTCCTCTGTTTCTTCCCAAGTCTTCAAGGCATACATAGGTGGACTCTATCAATCTATCTATCTATCTATCTATATATATATATATATATATAGATAGACAGAGAGAGAGAATGGTGAATTATATATAAAAATCTATAAATTTGATTTGGCAATTATATTTTTTAAAATATGTTTTAGTTTTAATATATTATGTTTTAAAAAATAGAGTATGAACATGACATGATCGAGGTCAACAAATCACATCACACCAAGAAATTTTGAACGTAAGAAAGTTGACGGTCGATCTCTCTCTCCTTTGTACTTAAAAGAAAAAAAAAAAAAAAAAAAAGTTATTTACCATTCTATCATTTTTAATTGGCGTGACATGTTAAATTCATCCTTAAATCAATTTTAATTAAATAAAAAAGGGTCAAAAATAAATTAACATGCCACGTCAGCTGAAAATGCTGAAAAAAAAAATGCTATATATCATTTATCTTTGGCTTTTAATTTTATATTACATCAAAATATTATTTTTTTTAACCGAATCACAAAAATATCTCTAAAAAATAAAAAAATAATAATAATTTATCAAACACATCATTCTACCGGCCATGCCCAAACACTCCTCTGTCAATGACGTTGCAAAACGCTGGACCTCACTTGGCTTTTTGTTTGAAATTATTGTATCAAGTTGTAAGTTATTGGCGAAGTACGTTGACTTTTGATCTTCTAACTTTCATTAACGCTTTTATTTCTTCACTTGTCCTTTCAATTATCATAATTATCTTTTCTTTTTCTTTTTTCTTTTTTTTTTCTTTTTCTTTTTTGTCCTGAAGGGGTAGCTTAGTCGGTTGGGGACAACGCCTCATGAAGCAAAAGTCACTAGTTCGAATCCCCCTCCCCCCTCTTATGTGGACATGTAAAAAAAAAAAAATTATCTTCCATTTGTTTCGACGTAAAATGGTTTTGGCATTTTTTGGTGTTTTGTGAAGACGAAAATAATAGTCAACCAAAAAATGATTTTCGTTTGACTAAAAATACTTAGTAAATTTCGAAAAACAATTTACGCTTTATAAAAGCGTAATTCATTTTTCCAAGACGACAGACACAATCGATCCTTTTTTAAACGGCACAGCCGACTTCACGCTCAATCAGTCTACCATCGCTGAAATCTGGCACCCATCGCTGGATTCCGACAAGCCAGATTCTGGCACCAGTCAAAATCTGGTCGGTGTTGAAATCTGAAAATTTCTGCCGGAATCCAGCGACGTCCGGCCACCGTCGCCGAATTTCGGCCATTTCGGCAAGATTCCAACCACATTCAACAGAATCCTACCGACCCATATTCCGGCCTTCATCGCCGAAATCCAGCAACAATAGCCGGAATCATACCAGTCAGTGATGAAATCTCGTCACCGGTGATTTTTTCCGTTGGTGATTTATGATTGAACTTTTGTCGGTAATTTAAATTTATTGTTGGATGTTATTTATGGCTCTCCAAATTTGAAAATATATAATTATTGTTAGTCAATGTGTATGTCTTAGTTAAACATAATTTTTTAGTTTTTTTTAGAGAGCTCATTGATAAAGATGGACTGTAATCAAGTTTTACAGCCTCCGATAACATATTCACACCTCACTTAAACACATAAAACATAAAAACACCAGATTTTTTAAACAAAAACAAAACCAAGGACAAAATAGAAGACCCACGACGTTTGTTAATCGCTACTCCGAAAGCTGTGAATCTGCCGAAGGTTATAGTGGGTGGAGTTTCAAGGTTTCAGAGTGAAGACAAAAAAAAAATCTTGACTTTTTTAAGGTCTGGGTGGAGCTTTGTGTCAAATAAGTATTCTTTTTAAATAAATTATTTCTCTCTCATTTGTTTTCACGTGAGCTAAACACTTTGGAGATTCAAAGAGAGAAATTTGATAAAAGTTCGAAATTTTTAAGTTGTTTCTCTATTCCCAAGTTGTAAATAAATAAATCTTGGCCTTTTGCTTTATAGAGAAGACAGGCAAGCAATTCTAATTTCTTCTATAAATTATTCAATAAAAAATAATGAAAACAAGTTTGTATAGGCTATAAATTCAAATCTTAAGATTATTAGAATTGCCAATACAAAATAAATAAAGATTCATGTTTAATCTTAAGAGATAAGAGTTCTTTTTATTATAACATATAACAAATCTTAATTATTGATGAACAAGGATTTCTAATGTCTGATTAGATGACTTGAACAGAATAAACATATTGCTTTTGT
Source organism: Alnus rubra (assembly GCA_028654335.1). Taxonomy (NCBI): domain Eukaryota; kingdom Viridiplantae; phylum Streptophyta; class Magnoliopsida; order Fagales; family Betulaceae; genus Alnus; species Alnus rubra. The sequence goes on along the minus strand of JAJPGS010000588.1, from coordinate 67,209 downwards.
TTCTTTCATTTTTGTCATCTTCTCGTGAACAAAGATAATTTTTATTAATATATATATATTGTTTACTTTCTTTCTCTCTTACCGTTACCATCTTTATTACTTTTTCTTTAATGCTTCTTCTAGGAGGTAAATATAGTTCATGGAATTGGAATAGCACTCCATAATTGACACAGTCTCAATTTACAACATTATCACTGTACAATTTAGCAAGGCTCCATTCCAAAAAGTAATGTTACATTACTTCATTTTAGGTGAAGAATGGATGAAGTTAGGAAGAAGCAAAGTCAACTACTTTGTGAGTAAATAAACTCATGTGGTGATGAATTTATCAAAGATTTACATCCTGGTGATGAAATGATAGAAGATCAAAATGATATAAACTTGCTTGTAAATGATTTGAAGCAGCCAATTGCCAATTCTTCTTCATATAATGGTCCTTTGGAACCATGCCTTGGTTTGGAATTCGATGAGGGAGAAGATACTCATATATGTTATAATGCTTATGCAAGGAAAAAAGGTTTTAGCATTAGAAAAAATCATACTCAACTATTGAAGGGAGACGACAAGTTATTGATTGAGGTATATTATTCTTGCTCAAGGGAAGGATTTTGTCATAAGAGTTATCAAAAGAAAATCCATATAAATTCAGAGCCCGCAGAAACAAGAGTAGGATGTAAAGCAATGATGGGTATAAATAAAGTAGGTTTAAAATGGACTGTAAGTAAGTTCGTAATTGAACATAATCATGAGCTCCTTACTCCTAAAAGTACACGTTTTCTTCGTGGACATAGAGTGATGACACGTGCCCAAAAAAATCTTATAGATACGCTCAATGAGTCCGGTGTACCTCCAAAGAAGATAATGTCAGTGTTGAGTAAAGAATCCGGTGGTGACTACAATGTTGGGTGTACTACTAAAGATGTTGAAAATTGTTTGAGCAATAGAAGAAGAGATCTTATTGGAAAGGGAGATGCACAAAGAATGTATAATTATTTTCTTGAGAGCCAATGCAAAAACCCAAGTTTTTTTTTCTCAATCGAAGTAGATGAAAATGGATGCATGGGAAATTGCTTTTGGGCAGATACTAGATCACGAGCTGCATACCAGTATTTTGGAGACGTTACTTTTGATGCTACCTACTTGACAAATCGTTATAAGATGTCTTTTGTTCCTTTTACCGGGGTTAACCATCATCATCAATTTCAAATATTTGGATGTGCTTTGCTTGTAAATGAGACGGCTGAATCTTATACATAGTTGTTGAAAACATGGCTTACGGCAATGCTCGGACCTGCTCCTTCTACAATTATCACAGATGATGACAAGTAGGGCTGGCAAAACGGGTCTGCGGGTTGACCCGTTTACGACCCGCGGGGACCCGCGACCCGTTTAAGCTAGACCCAAACACGACCCGTTTATGTTAACGGGTCGGAGCTCCAAACACGACACGACACGGCAATTTCACGGGTCACCCGACACGACCCGTTTGACCCGTTTAGCTTAAAAGTGATTTTTTTTTTTTAAAAAAAATATATATTTATTAATTATTATTATTATTATTTTGTATTTAAATGAAATGATAATAGTTTTAGCAATTCATCTCTAGAAATTAAACTCCTAGTAGGCTAGCACCAAATCACTTAATATGCTTAATTATCTAATCAAATAAAAATAAAATAAAAAAACAACATAATCGTGTGGGTATCAACATATTCTTGACAATGAATGTAAACTGTAAAGCTTCATGTGATGTTGTCGCTAACAAGCAATTTTCGCGTTATCTAGCGTTTTTGAGATGTCACTGATATATATATATATATATATATATATATATATATATATATATATATATATATATATATATATATATATATATATATATATATATATATATATATATATTTGCTTCCTAGTAACTGGTGCTAATCCTGGACCTCATTTTCTTGTAATTGAATAGCCTTGTCTTTGTGAAACCTTATTCATATAGCATTTATATCAGATTTTGGCCGAGATGATTATCACTGCTCTACGGTGGCCGAGATGATAATAAATTGACTGACCTCTGTGGTCTCTACCTAATAATCGGCTAATATTCTAATAATCCCATTTCCTTTAATTAATTAATTTTATTTATTTATTTATTTATTTATTTTAAAAAAAAAAAAACATAATCGTGTTTGGGTGACCCGCGACACGACCCGTTAGGCCAAACTAAACGGGTCGACCCGTTTGTGACCCAAACCCGTTTAACGTAAACCCAAACCCGCTAATTTCGTGTCGGGTTGTCGGGTCGTGTCAAAATTGCCAGCCCTGATGACAAGGCTATGGGTAAGGCAATTGCAGAGATACTACCAAATACTACTCATAGATTGTGTTTACGGCATATTTTACAAAAAGTTCCAAAACACTTTGCTCATGTATATAATAAATATCCATCTTTCCAAGTAGATTTTCATCATTGTATTCTTGACACACTCACAATTGAAGAGTTTGAGTTGGAATGGAGTCTTCTTGTAAGCAAGTATGAGTTGAGAGAGAACGATTGGTTGAATAAACTATATATGCGTCGTGAAAAGTGGTTACCAGCTTACTTGCGAAACACATTTTGTGCCGGCATGTCTACAACTCAACGAAGTGAGAGTATGAATAAGTTTTTTAAAGATTATGTTCGTTCGAGCACAATGGTGCGTGACTTTGTCCATCAGTATGACAAAGCATTGAATGCACGTTATCTTAAAGAGAAAGAAAAAGATGTCAAGACAAAAACTTCTAGACCAATTTTGAAAACATGTTACAAGATGGAAGCCGAGGCAGCAAAGGTTTACAGAAGAAAGTCATTTTTTATGTTTTAAGAAGAGCTATTTAAAAGTAAAAAATACAATTCATTTAAACATCGGGAAGAAGGAGGGAAGAAGAAATATAGAGTGACCCATCATGAGAGACAAAGTCCAATTTATGAAGTTGCACTTGATGTTCTTGAGAAGAAAGCTACTTGTACATGTCTTATGTTTGAATTTGTTGGAATACTATGTAGGCACATTCTTCAAGTTTTATTGAAGAAATCTTTGGTGGACATTCTTCCTCAATATTATGTTTTAGAGAGATGGACGATTAATGCCAAGAGTCACGTTATACATGGCATATCTAGTGATGAAATACAAGTAGAGACACAAAAATTTTTCACCTTGATGAGAAATAGCTTAAAGTTGCAATTCGATGATGTTGTAGATTTGGGGTCCCATTCGAAAAAAAAAGTATGAACATCTTGGCATTGGTTTACAAAAGCTTCATCATGAGCTTTTGACAATGGATGATGATTGTGATAAAGATATAGAGAATGGTGATGTAGGAAGTGCCGATGGTCTTGTATTAAACAACCAAGTATTGTCAAACATTACATTCACGTTGCAAGATTCTGTACATGTTCCTTGTAGAAGACGACCCAAATCTTTGAGACAAATACATCCAAGAGAAAAGAAAAAAAAAAAAAAAAACAGCATCCACAAGGACTTGTAGCATTGCGAAAAAACAGGGCATATGAGAAGCAATTGTCCGTCACATAAGCAAGCAAGGTATTCTTATAATTTCTTTTTTTATTTGCAATACTTTACAGTAAATGTATTTTGACTTAATTTTTTTTCAAAATGCTACTTTTCAGTAGGGATATTGTCAACACAAATTTGAGACTGGATAACTTGGGGTTGATAGACCAACAAAGTTTAATAAAGGTAAATTTTCATTACAACATATTCTCTACCAAGGTAATATGTGATTATTTGATTAATAGTAAAGATATCTATTACTTAAGTTTTGTTTATTTGTAAATAATTTACAGTGCTCCTTGCCAACTATAGTGTATCCCTCTACAACGATATCTGTCATGTCTTAAGATCCTATATCTTCATCAGGTACAATTAATACTGGTGTAGATAGGATGAACGACTATGGAACTCTTTGAAGTTGCTGTGATTATTTCTTTTTGTGTTTGCCTACTAGATAATTTGTTTACTTCAATTTCTGTACACATTATATAGTTTTTCTTCTTACAATTCATTGGCATAAAAGCTGAATTGAGACTTGAATCAGATATTAGAAATAAATTTTTGAAGTTACAAGGTTGTGATGGCTTCAGCCATTTTTGAAATGAAATCATTCCATTTGCCATTTTTTGTCTTCACCACAACCAGTTGCAACATATATTATACGTCTTCTTTAGAAAGAATCGCTAAACAGCAGCAACATTAGCAAGAATCCCCTTTGGCTTTAGTTGGCAGCCAGTTTTGCAATGGCCTGCTTAATAGCCTCAATGTATGTTCTATGTTGATAGGTCAGTGTCGATTCAAGCAAGTCCCAAAGCGAAGTCTTGGGGTCCCAACCTGGTATTCATAATCCATTAAACTCCCTTACAATGCCAAACATTAATTTAAAATGAAAGGGAGTATATCGGAACTCACAATCATCAACAAAACAGCTTCAATTGCATCCTTTATATAAACAAAAGTTCTTTGGGATTCACCCCATCCACAAGCTTGAGTGGCTGACGCCGCAAGAGATTCTGTAACATGAAGAAGAAAGGACATGATTACGACAAAAATACAAAACAAAAGAGAAAAACAAAAATCTAAAATCTCGAAATTCACTAAAAATATGACAAAAACTGATCATACATTACTAAAACATGCTATAACTTGGAACACCCTTAGTTGGACCGTCAATGCTGGGTATTAAATCCATTATGGGTCCAACCCAGTTAAAGGGTCTCACAATTGTAAACTCGAGACCATTCTCTATCTGCACCCTCAGCTGTAATTAATAAGACAAGAAGTCAGAATATACATTACAAGTACTGATCATAAGCAGCCCGGCCAATGGAAAAGATAGCTAACCATAAATCAGCCTCTCAATCAATTGTTTTGCACATGCATAGGACCATCTCTGTTTCTCAATAGAACCAAAAATGCATGGGGAGGTATCTTCTTTAAGAACATAATACTCAGGATCCTACAACAGATAGCACATACAATGACTCAGTTCAATGCAAGCAAGGTAAATGCAAAACAACATTAACTTAAAGCAATTCATTATATTCTCATTAATCTAAAAGCTGCGATACTTTTTTCTTTTTGGTGAAGAAAAAAAAGGACTCTTTGTTCAAAACAAGTGCAGTATTTAAACTCTGAATCTCGCCCAACCAAAGGGTACCCATCAAGCAACATTGTCAAAAGAAAGTTATTAATCTCCCATAAGAAAATTAGCATGGCTCAATATGTAGAGCAAATGGTTTAGTCCTAATAAATTCCCAAAATAAAGACAATACCAACCAACCTCATATAAATACACACACAAACACAAAGACCAGCACAATACTAAACATTTGCCTTGCTTTGTCCCCCCACCCTACCCCCCCGTCCCCTCTTTCTCGCCTATCTTTTCTTGCTCTATAATGCAAAGAAGTAAAGAATGACCTTTATTCATATGTTTAGTAGACAATTCTGAAAAATAACAAGACACGACAAGAGCTACACCTGAAAATTGAATAATGATATAAAAAAATTAAAAATAAATAAATAAACCATGAAACATAACATAAAAAATTAAATAATTTCCAATTCATCACTCCCGAATACATCATTGTACCTCAGCACCAGTAATCCAACAAGTCCAGTTGAGATAAAAGTAGATTCAGTAGTGCAAATAAACTACTTTCCATGTCAAATTTTTCTCACAATTTTCGAAGCGAGTAACACCAAGATCTACGAAACCACTTGTCAATTACATAGCAGTTAGATATTCACACCAAAAATACCCAAATGCACATTTATGTGGGTTTGAGAAATGAACACAAATCAACCAACATCAACTTCTACATTAAGCATATTGCAGGAACAGAGAGAGACAGGGAGAGCAAAATAATCAAACCTCATGATCATAATCCACAAGCTGTTGCTCGCTAAGACTAACAAGCTTCCCGATGGCAAGAAAGTTAGCACCTTCTAAGGCCCCAGTTGTACTGAAACTCCAACATGATCTGCACGAACCCTACAAACAAAACAACCATTAATTCATTCACAATCAATGTCAATACACATATTACCCCACAAATTTACCACCAAAACCAACTTCCAATATAAATTTACAAACAAATCAAATCCAAACATTTCCACACCAAAAGTAGTTCACAAAAAAAAAAAAAAAAAAGGAACCATTTTTCTTTCTTTCTTTTTTTCTTTATTTATTTATTTATTTATTATTTTAGAAATGGGTACCTGATTTTTTATGGCGGAAACAACTCCATGATCTCTCCAATCAAAATCGGCTGAAAGATCTTCGGTCGGCAAGATCGGGTAAGGTCCAAGAACTAGGTCACGCCGAGGGTCGCTGACGGCTCCATCTTCTAGTGCCTACGCGCTCGTCGCAGGTTCGCCCTGAACACCACGAACATGAGCTCGTGCTCCTCCTGCGACCCGTACCACTTGCCATACCTCTACTTGAACAGCTCAAAGTGCCGGTGCTCCACTTAGGCTGGCGAGGCGGTTTGGTCGCGACGTTTGGCAGAGGAGGCAGCTGTAGGTGGCTTGTTTCAAAGGCTGGCTGGGCAACTCTAATTAAGGGTCCGTTTGGGTTTGCGATTTCAAAAAGTGCGATTTAAAATCACGATTTTAAAATGCGCGATTTGAAGAAAGTGATTTTTAAAAACGCAGTTAAGCGTTTGGCAAAATCGCAGTTTAGCATTTAAAATTGCAAATTAACCTTTAAAATTCTGCGTTTTCAAAAAAACATCATCTCACCTGCGATTTGAAAAAGCAGATTTTCTGCGTTTTCAAATCGCAATTTTTAAAAACGCAGTTCCCAAACGATTTATGTTCTGCGATTTGGTTTAAAATCGCACTTATTATCTACGAAATCGCAATCCCAAACGCACCCTAAATCAAGTGAGTTTTTAATTTGTTTCAAAAAGAATAAGGTGATTCCATTTTTATTGCATTTTGTGAGTTTTGATGCGTTGTCTTCTTATAATTGGATACGGTAAAAGGAGGGTTTTACAGCCCATCCTGATAGAAGGTATTTTTTTTTTTAATTTTTATATTATTTTACATTAATATTTTTATGTTGTGAATAAAAATTAATTTTTATAAATTAATATAATTGATTGAAAATATAAAAAATATTTGCGATTTTCTGTACGCGTCAAACACCGAAAAATGTTTTCGGCGAAAAATATTTTGTTGAAAAATGACTTCCATCAAAATGTTTTACGACGAAAACCATTTTACGTCGAAATAAATGGAGCATTAATTTTAATTACCTTCAGATTTTCGCTTTTGTTTTTATATTATCGTTTTGTTGGAGTTCATTTGCCTTGTAGCTAATGGACCTGTAATAGTGTAAGGTGACACCATCTAAATCCAAGTAATTTTTTTTTTTGGTATTCGGTGCAACTGAAAATAATAGTTAAATTGAAAATATTTTTGTTTGACTAAAAAAACTTTTTTAGTTTCGAAAAATGATTTTAATTTTTAAATTTCGTAAATCATTTATATTTCAAATCTGACGGGAAACATTTTTTTATAGTTTTTTCAATTTAAAATTTAAAATTATTTTTCTAGTTTTTTTTTTAAAAAAATATTTTAAAGTCTTTATTTTTAAATTTGTTATTTTAAAAATTAATTCTTTTTTAATAATCTTTTGGATTTTTTATTAAGGGTATTTTTGTCAATTGAAAGATATTGCAATTTTTTTATTGTTTGGAGGGATATTGATACAAGGGAAAAATATATTTTAGCCCCCCAAACTACCACCCTTTCTCCAGATGGCCCCCCAAACTACCAATGCTTAGATTCTGGCCCCCAAACTACCACTTTCTGATTTTTTAGCCCCATCCGTCCATTTATGCCGTTAATTCTAAACAGAATTCCGAAAATACCCCTCTAACACTTTGAAATTCTCACGGTTAAGAGAGGGGTATTTTCGGATTTTTGGCCAATTTCTGTTAAAATTAACGGCATAAATAGACGGATGGAGCTAAAAAATCAAAAAGTGATAGTTTGGGGGGCCATCCAGAGAATGAGTGGTAGTTTGGGGGGCTAATATATATTTTTCCCATGATACAATCTTTAGTTTGATGGGATATTGTAAATTAAGTGTTAGTTTGAATGATGATGTGTACTTTTTTTAAAATATTTTTAAAAAATTTATCCAAAAGGACTTTTTTAGGAGATGTTTGGTACGCAAAATAAACTATTTGAATGAAATGATTATTTGAATGGAGAATAAATCTTTGGAATGAAATGATGGCGACGGAAGAAGAGCTCACTTATGGAAAGTGGGAACCTAAAACGACAAGAAGTTGATCATGGGCCAAGTGACTTGGCCCATGAACCACTGAGCCGAGGTCTTCTTTCGGGCGGCTTCATTAGTACACATAAAACATATTATCGCCCCGAGGACACGTTCGGGCTTTATCGGCCGCAATTGAATCTAGGGTTTTAAAGCCCAATTTGATCCAATAGTTGATCTAAATCTGAGCCGCCCAATTTAGGATATCTCTGAGCGTGGCGACTCCTTTAAAACCCTAACCTCAAAAATCCTCCAGGACTATTGCCTCCTCCGTCGCCGCGTTGCAGAGGTCTCAGCGAGTCTCAGGTAAATTCTTTTGTCATTTGATTCGTCCTTGGATTTTGATGCGATTTTTCTTTTTTGGTTCGTCTAAATTTTTGGCCTGTTTATTTGCCAAGAAAGCTGATAAAATGAAGAGAATGGAATTTCAATATTGAATTATGAAATCTTTTTGTTTCTGGGTCATGGAAAATCGAAGATACAGAACGTTTGCTTCTATTTTCACGCTTGAAGTTGCCCACGGGCGACGGGACTGGTTATGTATTTTCATATTTGAAGTTTCATAGACCTTCTTGATCTAATTTGATCCCATTCTCTTTTGACATAATAAAATTACACTGATGTGTGCAATGGTTAGTATAACTGTGGTATAATGGCTTCTAGGTCTATTCGTGCCTGAAAATGAAGGTGTCTGCTCAGCTATTTAGATATTAAAATAAATTAGAATTGGGATAGTTGAGTAGATTGCTATTATTATTGTATCCCGCCAATATACAATTTAAGAAATGCTTCTTTTAATTTTCCTATAAGTCCTTGCAGTAAAAAATGAGTGGTCGATTCGAATTTTGATGCGGTCACCTACAAATCAGCTTTCGCATTAATATTTATTGAAGCTTTATTAATTTCTAACGCAGCAATATCTGGAAATCCCTAATGTTTTCGCGTAATGCATTTTCTAATATTTTTTAGTATAATTTTTTTTCTTAAAAAAATAACTTATTTTCACTGTTTGGTTAATACTTCAAAAATGATGTTGAAACATTTTTAGTTGTTTGGTACTTATAAAAAAAAAACATTTTTAGTTGTTTGGCTTATACTCACCACCCTCACCAAAAACATTTCCGTCCATTGCAATTTGAAAGTTGTGTTCTAAAATTGATGTTTTGTATTCATTAAGATGTTGGAGCCATTTTGCTTTCTATGCATTTGCCTTTGCGTTATAGATCATGTACACTTAATGCCTGATGGTTTTAAACAAGTCTTTTGCTTCCTACGGATTGCAGATAGGCCATGGTGAAGCATAATAATGTTGTGCCTAATGGGCACTTTAAGAAGCATTGGCAGAACTATGTCAAAACATGGTTCAATCAGCCAGCACGGAAGACACGGAGACGGAATGGTAATAATAAATTCTACTAAGAGTTCACTGTTTCCCCTGATGCTTTATTTGCCATTATTCTTTATTTTGTTATTTGTATTGCTTCTTAAATTGTTTGTTTTTTTGAGATGTGAAATGTTTCAATCTCCAGCTCGACAAAAGAAGGCTGTGAAGATTTTTCCAAGGCCTACATCTGGACCTCTGAGACCTATTGTTCATGGACAAACTTTGAAGTACAATATGAAAGTTAGAGCTGGCAGAGGATTTTCTCTCGAAGAACTGAAGGTGAGACTTTTTTTTTTTTCATGCCAGTTGTGCTTTAAAGTGGTAATTGGTTCTGCAATACGGAGAACTGATGTTATAACAATGCATATATCAGTTTCTAGTTAAATGATTTTTTTTTTTTTTTTTTTTTGTGGTTTTCTAAATGATTAAATGGTTTTCTTAATCTTTTTGGAGTCTTGTGGGTTATGTCTAACAACATTCAAGAACTTCTTCATTGCTGGAAAGTTCCCGCGGTTGGGGGGTGGGGGCATCCAGGCTATCTGGAAAGTTATTCCTGCCCTCTTAATATGGAGCATTTGGAGAGAAAATAATCGTCGTATTTTCAAGGATAGTGAGATAAACGTGCTCTTTATAAAATCTTCCTTTTTGAGATCTCCCTTGGGTTGGGTTCTTGTTAATGTTCCTAACTTTGTCTCTACAAATCTGGTTGATTTGATTAGTTTTTTACATTGTAATAGTTTATAGGGTTGAGTCCATATTGTATACTCTTGTGTGCGTGGGTTTAACCCTTTTTTCTCGATAAGATCTGAATTATTCATCATAAAAAAAAAAAACAATTTTCTAATTAGAAAGTCTACACTCTCCTAACAGTTTTGTAACCTGATTGTCTTGGTCTCTTCTTTCTCTGCTAGAACGAATATAGTACTGCAATTTTGCACCTGCAAATTGAACTAATAATCTGATCAGTAATTGGTTCTTGCGGGTCTTCTTTTATTTCCATATTTTCAGATCTATGGTAATGCGTGTTCATTAAGATAGTTGAGTGTTGTTATGTGTATTATCTGAACAATTGCATTGCCAGAAGGTTTCTTTCTTGGGCTCATTAATGTCTTGTTTAATATATTTGCATTTCTCATAAAAATGTTGGAACATTTGTTTAGTTTTGTTTCCCTAGAGGATAAAGAAATAGTGACTAAACCTTTATGTTTGATTGGACATCTTAACCTGCAAGATGATTCAAGCAACCCATGCAACTCTCATGATATCCATTCTGTTGTTTCTACTTTTATTTTATTTATTTTTTCATTTGAGCAATGTAATATTTGTTAGTCTTCTTTTATTCTTAATGTAATACCTCTAGAGCATTTCAGGCTGCTGCTATACCTAAAAAACTTGCTCCAACAATTGGCATTGCTGTTGATCATCGCCGCAGAAACCGTTCCTTGGAAAGTCTCCAAGCTAATGTCCAGAGGCTTAAGACATACAAGGCCAAGCTAGTTGTTTTCCCAAGGCATGCTCGGAAATTCAAGGTAAACACAATCAGTTAATATGTTTTAAAGTGCAATTTTTACCTGCTGATTTCTGTGTTTCAAAATCTTATTCAACCATTTCTGCATAAACTATGTGTCAGGCTGGCGATTCTAGTCCCGAGGAACTTGCAAGTGCCACACAAGTTCAAGGTGCTTACATGCCCATCGTGAGAGAGAAGCCAACTGTTGAGCTTGTGAAGGTCACAGATGAGATGAGGAAGTTTAAGGCTTATGACAAGCTACGTATTGAGCGTACGAACGTCCGTCACGTTGGTGCCCGGCTGAAAAAGGCTGCTGAGGCCGAGAAAGAGGAGAAGAAATAGTGAGAAGAGCCAGTTTAATTAATCAGTCTGCTGGTTGAAGATCTTCTTGAAAAATTTTGTTCGGAATCTAGCAACTAAAAAGTGTCATGTGATCCATTACTTCAGACACCCTAATTTAATATTTGGAATCTGCTGCTGTTGTTTCAACCCGTGCTCGAAATATTTCTTCGATTTATATGCTTGGCTCATGCATGTCCTTTATATATTTGTTATCTTCTTTTCTTCATTGTCATTCTATTTCTGCAATCTAGTCCAATATTGTGGAGTGTTGGAGTGGGAAGACCTATATCTACCGTTTTCCGGACTGAAACGAAAAGTTTGGGCCATTTTTAGTGGGATCATAACAGTAAAAATAACTATAGTAGTGTTGGTTTTTCTTATGCTACTATTGGCGATGGTGCAGCAGTCCAGAATGCGATTTTGGAAACCTAAATAGTGATTCTAAATTAAATTGCCGAAAATGTATGGTTTGAAAGTGCCTTTTAATAAAAAAAAATTGTAATTTGAGAGCTTGAAAGATGGTGTTTTAAAAAATGTACAATTAAAAAGGCCGAACTATAATTTTAAATGTCAAGCTAAGATTTTATTAAATGTATAACTGCGTTTTTTAAAATGAACACAAATTTGCTATAAACTCGTATGTGTGAAATTTCTCACAAATTAACATCTACGAGTGATGTGTCTTTTAGCATGTGGGAAGTGAGTAACGCTATAAGGAGGACCATGTTAGTCCATCCAAAATTGATGTGTATAACATATCTAATGATGATTTTAAAAGTTACATCAATTTTGAGAGGACAGAAGGAGGATATGGGTCTTTCTTATAGTATTACTCGTAAGGAGTACGCGTTTTTGTAAGAGTAATATTAAAAAAAGACTCATGTCTTTTTAGAATCCTCTCAAAATTGGTGTGACTTTTAAAATTACTATTAAATGTGTGATAGATTATTATTGAATTTTGATCAAATGATAATTTTATTTTAGAATGACTCATGAAGGACATGGATCCGTTTTATATTATTATTATTTTTTTAATAGCATGTAATTCTCACATTTTTTTTAATAGCTTAAAAGACATATACCGCTTTTAGAGGCCGAATTAGACAAAGTAATGTGAAAGATTTCATCTAAAATCCATATGTTCAAATCTAACCATTTACTGTGACATGTGACTCTATTCAGACTCTTTTAATTCAACTGTCAAATTATTAAGTTCCCAAAAAAAAAAAGGGTGGGGGACATGATTGGCTCACAACCGCTTTGCACAACTCCTTCACGTGGGCCCCACACCATTGTGAGTGGGGGTTGTGAGGGAGTTGTAATAGGGTTGTGGTTTTATCATTTTCGGGGGCAGGGGGGGGTTTGAAGTAGGCTGGCTGCAATAAAAATAAATGAGAGACAAGAGGAGTAATGGATGGTGATGGTTGTGGTGTGGTGGTTGACTTGACATTGAATGTTGATGCTAATTGCTATGAGTGTACCCCATCCCATCCCATGGCAGTTGGTAAGCAGTTTTTGTATTGATATCGATCCAATGACTTTGGGCTTCGCCCATCCACTCAAATCAAATCTACCCCGTCCGATCACTCAATAGTTAGGCTACCCACTAACCAAACCCAAATAAATGTTTTTTTTTTTTTTGTTTTTTTTTTTTAAGGCTTATCTCTTTTTGGGTCTTAAATCATTTATAGGTTACGAGCACTCAGCTTGATCCACGTATGTTGGCCTCAAATATCGATTTTAATCATATAAAATTACCTAACTCAAGAGTCGAATATTATTTACTTTATTTATCAATCAAATTAATTTATATAGAGTTATATAGAAATGTACTTTATAGAGATGTATTTTATGGCTATTTTATCACTAAGAACTATTAATAAAGATAATACACAACTACTTAGGGATAACATACTATCTATTTTTTCTTTACTATTATCTATTATTAGAATCTTAAAAAAATAATACTCTCTTTAGATAAATAATATCTCTTTCCATATGATTATAGACTCGTAATATTTTAATAGCAAGTGATTTTCATGTATTTTTGTAATAGTATTAATATGAAATCATATTTGTAGGAACTTTTACAACTAAATTTGTAAGAAATTTGTATCCAATAGATATTATCCATTTCATTTAAAAAGAAAATGATTCTAATTCGTTCATTTTACTTGGTTATCGAAAAAGAAAGCGAGGAGTAAATGGCACGTCTGGGTGTTTGATTTTTTAAAATTTGAATTTAACTATAATTTAGTACTCGAATATCTAGACAAATATAGTTGAAAAAGATTTCTGAAATAAAATTAAAAAAAAGTAAAACAAAATCTTATTTATTTTTTGAAAAGTGAGATAAAATTTTATTTTATTATTGTTTTCAAACATACCAAAATGCGAGTCAATTATTAGTGTATTTGGCAAAAGTTTTTAGAGGAAAAAAAAAAGGGATTTGATTCATACACAACACCATCACAACAACCACACAACAATTCCTCACATGAGTGTGGGCCCCAGTGTGTGGGGTCCACCCTCATGTGAAGAGTTGTTGTGTGGTTGTTGTGTTGGTGATGTAAATTTAACATTTTCCAAAAAAAAAAAACAAAAAAAAGTTGATGTGACATAAGTGTTCGTTAATGGTACGGTCCTCATTCAATTAGGATTATGGTCCCCAAATCACTGCCGACCTCTTTTGGCGGTTTACCGGCAATAGTAATTGTCTTTGTCTTTATATGTAAGGTTGTAGTATGGACTTAATATTTTTGGACGTGATACGTTTATAATTTTTATATAATTTAAATAATTTTTTAAAATTAATCATTAAATATGTAAGATTTATACGTAGAAAAACAGATTTAATGATTAATTTTAAAAAAAAAATTGTTGGAATTAATTATACAAGAGTTATAGTGTGCAACAATCATTTTTCTAGTTCTATTACCATCTACAAGTCCTAATTCGTATGGGAATATGAATCATAACAAAAAAAAAAAAAATTCGAGAACTGAAATGTTCGTTGTTCTTCAATATTTTGGTGTGCATAGTTTAACGGGGTGTATATATTGCATACATTGTCACGTTATTTAAATATAAAATCTAATAATAAAATAGTCATACTCCATTTCAAATGAAATGAAAAAGATCGTGTTCCCCATATGTGGCCAGGCCCTCTTTAGCACTTCCATTTTTCCATGATATTGGTCATGTGCATGTGGCTTGCATCAACTTCAAGTATTCCCCTTCTCTTCTTTTCTTTTGGTAAGCATCTTTTTTGTGAAATATTATTCTTGTTGGTCCGCACATGTATCTCACATAAGCTCTTACACACTCATTTTTATATTCATCTTTTTTTTTTTTTTTTTTTTTTATTATTATTATTATTTTGGGGGTAGGAGGCTTTTTTTGAAAAACTTTGTTCTTTTTGGTGGCAGGGATTATGTTGTGTGACGGGTTCGGATCGTATTAAACTACGAATATAAAAATATATAGATCAACCTTAATCTCATTCATTTAAAAAATTACAAAGGATAGTTTCACAGAAAGTTATCGAAGTATCAACTGTTTTGAAAAAAAAGTATTGAACTTCTAAACGTTTCAAATTATGGTATTCAAGTTTCCAAACGCCTCAATAAAGAGTAATCCGTTAGGATTTGCTGTTAAATCCTGTAAAAATTCTCAAAATATTCAATTTTTTTTTTTTAAAAAAAAAATTATAAATTTTTTTCAAAGATTCAAGCATGAGTATTTTTACAAATTTCTTTAATTTCTGACAAACACTTAAATCTTAGGAATTTTCTTTTTCTTAAAAAGATGGGTATTTTAAGAATTTTTTACAATTTAACAACAAATCTTAATAGATTATCCTTTAATGAGACGTTTGAAAACTTGAATACTCTAGTTAAGACGTTTGAAAGTTTAATATCAACTATCGATATTTCAATACTATTTTGAGAAGTTATCCCAAATTACAAGCCATATCCAGAAGAATTTTTAGGGGTATTTTTCCATAATCTTAGGGCTTAGGGGGGCATATGCTTTTTGTGGCAAAACTTTTGGGGAGGGCCCAGGGGTCCACCTCTGCAATTGGGGTATTTATTTAAATGGAAAAGGAAAAAAATAATAATGAGTGACAGATAAGGTACCTTGAGCTGAGACTAACAGGAACAGGACCACACGGCTCCGCATTATAAAAACACCCGGCAGGGAGAGGCCCAAACATGAACATTGAACGCACGGCACTGACAGACTCTCCATACGTTGCGTTTTCGTGATTATCTAGAAGCAGAAAATCTCATGGGGTTGAAGGTCTGCCCGAATCATCTATCCTTTATATAAGAATGCATGTTTGATTACTACTATTTCTTGTTTAATCGTTACACCAGATTGATTATATTGTTCTTTTCGCGCTTAATTTTGTCCTGGAAATCTCACTTTTGATGTTTTTTTTTAGCTCAGATCTGTTCTTTTGTTGGAAATTATTGCCCTAAAGAACTTTCCGGACCAGTTTGTTCTTGGGCATAGATGAATTTGCAAAATTATCAAACTTTTATTTTTTGTTTTTTTTTATATTATATATACTGGTTGAGTTAGATTCAATTTGGCCCATTGAATGATAGCAATGAGTGTTGGTAGGGATTGGTTCAGATCTGTATGTTATCACTGACACGTAAATCCTAAGTACTAAAAATCTGCGTTTTTAAAATTTTGATTTTTAAAAATGCAGATTCAATTTTAAAATCGCAATTTAGCTTTTTAAATTGTGTGCACCCAATGCAATTTGAAAACACATTTTTCTTCATTTTCAAAAAATTGCACTACTAAACGATACATGTTTGATTTGATTTAAAATCATATTTTAGTCTGTTAAATTGCAATGCCAAATGAACTCTTAAATTGTTTTTTTTTTAAACATCATTCTTTTTTACATTATCAAGGCTCTCTAGGGATCTACTGCAACGTTTTGTATGCACTTAGGAGGGTTTCTAATTGTGTAATTTTAGTGAGGTAAACTGTATAATTTAGCTGATGATGCCTCCCAGATCTGCAATTGGTTTGCTTTGATCTTCTGCTCGACTTGTCAATTGGATGTGGTGGAAGCCTTGAAATTATATGGAATTTCTCAAGGCAAATTTGCAGAAGTGAATATTATCTCTTTCCAAAAAACAGTTTTTAGAGAACCCCTCAGTGTGCTACTAGTAAATCTGCTCCATTGGATATCAGACTTGAAGCTTGGATGTCAGAAAGAGATTGTTTATGCATAGTAAACTACATTAGCATGTAGGCAAGGAGTAGCCTCTTCTTGATTGCTTTAGGTTTAGGAACAATAAATTGGTATCCACTCTTTGAATTTCAGGTTTTTCATTATTCTTGGCATCATTAGTGGGTGGACTTCTTTTTTAGGATTTGATTAGTTCTTGCTTTTTCGTCGAAAAATTCAGAAAAATGCGTGAGAATAACCCCATTTGTCATGCATCTAAATGTGTTAACAGTCCGACTGTGCTGGATTTGTTGCAGGAGGAGTTTGAGGATCATGCTGAGAAAGCCAAGACCCTGCCAGAGACAACGACAAATGAAAACAAGCTTATACTCTATGGGCTATTCAAGCAAGCCACTGTTGGTCCAGTGAACACCAGTAAGCATCTGGCTCAAATTACATGCTCATTTTAACTTCTTGTCTGTCTTTATTTTCCTGCTTCTCCATAGACAAAAAGTTTATTTTTGAGAAAGTTGTTAGGCTATGTGGAGCCTGGTTTGCACCCGACCCGGTTTGACGTTGGAAGCCAACAGTTTAAATGGATTTTTTATTTTTATTTTATCTGAGACCTGTCCATTAGCGCTCCGGCTTTTCGATGTTGGAAGCGCTTCAATTTAAATGGATTTTTTCTGAGGCTTAGTCAATAGAGTGGAGTTTTGACCTGTTTCGGACCCTCGGGGAAAATTTCCTGACCCATTTCGGTGTTTTGACCCAATTGAGGGTTCCGTGTTGTATTGATGTCTCATTGTATTGTTTCTCAAGAAATAGTGAAACATCTCTGCGACTTAGTGGACGTAACCCTCAAGTGGTGAATCCCGTAAATTTTTGTATTTGTGATTGCTTATTTTTCGCTTTTCATTGAATCTGGGAAATAGGATTTATTTCCTAACAAAAGTAACTCCCATCATAGCAGTAAAAGCAAGACGAGTAGGCGGATCTCAACAAGTTATTGAAAATTGTTTCTCTCTAAGAATTAAGTTCATGGCTTTTGTATCTGATTTGCAGGCCGTCCTGGAATGTTTAACATGAGGGACAGAGCAAAATGGGATGCGTGGAAGGCTGTTGAAGGTAATGTTTTTTGATCAGTTAGAACAACATGGTTTTGCTCTTTGTCGTACTGTGGTAGATATAAGAAATTATCCAACTGTTTTTCTGATCTGCCAGGGAAATCCAAGGACGAAGCAATGAGTGATTATATAACCAAAGTGAAACAGTTGCGGGAAGAAGCTTCGGCATCTGCTTGATTCAGTCTTCTTGTTGATGCCTGATGCCATTTGGTTGTGTTTTTAAAACTTGAATTGAAAATAATCATCTGTAGCTTTCGAACCCTTGATGTGTTATATCTGAATGGCGTGGAAGTCCTTATGGCAAACTGTATTCGTATTAAATATGTTAAGTTTCTTCTGATTATAAACTAGACTACTAGAGTTGGCCGAAATTCTTTTAACTCATTGAGATTAGATTACGTTTGATACGTGAAATGACTATTTTATTATAAAGATTAATAATTTTTATTAGAGAATGTGGAATGAAATAGCATTGCAATAATCATTCTTATGACTCACAAGGGAATGACTATTTCTTAAAGAGTAATGATACATATCATCCCCTTGTCCTCCTTTTGTCTCCCCAAAATTGATGTGGCTTTTAAAATCACCATTAGATCAAAACTCAAAAGTGATATATCAAAAATTCAATGGTGATTTTAAGAGCCACATCAATTTTAGGGGGACAAAAGAAGGACAAAGAGATGATATGTAGCATTACTCATTTCTTAAATTCAATAAATTGAGAAAATTTTATTTATCTCGATACGAGAGGAATAGTCATTTCTTATGTATGTAGATGGGTATTTCAAGTTTTAGATTATTATCATGTGCTCTAACACTAAGGTTATTCTATTTTATCTTTTAATAATTTTTTTTTTTTTTTTTTTTTTTTTTTTTCTTTTCTAATAGAATTGTCATTCTGCATACCAAATGTAATGTAAGCTTAATTCGTCTTACGTCATGTTTGCCCAGTAGAATCTAAACCTGAATCAATTCTGTGTTGTGGTTTAATTGCTTTTTCTACTATTATGAAAGGGAATTTCCTTGTGGATGCTCTGAAAGTTATTATAGTGCAAATCTATAAACTCCGGGCATCATGTATCGATTAGGCCGTTTGTTTTGGCATAAAATGTATTTTGTTAAAAAATATTTTTCAGCTAAAATTATCTATTGGTTTGCAATCTTGAAATTAGTTCAAAAAACATTTTTTGGTGTTTGACTCGTATGAAAAATCACTAAATATATCTTATATTTTCGTATAATCATATTAACCTATAAATAACAATTTTCATTGACAATATATAATGTTATTATAAAATCAACCTAAAAAATATTTTTAATTAAACAATACATTTATTAACTAATGATAATAAATAAATAGATAATTCATAAATGTATAAACTTATAAGAGAAATTTTATTTGTCAAACCTTTATCTCACTCTCATCCTATTGAATTGAAGTGGCAATACTCATGTTTATGTTTTTGTTTTGTTTTTTTTTTGTTTTTTTGTTTTTTAAACAAGGGCTGATGTTATAGAAAAAATAGGCATTGTCATGTTAACTCAGTGGGATGAGGATATGATAAATAACATGATCCAACCTTGTTAAGGAAATTCCTACGAATACTATTAGAAAAAGGGTTATTAAATAAGAATTTAGGGCTGACCGGCAGTCCGAGCGGTAACATTGGACTTAATGGAGATAAGGACAAAAACATTAAATGAAGTAATCCCCTCATTTATGTGAATCTTGATAATTGATGACCTACCATCATTACCCTGAGAAAGCAAGTATAACAGTGAGAAATGATTGAACTTTTACCCTCAATTTATCTTACGGATATGAAACGGGATATCAAGAGCAATGTCGGATGAGAAATGATCCCTACACTCATTTCTTACAACAGCCCCACAACAAGTTGACGTGGCTGGTAATATTTTATTATTTTTTTGTTTTATTTTTGTAAAAAAATAATAAAATATTACCAGCCATGTCAGCTTGTTGTGGGGCTGTTGTGAGAAATGAGTGTAGGGATCATTTCTCATGTCGGATTTCAATCACCCACCTCACTTAGTGGGAAAGAATTAATTAGGAAATAAAAGCATTCTCAGGCCATAAATGAAAGTACGGAAATACAAATAGTATGCAGAACATATGAGTCAAAGTAGGTACACAAGGTGAACAACTTCAATCTATCTTTTTTTTAAAGAAAAAACTCTCATTCTCCCTCTCTCTATTTTCTTTTTCTCTCTAATGCCCTTAGAATTCATACTAACCTGACCGTCGGA
Organism: Alnus rubra; assembly: GCA_028654335.1. Taxonomy (NCBI): domain Eukaryota; kingdom Viridiplantae; phylum Streptophyta; class Magnoliopsida; order Fagales; family Betulaceae; genus Alnus; species Alnus rubra. The sequence continues at coordinate 47,047 of JAJPGS010000588.1, read as the reverse complement.
GGAGGTGTCGCCGAGACACCCCCGTTGTACCTTTGCCTTTCAGGTTTTTCACGGAAACCTAGTTCAACAACTTCTTATTCCAAGTAACTAGCAGCTCGATTCAACCTGAGACCCACACGTCATCGTGGAAATTTTGGCATCAACAAACCTATTAATCATATAATTTTAAATTGGGAGAGCCTTAAATAACATCCAACACATTAATCAGCTTTATAAGATTAGTGAGTTTTCTTTGTAATTGTTCAGTCGTAATGGGACCTTTTCTTTTGTACAAATTAGTTAGTCGTTGTAAGAGGTTGTTACTGAGTATGTTTAGGTCTGTTTAGGGTAGTTGGCTAATTAAGCCTATTTGGAGATTGTAAAGCATGAAGAATTCACTCAGAAATGTAATTCCTTTCTTAGAGGTTGGGCACCTCGAATCAGCCTATCGACTTGAATTGAAGTCATTTCAATACAATCATTTATTCAATTTCCATTACAAATACAACAAAAAATATAAGCATATATATATATATATATATATATATATGGGGAGGGGAAAAGGGAAAATAACAACAGAAGAAAACACAAAAAAAGGTTGGCAACCTAAATAACAACCCCTAAACAACTAGAAATCGGAGCCAAAAACAAGAAATAAAGAAACAAGTGGAAAACAAGAAACAAACAAATAAATCATTTGTGACGGATTCTAGCCACTCTCACCAGATCCCAGCGATGGTGGCCAGAATCCAGTGGCAATGGCCAAATTCTGGCCAGTTTCGCCGATATCTGGGTTAACCGGATTCTCGCGAAGGTTGCCGAAATCCGGCACAAATGGATAAAATTTTGGCAAACTGGCCGAATTCCAGCAAATTTAGGCAGAATCTGATCCGCCAAAATCCGACGACGGTGGCCGAACGTCGCCGGATTCCCGTCTGTTTTGCCGGAATCTGGGTTGCTGGATTTCGACAATCGGATATTAAATTCGGAGACCTTCGGTAGTAGATTCAAGCTACCAACAAATTCCAATGTCCAACAGTAGCGGATTCCCACAAACGTGCCAGTAAAAATAAAGAGTTCAAATCCTTAAAAATCAAAGACTTTTACGGTCAAACTGAAAATGATTTTCGTTGACCATTATTTTTTAGTTTTATCAAACAACATAAAATATAATAATTAATTTACACCTAAACAATCTGAGCATAAGATAGTAGCCAAATTTTAAGTTTTTTCCTTGAGAATTATGCATGTCAAAATGGTCTCTCTTTTCCAAAAAAAAGTTTAATCAAATCTTTTACCCTTATGCTGTCTATGGGAGTGTGATGTGACAATTTTTCCACTAATCCCCTCTCCCCTATTCCAATCTGTGCTAGAGTTTTATGTTTGGACCTTTTTCTTTTGAAATTGTCACTTCATTGAAAAAAGTACCACGTTAAACCCATTCTTTAGTTACTTCAATAAACGATGCCAAGAGGCAAGAGAAAAACAAGCAAAATAATACTCTTTGGCGAACACAAAAACCCAATTCAACAAGAAAAATTTTAGGGACGAATTTAAAATTTGGATGAATTTTCAAGTACGAAACATATGTTTTAACAAAAAAAAAAAAAATTGGATGAATTTTGTAGGGTTATTGTGAATTCCACAAATTTAATAATAATTTTAAAAAGTGAGAAAGTAAGACTATGAGAGGAAATAAATCATTTCTCCCGTCAATACCTTTCAAAAAGAAATCTGATATTTTTTAGGGTTAAATACCCGACACACCCATGTGGTTTGCAAACTGTATTTTTTGCTCTCTGAATTTTAATTTTTATTATAGCTGGTACATGTGGTATGGAAAAAGATAGAAATGGCACCTCCGTCCATTTTTCCATCCAAAACTGACGGAAATCCACGTTAGCGCCACGTTACACCATTCAAAATGAGACACGTGGCCACACTATTTTTATTTTTTATTTTTAATTGAATGAGAAAATAGACGGAGATATTATTTCTATTTTTTCCTATACCACAGGTACCACCTATGATAAAAATTAAAACTCATGGGACAAAAAATAAAGTTTGCAAATCACTATGAGCAATTTTGTATTTAACCCTATTTTTTAATTCCCTTGTTGGCTATGGAGCTTCCTCGCTAATTGAGTGGTGATATTTAATAGACTGCTCTACAATTGCCATACAATTAAAATAATGTAGCAGTAAAAACCATTCATTAATTATTATTTTTTTAAATGTTGATCCAAAGGCTGATCTTCATTGTCACATCATCAAGTTAGATTAAGATTCTCTACAATTTCTTTAGATTCTCAAATTACGTAATTTTGACCGTTTATAAGCATCGAAACTCTTAAAAAATGCTACTTATTAAAAATGTAGCATATTACAATTGAAAATTGAGATATTTTCATCAGATTCTTGTTCTTTATGTTGTAAAAAAATTTTGAACAAAAAACCGTCTTTTAATTTTATAAAGAAGAAATGTCTACAAAAGTGAAAAGCAAGTCTTTTGAGAAGAAAATTCTTTCTGACAGCATCAATATCATATCACATTTTTGTTATGTATTATTTTTCAAGTGATTCGATGCCTAAAAATGGCCATAATCGCGTAATTTGAGAATCTACAATTTATTTAAAATTGTAAGGAATCTTGATCCCATCAAGTTGTATGTTCAGAGAAAAAACTGGAACATAGATCAATAGTTCTCAATGTATCCTGTTGGCAGTATCAAAAAATAAATTATAAAATAAAAAATAAAATTGGAACGTGACTCTCTTCTGACTATTTCAATTATGTGTTGGCTACATTATGAAATTGAAGATCTAGCTAGCACTACATTAAGATGCTACCATAAAACAGAGTGGAACCAAATCATTTACATTAGACATCTAATTGTCACTTTATAGGTTATAGATCATTTGATACCAAAAGAGCATATATTTCAGTAGAGGATCGATTCTATTGAACAAAAGGATATCTAGAAATATAATATTCTCTTACACGAGAAGCGCCATCTCTTGCCACAATCCCTTCAAGATCTCCTATGATTCTGGCCAACCAAATCTCCAAATTTCTCTGGATTTCCTTCAAGTTGTTTCTAATGGAGTCCAAAGATCTCCTTGTGGTCAGTTTGGCCTGGCTCCCCAGCTCCTCCCATAATAACTCTTCCCAACTTCACTTTGTAAAGCCATCAGCTTCTGTCCAGTTTCTGATGCACGCTGCTGAAGTCTAAGTCCTTCAAGTAAAAACTCTGTTTGCCTTTGCATTCGAAACTCTGGACTGACGGTTGGTTCACAGGGATCACTAGCCTGCTGTCAAAATCAGAAAAATAAACTCTAAGCGACATAACCTACAACCGATCCATCTCTAGGAAACACCATAATTAGAATTTCACATATAAACATACTGATGAAAATTTTCAATTTCTGGGTGTTCATGGATCTAATTGACTGGAGAAGAGAACAGATATTATTTCAGTAACAGGACCAACAAAATTTCTAGAGCCAGAATACTAGTCAAAGGACTTTCAACAGGAACCCCTTATTAAGTTTCCAAAATTTTGGGCCTCAACGGCAAATGTTTGATATACTCTTCCACATCAAGATACAAACTTCTATATAACTACTGAGTAGTTGCATTGCATAGGATTTTGGCTTGAATTCTTTGACCAGGGTAAAAGGGCACATTCTTCTAGCTCCAATTGGTCACCATAACGCAGGACCACCCACATGCATATAGTTTCCATGGACCATGAAACCAATGGGTCCCACATCTTAATTGGAGAAATAGGAACTAAAAGCACTGAAGCAGCACGGCCTTTCATATTCGAGGAAAAAAAAGTGTTTTAAGATGATGCTTCATTTTAAGTGACGTGGTATATAAAAGCATTAAATGATGATTGGGACTACTCATGATCATATGAAAGCATAAAAGCAATAAACCAGCAGCAGTTGAGCATTACCATTCTTCGGCATAGATCATCAATCTTCCCTGCAAGTGCTTGATATCGTTTTGCCTGCTTCCTCATTAGAGATGGTAATTTTGATTCCTCACTCTTACCAACTTTTACCAAATTCAGTAGTTCCTGTTCAAGTAATTTTAGTTTAGAGGAAACTCCTGTTGCTTCACCATCTAGCTTCCAAGGGGATTCCCTTCTAGGAAAGAAAAATGTGTTGCCCTTTTGTTAGTTGTAGAGTATTGACAATACGTGCTTCAGAAATTATTGTATAGACTTTTTTAAATTTACCTTGGTACAAAATGCTTCCTATGATACAAGGATTCGAGGGATTCATACTGTACATCCTGCAAGATAAAATTTTTAAACTTAGATCCATAAGAAATACCTTCATTTTCCTTACAAACAGGCTTTAATATGTCAGTCACAAAGTCAAATTCCTTACCAATTTTGTCAAGCTTAGGACAATGGGCAAAGAAAATGGTTGATGTTCCTCAATAACAGAGTTGACTAAACTTAATCACTTTTTCTTTTTGCTATCTATAATCTTGATAATTTTAACTGATAAATGGTCAAATAAAACCACACAGAATGGATAGTTGCCAATTAAGTTTTAAGGCCCAAATAGTTCATATGTTTATTAATTATATGGGACACAGCATCATCAGAACAGGTTTCTACCACGGGACAACATAGGCATGCTTATGGCAAGTGCACAAAGGTGCCATGTTTCAATAACCCCCGAGGAGCAGTTAAAAGGATGGAGGCAAAGAAGATAGAAAACAAAAGGTTGAAACAAAGAAATGAAAGAGGGAAATAAAATATCTATTAATTTCACAAAACTATAACAGTCTATTATATCAATTACTAGTGAAGATCAATTTGGTATTGATTTTATTACTGCCAAAAGTAGCATATCCGGACTGACAATGACAAGGGTAGATGCCAGCATGCAAATTGTCTGTTAGTGATAAAGACAACAGACCAGTATCTTACAAGGATAAGATGCGTATCTTTATTTTTAGTACAGATTTATCAATACAATTAATAGCTTTAGAGTTACGGGTTGATGTATTCCTTTTACTATGATAATATATTCTTTAGGTGGCGACCTGTCCTGTCCAATCAACAACATTAAACAAGGTAATGTAAGAAGATAATGCCCTAAGTGGAAAGCAACAAAAAACTAGCACTCTAGCAGCTGATTTTGAGAATGGTGCCACCAAGAATCAACATGCTTTCAGATTATTGTTAAGGAAAACAAAGGCTCAGACAATTAGGCAGTTGTTTTAGTGGTCCACTACCAAAGGCTATCTTATGGACCCCATATGAGGTTAATGAATGATTTAATTTGTGGTTGGAGGAAACTAAGCCTTCTTGATCAATATACAAGCAGAACATTCACAAACATTTTCCATCTTTTTTCTGCCAGGTTGTGCATATTCTCCAAGTGTAAGGAAGAGGTCTGTGATTCCTAACACAAGGAATCTTCTAAAATCTGTGATCTCACCCCCCCCCCCCAAAAAAAAAAAAAAAAAAAAAACTAATATGACACTACTAGTGAACTGATGTCCAAAGCAGAGGCACTAATTTAAAAAATTGGACTTCATTTTAAGATCAAAACAACTAATACATAATGCAAAGATTATGATCGATTCGAATAATGTTTTCAGCATATTTATGATGCAACTTCTAATTCAAATAAGGTTTCTAAATGTCATAACTTAATCAAGCAAGAATATTATATCAATAACTACTTGCATATCATGTACTTTCTTAATATTTTTCAGCAGTTTTTACTTCTCTAAAATCTATTCCAGAAACAAAAAGCAAACTCTGATTGCTAAAAAAAAATTATTAGAAAAAAAAAAAAGGAATTTGAACCCATAGGAAATCACCACTATTCCTTCAATAACAAACAAAAACATTCGCAGTTTCTACTTCTCTCTGGTCGTAACCAGCAATCAAAGTTTGAAGAGAAAAATCTGCACTCCTAGTTTATGTGATTTTCCCTCCATTTCTCAGCAACCAAACAGCGCATTAGAAAAGAAGATGAAGAAGAAATTTGGGCCGATGATGTTAATATAAAATAAAGAAACTTTGTACTACAGATAGAACCCAAAATTCTGCAGTTTTGGGTAGTTTGATGATCAAACATAGGTTTGTAGTCTAAAAGAACAAAAAAAAATATATATATTAATAATAAAAATTTTTAAAAAAAAAATCAGCAACTAAAGCTGAGCTTGGGCTATTGAAATTATTCTGAAAGCTATACAAGCCAACCCTCAAGGTTGATTTTTCAGCTGAATTGCTCAAGGAGCCAGGCTTGAGCAATGGTAGACTTGGGTTAGGCTTGATCACTTGCTAGGCAATTCAATCATGTTTGGTCGATTTAAAAATAGCTTCTGGACAATATCCATTATTAGCTTGTCTTAGTAACATTAATAGCTCTTAGACAATATACATTATTAGCACAATCAATTTATGCCCCTGCAAAAACAAAATCGATAACATTATATATATCCTCCAATTAATACTCACAAGAAAGCATGACTTCTGGAGGTAAGATACTAAAAAAGCTCCAAGTCAAAATGCTCGTAAACAAGGGAGCCCCAAGTTAAGCTTGTCAACTCAAGCACTAGCTAGCCCTTAAGTTTCCAACTGTTGAGCCTAACTCTAAATTAGACTTTCTTTTTCAATCAGGAATAGATCCTATTTAGCTAGACCTTCAAGCACTAGCTAGCCTTTAAGTTTCCAACTGTTGAGCCTAACCCTAAATTAGACTTTCTTTCTAACTAGCTAGCCTTTAAGTTTCCAACTGTTGAGCCTAACTCTAAATTAGACTTTCTTTTCAATCAGGAATAGATCCTATAGCAACGAAGGTCTGCCTTACCACAAATATTTTGTCAATCGAGAAGAGCAGTGCTGCTATACAGAGAATTCATGCCAATAGTAACTTCATGCATGTACACAAGCACTTCTATCTCTTTCCAATCAGCATGTGACTGTGTAAAGATGGGTGGCAAATTGGATAGTAGATGATGACAATTACTATATAGAAGAGTGGGAGCCTACAATTTTAGTATAGAACATTGACTGAATAACCTAATGTGAGGATGACTTCTACATCCTTCATAAAGTTGAGAATGGATTATGATGTAGAAACTGGTGGGGTTGGCTTAGAACAGCATTCACAGTAGTACCTAAGCAATATCTTCGTAAACCTCAATCAAAGGGCCAATCCATGGAAAATGGTTTTCTTAGAACAGGATTCACAGTAGCACCGAAGCAATACACCATCAAAAGAACTACTTATTTAAAAACTTTAAATATTAGACCTTGTAATTTCAAGGTTTAATCATTCCTAAATCATGATAGTAACTCAACTTCTTGATTTTTTTTTTTTTAATTTTTAATTTTTATGAATAATAATCTATTAGAAAGAACAGCTCACGTACACGAAGAGTAGAGTATACAAGAGAAGCAACCACCCTATTGGGGTCGAAAATCTAGAAAGTCAACAAGATCTTACAAGATTAGAGTAATATTTTTCCTTTTGTTTTTTGCCAGTCATCTCTATCTACAGATACATCCTCCATCAGATGATCGGCAGTTATATACTCCACCCTCTTTATCCATTTTCTTTATGATCTTCACTTTTTCAACTTGGTGCTTTTATCTTTAACTAGAGACTTCTTTATCCTATCCCAGTCCCATCCATCAGTTTTCACTACACAAAATCGAACCATCTTAGATTACTTTTTCTCATCTACTACTCAACAAAGACGGTGGCTACTTTCTTAAGAATGCAGCGAATCTGAAACTACTCTTCCTCATGTTTCCCACTCATGCAGCATATTTCATTTGGATGTAAATCGTTTTTTTCGATAATATAGGCCCTTTCCAAGGCTAATCTTTTTCCTCAACTGGCGAAGCAAACAAAATCGTCCTCAATTTCCACTTCTCTCCGGTCTTAATCACTTCCAGAATTCTAATTTATAATAGAATACCTAGAAAAGAAGAAGAATACCTGGCAGAGACTAGCTCTTTCCGCCCAAAACTTGGAAGCCGAGGACGCGACCAACTCCGAATCGAAGCCATTGTTGTGCTGCTGATGTGAGTCCACACCGGCACCACCATAAACAACATTCACATCACCCGAACTTTCTTCCTCGTCCTCACCAAACTCGTGACGAGCACCCCTGGCGGTCCTGGATATGAAGCTAATCATCTCGTCCCTCTCGGCCACCTCCCTCTCCAGCTCCTCCACACGCGCCTTGTAGTCGGCCTCCCTCTTCTCCAGCTCCACCATCCTCTCCCCTAGCTCCTGGATCCGCTGCAGCATCCGCCTCTCCTCCGCCTGCCACGCGTTCCTGTGGCTGGCGAAGATATCCACCACCCGCGCGTTGGCCTTGGAGTCCTCCTTTCTCCGGGACTTCATCTGCCTCAGCTGCTCCTCCGCTTGCAAGAGCCTCCAGGAGAGGTCGCGGGCTCGGGTTTCCAGGGCCGGAACTAGAGACAGTGCTTTCCTGGGAAGCAATGCCAGCGAGACTGAGAAGGTCAGGCCAAGGTAGGTACACACAAGCTTCTTCACTTCCTCTTGTTGTCCTTGTTCTTCTTCTTCCTCTTCTTCTTCTTTTTCCGCCATTACTGCTTTAGCCTTTCGACCTTTTTTGGGGGTCTTTCTGTTCTGCTGTGACTGTGAGTTTGCCTTGGAGTTGGAGTACACCTTTTCTTGTGTGGGGTAGCCTTTCCGGGTATTGGAATTACGGAAATGGGTCTTGCCTGTTCTTTTGTGGACGCTGACAGACTTTATAACAATGGGAGGATGCTTTCGACATTTTGCTTTTTCTGGAGAGTGGTTCTTAAATTTTTTGTTGTCTATCTCGTTCGTTGACTTCTTTCTCGCAAAAAGCAATAATACTTTAGAATTATTTCTTTGAAATTGGAAGAGTTCGAACAAATAATTATAAGAGACTATTTAAATTGTTTAACCATTTACTCGGTCAGGTAAGCCTTATAAGTGATATCTCATAATTACCTATTCGAATTTTTTTAAATTTAGACGAATAATTATAGAAGATCCTAATTCCTAACCCTCTTGAGAATCATTTATAACGTTCATTTCATATTGACTGATGTATTTTAAGCTATCAATATTAAAATTATTTTAGTCATTTCACATTAGTTAATTTGAAATAAGCGTGAAAATGTGAAGAATAACATTATTTAATGATAATTTAATTTAAAAATTATCATTGAATCAAAATTTAATAATAATGAATTAAATATCTAATGATGATTTTAAAAGTCACATCAATTTTAATATAACTCAAAAATAACATAAATCCTCCTCTTGCCTCAAATAATTTATGATGCATATTTATTTTTATCGAGGGCAAGTAGGTTTTGCAATTCACCTATTTTAAGCTGTCGAAATTAATGTATTATTCGGACACCCTAATAATAAGGATCTAAATTATTTGTAAAAGCAACTTCAATGGGAAACTTTACCCATTAGGGAGAAAAAAAAATTGTCCAAGAATATCCAACCTATTTGGTAATCCACTTTTATTTCTTGCCTCATAATTTTTATTTTTTACTTAATTTGTTTTTTCCTTTTTTTGAAATTGAAAGGGGACCGTAGCCTATACCGACACCCCCCAAAGTTCGTCCCGGTCCATTCCAAGTAAATTTTAAGAATTTTTATTTTATTTTTTTATTATGAACTAAAAGCTTTATAACCAAACACTTCAAACTACACTCCAGTTAAAACTGGAATCAATGTTTCAATAATCCAACCTGGTTGCTAGAATAGCAGCAAACCAGGAATGTCAAGCTCAAAACAAAGCAACACCAACAATTACAAACAAAGAACAACAATAGACAATGGAAACGACAAAACAGAACTCCAGACTAACGCAAAACAGAGTAAAAAACCAGAGAAACATATCAGCAGTTGTGAACAGAGACGGAGGGAGGGGGGGGTGCTGGCAGGGGCCATGCCCCCCCCCCCCCCCAATTTCCTTGAAAAAAACAAATTCTTAGGTTAAAAAAAAAATCTCAAAAAAAATATATATATAAGTTAAAAAACTAAAAATTTAGCCTATTGGCCAAAAAAATCTCAAAAAAAAAAATATAAGCTAAAAAACTAAAAATTTAGCCTATTAGCCCCTACCAATAATTTTTTTTACCACCGGCCTCTGCCCATAAGAACTTTTGGCTCCGTCCATAGTTGTGAACCATTCGAACTGAAAATTTAGCCATCACTTTAGTTCTAACCTCAAACCGAATTTAGGTTGTCTCACCTAATTTCTTTTTATTTTTGTTGTATTTGCTTAGAAAAATAAAGAAGAAAGAAAGAATTTTTTTTTTTTTTTTTTAAAAAAAAGGATAATTTTTTTTTTGGCAAGAGACAAGTGGCCCGAGAGAGAGGGGGAGACACAGATGGAAGGCATTGGCAGAAACGAATGATTGAATAGAGGGGCCGGGGATGAGGTGAATTCCCTGAATAACAGATGTCACACTCTGAGCGGATGATTTTGTGATGTCGTGGAGGTGACCCACCGAAACAGTTTTCCTAAAAAAAAACTAAACAAAAATAGGCATTTTTATCATAACAAGATGGTTCAATTTTAGCTATTTTCAGTGTGAAATGATTACCGACCTTTTTCAATTTTTGTCTCTCTCTCTCTCTCTCTCTCTCTCAGTACGCTAAGCAACGTCACATCCCGATTGCAACCATTCCAAAAAGATGATCTATCTTTTTGGATACTTTATCTCACCATAATGGTGTTACATATATTCACAAATGATTCTTTCACAATTTTTTTTTTGTTAGGGATAAAATCAATCCTAGAGACACGTGGATTCGATGACATCTCGGAGTTATGTCTCGGACATTTGTTCCGCCCAGTTCCGCCCAGCAAAGAAAAGGTCGCCTAGGTATAAAGACATCTCGGAGATATGACGATGTCTCGGTCTTAACATTTCAGGTTACAGTATATAAAATATCCCGAGATCTCCCAGTCAAAACGGAGCGAACATATCTCGGATATTTGTGTCTCGGAGTAATAACGCCTCGGGATGATATGGAGTCGGTATGATATCTCCTCGGGGTGATATCCATTGGATGTGCCAACGTCTCGGAGTAGTAACATCTTGGACTTACACAACCCCGTTATGGTGCGGCGATATCCCGAGATCTCCAGGTCGGAGCGAACATATCTCGGATATCGTCACCTTGGAGGTTGGCTGAAATGTGCTACAGTCTTCTAAAAGGTGCCATGCGCCACACTCGTCTTAGAGTGCGATAAGGATAGAATCCCAGAAGATCAGGGATAAACCACAGATCCATAATTTATGGGATAAGATAGTTATTGACACAGAATCAAGTTTAAAGGAGTACAAACGCAATCAACTACGGACTTCACACTCCTACTCGAATTCCCTGAATATATGGTTAAAGTTCAACCAGGCTAGGACTCAAACTCCTAATCCAACTAGGTGTCAAGAAGGTCTGGCCTATAAATAAAGACCGTCACACCAGGTATGAGGACACGAATTCTCTAAGCTCTTGAGATTAAGATTCAGAATACTCAGCAGAAAATTGATTTAAACTGACTTAGGCATCGGAGTGGGAGTAGTCGGCACCCCCGACGAGTTGTTTGTTCTTTTTGCAGGATTGAGGTGGTCGGTCGAAATCAACAGCAAATCACAAGGCGACACGTCACCATACCGGAAACTGTACCAACAGTTTGGCGCCGTTTGTGGGAACGAAGAATCGTTCTTACGAAAAACAAATCCGCGATGGTGACTACGAGGCGTTCCAAGTCGATTCAAAACGATGCACCGCCTACCAGCCGAGACGATGTTCGTGGAGAAGCAGAATCTGCTGGACCAGAGGCCAGAATAACCCAACTGAGTCAACAGTTGGCCCAGGCGCAGAAGAATGTGGAGGATTTGCTGGCTCAAAATGCTCTGCTCACGGCTGCGCAGACACCACCGCCATTCAATCATGATGCAGGTGAAGGGACGAATCTCGGTGGCAACCCCGAAGGGTCTGGAGAGAAAGCAGGGCCGCGGAACGAAGATCATGGAGAGCCCATCAATCCGGTTCCACCCACGGAGGCAGAAAGGAGGTTGCAGAAGATGGTCCAGGATCTGGGCGCAAAATATGACGTGCTGTCAAAGACGATTGATCAGAAGCGTGATGGGAAGGAGTCTCTCGTAGACAACCTCTTTCAGCACAAGGAGTCGATATTCACCGAAGAAGTATCCAACTTCGATCTACCTGTAAGATTCAAGGTACCTGATATCCCTGTTTTTTCAGGCAGTGAAGATCCGGTGGAGCACTTGGACAATTTCCGATCCCATGTCTCTTTGCACAAGACACAGATGCTGTGGCATGCCGAGCTTTTCCTCTCACCTTGTCAGGAAAGGCCCGAGACTGGCTCAGGAATCTCACACCAAGGTCGATTGATTGCTTCGACACCCTTGGAAGGAAATTCCTGGCCCAGTTTGTATCCGGGAGAGCTAGAAGAAAACCCCGAGGATACTTACTCTCTGTACAGCAGGGGCCAAACGAGTCTCTAAAAGACTACCTATGGAGATTCAACCAGGAGAAGCTGGACACAGAAAGTGCTCCAGATGATTTCATCTATGGAGCAATTTTTCAAGGCTTGAAGAAGGATGGGCCTCTGATGGCAGAACTGGCGTTGAAACCACCGAAAGATCTTCATACCTTTATGGTAAAGATGGACAGGTACATCAATCAGGAAGAAACGCTCCGAGCCCTCCTCAATAATTCCCAGCAACAACAACAGCCGTCCACCGAGAAGCCTAAGAAAAAGAAGAATCCTGAGCCCATACAGGATGCTGGTCCCGCAGAGTATAAGAAGGCGAAGAAGAATTTCGGAGATTACAAGTGGACACCATTGAACACCTCCATCACCGAGGTGCTCATGGAACTCAAGAAAGATCCGAATTACCAGGGACCGAGACCTATTCCAGGAAATCCCCCTCTGCACTTGGCTCACAAGTACTGTGCCTTCCATGATTCACGCGGTCATCTGACCGAGCAGTGTGTATCGTTGAGGCAGTTGATCGAGAAATTCATTGAGAATGGGAAGCTAGTCCGATTCCTCGTCAATGAGAGGAATCAACAGGAGCGAGACCACTATCCGAGGCCTAGGAGGGAAGAGGATCGGGATAATAGAAGAAACTATCAACCGAGACAAGATGAAAGAAGAGAAAGAAGCCGAGAGCCAGCACCTCGGCCTCGGAGGGATGAAGGAAGGGAGAGAAGTAGAAGCAGGCCTCGGGGGGCGCAGCAAGGCAATCTCCCTATCATTCACACCATCTCGGGAGGATTCGGAGGAGGAGGTGAGTCCAACTCGGCTTGGAAGACGTATGCCAGGCAGCTAGATGATTTTGAAGTTTACTCGGTCCAGAAGCCCCCAAAGTCTCGGAAATATAACCCTCTGGTTATAGGGTTTTCTGATGATGATTATGCTGGAGTCTCGCTTCCGCACACAGACGCCCTTGTGGTCAACTTGACCATAGCAAATTATCAGACCCGGCGGATCCTCATTGACACTGGGAGCTCGGCTGATATTCTTTTTAAATCAGCTTTTGATCACATGGGTGTTCCATCAGAAAAGCTGGTTCCAGTCTTGTGCCAGCTACAGGGTTTTGCTGGAGAGAAGGTGTTGCCTCTCGGATCTATCGATTTACCTGTGACAGCCGAGACTTATCCGAGGCAGAAAGTCATTATGGTGAAGTTCCTAATAGTTGATAAGGCCTCGGCCTACAATGCCATTATAGGACGTACGGCTCTCAACGACTTCAAAGCTGTGACTTCAACACCACATCTCAGCATGAAGTTTCCAACAGAAGAAGGAGTTGGAGAGGTAAAGGGAGACCAGAGGGAAGCTAGGAGGTGCTACAATCTGTCCTTGAAAGATACCCCGAGGCAGCACAGTCGGGGGGAGAAAACTAAGGAGGATGGAAAATAGCAATCACCGTTGGGGGAGCCTGTGGAAGCCTTGGAGGAGTTCGAGATAGGCGACTCGGGAAAGAAAGTTCATATAGGCTCACAACTCCCTCAACCCATGAAGGAAGATCTGGTGGCGTTCTTGAGGCGCAACAAAGATGTATTTTCCTGGAGCCATGAAGATATGTCGGGGATTGATCCCTCGGTTATTGTCCATAAGCTGAATGTGGATCCAAATTATCGCCCTGTGAAGCAGAGAAGAAGAGCTTTTGCTGCGGAACGAAACACGGCTGTTGCTGAAGAAGTAGAGAAGTTGCTGAAAGATGGATTCATCCGAGAGGTGGATTATCCCGAGTGGCTGGCCAATGTAGTGCTGGTGAAGAAGTCTAACGGGAAGTGGAGGATGTGCGTATATTTCACCGACCTGAATAAAGCATGTCCGAAGGATAGCTTTCCCCTGTCTCGGATAGATTTATTGGTGGATTCGACGGCCGGACATGAGCTCTTAAGCTTCATGGATGCCTTCTCGGGGTACAATCAGATCTACATGGAAGAAACAGACCAAGAGAAAACTGCTTTCATCACAGACCGAGGACTTTACTGCTATAAGATGATGCCCTTCGGACTGAAGAATGCTGGAGCCACATATCAACGACTTGTGAACCGGATGTTTCAAAGTCAAATTGGCCGAAACGTTGAGGTATACGTAGATGACCTACTGGTTAAAAGTGTTCGGGCAAACAGACACATAGAAGACCTCTGAGAAACTTTTCGAACTCTAAGAAAATACAACATGAAGCTCAACCCCGCGAAGTGTGCCTTCGGAGTTTCTTTAGGCAAGTTTCTGGGGTTTATGGTGTCACAGAGGGGCATTGAAGCTAATCCAGAGAAGGTCAGAGCTGTCATCGAGATGGAGGCCCCGAGAACAACAAAACAACTCCAACGACTGACAGGAAGGATCGCGGCCTTGAACCGTTTCATATCGCGGTCGACAGATAAGTGCCTTCCCTTCTTTAAAATTTTACGAAAAGCATTTATATGGAGTGAGGAGTGTGAGGAGGCTTTCAGGAAGTTGAAAGAATATCTAGCCAACCCACCACTGTTGAGCCGCCCAACCGAAGGGGAGATTCTTTATCTCTATCTGGCAGTCTCTCCCTCAGCAGTAAGCTCGGTGCTAGTCCGAGAAGATTCAAGGGTTCAGAAACCGATTTACTTTACAAGTAAAGCACTGCATGGCGCGGAAGGGAGGTATCCTCGGATCGAGAAGTTGGCGTTTGCTTTGATCATTTCAGCCAGAAGATTGAGGCCATACTTTCAGGCTCACGCCATCAGAGTTCTAACCGAGTATCCGATGAAGAAGGTGTTACAAAAACCTGACCTCTCGGGAAGATTAGTCAACTGGGCGGTGGAACTCGGGCAATTTGATATCGAATTTCATCCTCGGACGGCTATCAAAGGACAGATTCTAGCAGATTTCCTAGTAGAATTCTGCAACATTCCTGAAGCAGAAGAACTTCCCAAGGAGTCAACCTGGGTTGTGTTTGTAGATGGCTCTTCCACACAGGGCAGAAGCGGAGTAGGAGTTCTCCTCAGGAATCCCGAAGGGCAAGAGTTCGGTTTTGCTGTAAAACTGGACTTCGTTACGACGAACAATGAAGCTGAGTACGAAGCGGTGATAGCAGGTTTGGCATTATCCCGAGAGATGGGGGCAACTAATGTCGAAATCCGGAGTGACTCTCAGGTTGTCGTAGGCCAAGTCCAAGGGCAATTCGAAGCACAAGAAGATAGGATGGCCAGGTATTTGGAAGAGGTACGGCGATTCCAATCCTATTTCGATAGGTTCGTCATCACAAAGATACCTCGGGAGGAAAATATCCGAGCTGATGAATTCTCAAAGATCGCGTCGGGAACAGAGGAAGAGATTGAAGCATCAAGAAGGCAAATTATTGTTCTGACCGAGCCTTCGATAGCCCCGAGGACAAAGGTAATGGAAGTAGACTCAGGACCAGACGAGCCAGAATGGGCAAGGGACATTATCCAGTTCCTCAGACATGGGTTGCTGCCCGAAGATAAGGTTGCGGCTCGGAGAGTGAAGATACAAGCAGCACGGTTCTGCCTTCTCGGGGAGGTACTGTACAAAAGAGGATATTCCGAACCCCTGCTCAAATGCCTTTCCAAGGCCGAGTCGAATTATGTTCTCAGGGAAATTCATGAAGGTGTGTACGGAGACCACTCAGGAGGAAGGATGCTGGCACAAAAAACCATCCGAGCGGGCTACTATTGGCCTACAATCAAGAAAGATTCAGCTCTTCTTGTCAAAGCCTGTGACAAGTGCCAGAGATTCGCAAGAATCATGAAAGCAAGTCCCGAGAAGCTCACCCCCCTCACTTCTCCGTGGCCATTTGCGAAATGGGGGGTGGATATAGTTGGTCCAATGCCGGTAGGAAAAGGTGGACGGAAGTTCTTGGTCGTAGCTGTAGACTACTTTACTAAATGGGCGGAAGCAGAAGCATTAGCAGCTATAACTACAGCAAATGTTATAAATTTCCTCTGGAAGTCGGTGGTGTGCCGGTTTGGGATTCCTCATGCTTTCGTCACAGATAATGGGAAGCAGTTTGACTGTGAACCATTTCGGAAGTGGTGTTCAGAGCTCCGTATCCGAAACCATTATGCTTCGGTACAATACCCAAAGGCGAACGGTCAAGTAGAGGCGACGAACAAGACCCTGGTAAAGATTCTGAAGAAAAAGCTTGATAAGAAGAAAGGAGCATGGGTTGAATATGTTCCAGAGGTGCTGTGGTCGTACCGAACCACCAGAAGAACTCCAACGGGCGAGACACCATTCTCACTTACGTATGGAACCGAGGCAGTGATACCTGTGGAAGTAGGATCTCCAAGCTTCCGTGTGGCTCACTACAATCCAGGACTCATCGACGAAAATGCTAAGGTACACCTGGATCTTTTGCAGGAGAAAAGAGACGACGCTCATGTCACATGGGCAGCATATCAGAATCGAACGGCTCGGTATTTTAACAAACAGGTGGTGCCCAGAAAGTTCCAGCTCGGAGATTGGGTACTTAGGAAGGTGAGCTTAATGACGAAAGATCCAACGGAAGGCAAAATGGGACCCGGATGGGAAGGTCCCTACAAGGTAATAGGATGCCATCAGAAGGGAGCTTATCGCTTGATGACCGAGACAGGGAAGATACTTCCGAGATCATGGAATGCCGAGCACCTGAAAAAATACTTTATGTAATTTATTGTTTTTTTTCCAGCTTTTTCCAAACAATTTCATATTCAATAAAGAGTGTCTACTTTCAGTATTTATTGACAATCGCAGAAATCTAAGAATCAATCTGATTTATACTTAGAAGCAGGAAAAGCCTCTCGGTTAGTCCAACACCGAGAGCAGGAAAAGTCTCTCGGTCAGTCCAACACCGAGAGCAGGAAAAGTCTCTCAACACAGAGAGCAGGAAACGTCTCTCGGTCAGTACAACACCGAGAGCAGGAAAAGTCTCTCGATCAGTACAACACCGAGAGCAAGAAAAGTCTCTCACACAGAGAGCAGGAAAAGTCTCTCGGTCAGTCCAAAACCAAGAGCAGGAAAAGTCTCTCGGTCAGTCCAACACCGAGAGCAGGAAAAGTCTCTCAACACAGAGAGCAGGAAAAGTCTCTCGGTCAGTACAACACCGAGAGCAGGAAAAGTCTCTCAACACAGAGAGCAGGAAAAGTCTCTCAACACAGAGAGCAGGAAAAGTCTCTCGGTCAGTCCAACACCGAGAGCAGGAAAAGTCTCTCGGTCAGTCCAACACCGAGAGCAGGAAAAGTCTCTCAACACAGAGAGCAGGAAAAGTGTCTCTGTCAGTACAACACCGAGAGCAGGAAAAGTATCTCAACACAGAGAGCAGGAAAAGTCTCTCGGTCAGTACAACACCGAGAGCAGGAAAAGTCTCTCAACACAGAGAGCAGGAAAAGTCTCTCGGTCAGTCCAACACCGAGAGCAGGAAAAGTCTCTCGGTCAGTCCAACACCGAGAGCAGGAAAAGTCTCTCAACACAGAAAGCAGGAAAAGTCTCTCGGTCAGTACAACACCGAGAGCAGGAAAAGTCTCTCAACACAGAGAGCAGGAAAAGTCTCTCGGTCAGTCCAACACCGAGAGCAAGAAAAGTCTCTCGGTCAGTCCAACACCGAGAGCAGGAAAAGTCTCTCGGTCAGTCCAACACCGAGAGCAGAAAAGGAAAAGAGCATTCAAGATTGTCTATTCCTCAGATGACTTGAAAAGAATATCAAAAGTAAAAGGCTCCTCCAAATGCCATGATCAGAAAAGAGAGGTTTAAAAGGTAAAGGTTTCATTCAAAAGATTTCATTTCATATTCGAAGTTTTGTACAGGATGATAAAAAGAAAAAGAAAGAAAAGTTCAGGACAAAGCACAGCTTCTAGCTTGCAGGATAGTCAAGAGGATCTTCTCGGGGATCTGGCGCGTCAACATCCCAATTCGGAACATCAGGCATGAAGTCCTTACCGAACTCGTCCATCTCCAAGATGGCTTCTTCAGGAAAACCCACAAGCATCGGTCCAACCGTCTTGGGGTCGAATTTATATTGGGGATTTGTCACCAAGGTTCGAAAATTTTCGAAACCCCAATGGCAACCCCGAGCCCAACTCTGATCCCGAAGGTGTGGTGCATAGCTCAACTGCTTCAGATAACGCTTGAGTTTTGCCCGATCTGTGTCATATCTAGCCCTGAGCCTAATTAAGAGACTCTCCGAGTGATCCTGCGCCTTAACAACTTTATCTCTCTCGGCTTCAAGTCTTTCAACCTCATCTTTGAGCTTGTCCTTTTCGGCTTCGGCGTTCATAGCATTTTTGCACGCCTCGGAGCATTCGTTATGCACTGCTGACAAACGAAGAGACAATTGATCTGCACGATCCAGCTCGGAAGAAAGGCTGGCAACAGAACGTGTGTACCGGTCATTGGCCTCCAGTACTTCTTTCCTCAAACAAGCATTGGCAGAACGCATCTCGGATATAGTCGAGTCCCGAGATGCGAGTTCCTCGTCCTTGGATTGAAGAAGGGACTTTAATGCCCCAACTTCGTTCTCCAAGCCCGAGATACGAGCTTGCACTTCGGGGGCAGGAGCAGGCGGGGACACAGGACGATTCTCGTACTTCTGCCAGAGGGCGGTCATCTTCACAAGAAGCTATAAAGGAAAAAAGTAAGCAAAGACAGATTCAAGATGCAAATAGAATGAAAAAGCCTGGTTCCAGAAACTTACTTGATAATGAGAGATAAGAATGCCTTGAGCAATCTTCTCGGGAGAAGAAACCCCTGTATTTCCCAGATATCCATCGGGAATTAAGTTCTTTATAGCCTCCATTGGATGACCCGAAAGGCCCCTGCCCAAAACTTCGAAACCAGCCGAGACCCTAGAAGAGGAGCTAGGACCCACAGGAGGTACAGTCCCTACACTTGGAGCCGCTTCGGACTCATCAGATCTTAATCTAGAAGGGCTGGCCTCAACACGAGACTCTCCCCTAGTAGAAGTCTCGGGAAGCACACCAGCTTCAGGAAGGACATTCTCGGAGTCGATCCGAGACTCCTCAGGCACTCCGAGATGAGGAGTTACTTCGGGTTGACCTGCACCTTGAACTTCAGAAGCAGAGCCCGGCACCTCCTGATCAACCACTTCCCGAGAGGCGCTAGGCTCTTCGACATTTTCAGCCTCAGGTACTCCAGTATGAGTACCAAGTTGTACAAGTGCTTGGGGGGTGGCAGGCCCCGCTTCAAGGTTTTCCTCGGGAAGTGGTGGTGTGTCTGGACGTTCAGAAGAAGGAGTTCGGGGAGTACCTTCGACTTCAAACTCCTCAACAAGAGGCTCAGCTCGGGGGGTACCAACTTCCTCATCCATCTCTTCAAGAGATTCACCACATGAAGCAATAGGCTCTTGGCGCACTTCCTCGGCATCAGAAGGTCTTATAACCGCCTTACCCCACATCCGCTCGGTGTCCAAGAGCTTTTGAGCAATTCGGTCCTGGGCTGTGAACTTCCGCTTTCTGGCCGGATGCTTTACCCTGCGTGTGACTTGCATATCTCGAGCCTCAGGAACAGTTTCATCTCCTTCTCCAGATCTCTCGGGCTCCGGGGCAATCATTGTCGAAGCTCCGAGAGGAGGTTCCGCAAAAGAAGTTTCTGCACCTTGTTCACCCTGATACGATGCCTCGGAGCCAGACTCATCCCTTAAACCAAAAGAGGGAGCAGCACTAGCTTCTGGTGTAGGAGAAACTTCTGGAATGAAACCCCGAAAACTTGCCGATCCCTCTTCAACGTTCACTCCCGATGACGGAACCGAAGGGGGAGTCCTCCTGGCACCTAGAGCAGCTAGGGGAATGCTCTGTTTCTTCCGCGAAGGGACATCCTCGGAAACTTGTTCGGAACTTTTGAAAGGCCTCTTCTTAGTAGCAGGCCTCGGAGATGGAGGGGAGTCATTCCTCTTCTTAATAGCCCCTCTCTTGGTGATCAGCTGTTTGTCTCTCGGGATGTCGTATCCGAGAAATTGCCTTAAATTCTCCTCGGTGACAAGGTTATCAAAATCAACCTCTTCAAACTTGTCAGCCTTGACCCTGGCAGCGGACCACCCACTTATCTTCTTGACATCCTCCAGTTCGGATACACTGAGTGAAGGGGGGTCGCTTCGGTCAGGTCGTAGCAATTGCCAAGTCCGAGGCATCATACGGTCTTCAGGAAGAAGAGTGCCTTCGAGGCATTCCCACTCCCCGGAAACTCTGAAAAATTGCATCTCCCAGAATTTGTTGTTCGTTAGCCCACTCTTGAGCTTGATAAAGACAGGCGGGTGACGAACACAGAGTTCAATCATCCCCTCTGAAGTTTGCCTCGACCTGTAGATGTTGAAAAATTGCAGGATATTCATCTCCTTTTTCAACACGAGTCTCCAAAGGATATAAGAAGCGAACAGATACCTCCAGGCATTGGGCATAATCTGACTGGGTGCAACCATCAAGAAAAGGGCAAAATCCCGAGCAATCTCTGGAAATGGTAACCGTAGCCCAGCGAGAAACATCCTCTCATACAAGGTAATATCGCCGCCGTTGATGATCCGAGCTCCAGGCGCCTGATAGAACATCTTCACTGTTGGAGAAATTTCATAGTTCAGACGAAGGACACCCTCATGCTTCGCAAAAAGGGCAGTTTCCACCCTACTCTCCAGGGGAGAGAGATCCACGAAGCCGTCAGACCTTTTCGTCCGAGCCCGAGACGTAGCAGGAACAACCGAACCATCTTTTTTAGGGGCCATGGAAGAAAGAAAAAAAGAAGAAATAGAAGATGCAGGGAAAGAAAAGAGTTGAGGAAGAAGGCGACAATGGAGGATCGAGAAAAAGACTTGTCAAAGAATGAACAGTAAAAGTATTCAAAAGTTTAAGTATCCCCTCCCCTACGTGTCTGAAATGCCAAAGGGCGCCATCATTTCAAAATTTTCGAAGTTGAAAAGGCGCGCCTTCCGTATTCCAGAATTAAATGCACTGCCTCGACCATACCGTTTCATGATGACAAAAGGGCGGCGGTACAGAGCTGACGTCGTCATTGGAAAAAGAAGCGGTAAGATTTAAATATTTGAACTGTTGAAAAGACGCGCCCTTCACAGTAGTAGGTACAGACTGGCAGACGGAAAGTAATTCTCTTATTTCCGTTTATTTCTGAAATCAGAGAATTAGGGGGGTAACTGTTAGGGATAAAATCAACCCTAGAGACACGTGGATCCGATGACATGTCGGAGTTATGTCTCGGACATTTGTTCCGCCCAGTTCCGCCCAGCAAAGAAAAGGTCGCCTAGGTATAAAGACATCTTGGAGATATGACGATGTCTCGGTCTTAACATTCCAGGTTACAGTATATAAAATATCCCGAGATCTCCCAGTCAAAACGGAGCGAACATATCTCGGATATTTGTGTCTCGGAGTAATAACGCCTCGGGATGATATGGAGTTGGTATGATATCTCCTCGGGGTGATATCCATTGGATGTGCCAACGTCTCGGAGTAGTAACATCTCGGACTTACACAACCCCGTTATGGTGCGGCGATATCCCGAGATCTCCAGGTCGGAGCGAACATATCTCGGATATCGTCACCTCGGAGGTTGGCTGAAATGTGCTACAGTCTTCTAAAAGGTGCCATGCGCCACACTCGTCTTAAAGTGCGATAAGGATAGAATCCCAGAAGATCAGGGATAAACCACAGATCCATAATTTATGGGATAAGATAGTTATTGACACAACGCAATCAACTACGGACTTCACACTCCTACTCGAATTCCCTGAAGATATGGTTAAAGTTCAACCAGGCTAGGACTCAAACTCCTAATCCAACTAGGTGTCAAGAAGGTCTGGCCTATAAATAAAGACCGTCACACCAGGTATGAGGACACGAATTCTCTAAGCTCTTGAGATTAAGATTCAGAATACTCAGCAGAAAATTGATTTAAACTGACTTAGGCATCGGAGTGGGAGTAGTCGGCACCCCCGACGAGTTGTTTGTTCTTTTTGCAGGATTGAGGTGGTCGGTTGAAATCAGTAGCAAATCACAAGGCGACACGTCACCATACCGGAAACTGTACCAACATTTTTTTTTTAATATTTTAGTGTAATTAAGTTTTAAATTTATTATTAAATTTGTGAGCTTATGCTTAACATAAATTTCATAAATTTAAAAATAGATTAAAAATTAAGATGTCTAAAAAATGTGCAACAATTATTTCTCAATACGATTCACGTTATAACTATATTTTCTTTTTGGATACTTTAATTTGCCCTTTTTTTTTTTTGGGAAGTGTGCAAATAATTTGTAAAGCTTGTCATTTACTATTTATCGTATCTTATTGATTTGGTTGTATTGAGCTTATTATTGGATGGATAAAAATTTTCTACAATCCACATATAAGATTGATACGTGATATTTAAGCATGTGAGAAGCATGTATTTTTTTTTATTAATGCTATTAAAGGTGTGTTTGGTATTGCGATTTCGTAGATAATAAGTGCGATTTTAAACCAAATTGTAAAACATAAATCGTTTGGGAACTGCGTTTTTAAAAATTACGATTTGAAAATGCAAAAATATGCTTTTTCAAATCGCATGTAAGATGATGCTTTTTTGAAAACGCAGAATTTTAAAGGCTAATTTGCGATTTTAAAGTTTAAACCGCGATTTTGCCAAACACTTAACTGCGTTTTTAAAAATCATTTTTTTCAAATCGCACATTTTTAAGGGTCCGTTTGAGTTTGCGATTTCAAAAAGTGCGATTTTAAAATAGCGATTTAAAAAAATAATTTTTAAAAACACGGTTAAGCGTTTGGCAAAATCGCAATTAGGCCTTTAAAATCGCAGATTAGCATTTTAAAATACTGCGTTTTCAAAAAAACACCACATTGCTTGCGATTTGAATAAACACTTTTATGCGTTTTCAAATCGCAATTTTTTAAAAACGCAGTTTCCAAAAGGTTCATTTTCTACGATTTGGTTTAAAATCGAACTTTTTCTCTACGAAATCACAATCCCAAACGCACCCTAAATCATTATTTAAAATTGCATTTTTTGTAATCGCAAACCCAAACGGACCCTAAAAAAAATGTAAGAAACACATGCTATTTAAATAGCATGTGCTTCTTACATGTCAAGGGACACAAATCAATCCTATATGTGGGTTGTAGAAAATTTCCTACAAGCTAGTTTGTAGGAATTTTCTATCCTTATTGGATAACTATTTTAAGTGTTTTGTTTTGATGTTTTGTTCTCCTTCCTACTCTTTCTGTGAATTGTTTAAGAGAAAATAATAAAAAAATAAAAATAAAAAAAAACCTTTTCTTTCCCTTTTCACTTTGAAAAATGTTATAGTTACTTAAAGTTTTACAAAGAGAACGGTGGAGTCCCATATGAAATAAATGATAAAATAATTCAAAACAAACTCCAATAGATAGAGACGAAAATGTCATTCACCATCTTTGGTTGAACACCAATGAAAAAGAAAAATTCAATCTTACTCTTCACCATCTTCGGCAGATTCACCGGCGAAGCACCGAAAACCCACACACAACGGCCGACCACCCAGTCACGACGTGGTACCTCGACCCCGACATTAGGCTTCGCCGGTCAATATGCCAAACTGGAAAGCCTGCAAGAAACCCACGCACACTGGCGCAATCCTGGTGGAAGCCCGACCAACCCGCCTCCCTCCGACACTCTCTCTCCAGTAGATCTCTCCGGCCGTCCATGAGTCCATCTCTCCCGAGTGTCGGCCATCACTTTCTCCCCTCTCGCAGGCTGTCCAATGAGTTCGACACTCTTTCTCTAGTAGATCTCGTGGAGCTCGGTGATCCACCGGAGGCGAGGCTTCGGATTCGAGGTGAGGACCAAGCAAGCGTCACCGAATAGGTTTGTCACGTCTAGGGCTACTTGGAACTTGCCGTGCCCAACGTCGAGCGTGAGCGACTGAATGGCCAAGTACATTCCCGAAGTCCATAGACGACCGGCGACTGAAACTTGGGAGAGATGGACAGCTGAAGAGAGGGAAGAGAGAGAGAGAGAGAGAGAGTGCCGGAGACGAAGATAGAGATAGAGGGGGCTGTAGATGTTTATTGGGGCTTGTGAAGGGCATTTTTCGTCTCTATTTTTACTAGAGTTTGTTTTGAATTATTTTAGCATTTATTCCATACAGACTCCACGTCAGTTTGTTAGCCTCCCTTTGTAAAAGTTTAAGTACATGTAGCATTTTTTTTTTTTTTTTTTGGCTTTATGCAGTCCTCTTCGTTGTGTTAGCCAGAGCATAAATGAAAAAAAATAATAATAAAAAATTAAAAAATCCTTTGGTTATTTTCTAACTCTTTTTATCATCAATTTTCATAAGAAAATCCATTAAAGTTATTTAACCCCTTACCATATCCTTGTTTCCATTTCTTTCGGCTTTCGCTACAAAATGCAAGACAAACTATCATAATAAGGAGAAATGTTACATACATTCTCAAATATTTACTATTTGATGTAATAGTAAAAATTATCATTGAATTTTGGATGAATCATTATTAAATTTTAGATATAATGATAATTTTGACCGATACACCAAAAATTGTGCATTTTTATAAGAGTGTATGAGTGAGAGTGATAGTGTGTACAACATTTATCTACTATAAGAGCATTCACATCAAACTAGAAGTTAATTTAACTAGCACGTAGTAAAGAATCACAAAAAAATAAATCTACATCTCACTCTAAGCCACACACACATATATATATCATTTTTTTCTCCTCCTAAATGGAATTGTAATTTTGTAAAGAAGTAATAAAATAAAAATAAAGAAAAATATTTAGAAAGTGAAATGTAGGGTGCTTTTAAAAAATGGGCTGTTAAAAAAAAAAAAAAGATTTTTTTTAGCTAAAATTTATGGACTCGTTTGGGTGTGTGATTTTTTTGTATTATATTCGAAATTGCGAATATCAAGATAACTTGTTTTTTGAAATTATGTTTGGATGATTTAAAAAACATGAGGCAAATTTTTTTTAAAAAAAGTTAAATAAAATTTGAGTTGAAAATAAATAAAATATAATAAAAAAACAATTATTATCCAAACATGTGCTTAAAAAATGGGACGTAATAATATTGTAGGAATGATTTTCCTTAGGTGGGCTTCCGATTTGGGTTTCAAATCTGTACATAAATGACAGGCCCAATGGCCACGAACGGCGAGTCTTTCTTGCGGGCTAGCTATTAAAGTTTAAGCCTTTTGGGTTCAAGCATCTTTTTGTTTGTGATCGGAAAAGATGATGTAATTGGTCAATCAAATTCAGAGAATCAGAATATTTGCACACAAGGAATATTGAGTATTGTGAGATTTTTAAAAACAATGAGAAATATGTCAAAACAAATGAAATATATCTCGAGTGTTTGCGTGAAATTGAAAAAAAATGGAAATTTTGATTGGTTTTAACATAAAATTTTAACAAAGCGTTGAAATTGAAAAAAATCGAAAGATGAATACCTTAAATTGAAAATTTTTAAAGTGATGAAAGATTAAAGATTATAACTTAATGCTCAATTTGTATCGGCCTAAAATGGTTTCGAAATATAATTTCAGCATTTTCTGGTGTTTGGTGGGGGCGAAAATAATAGTCAACGGGAAAATGATTTTCGTTTGACAAAAAATGCTTAATAAATTTCGAAAAATTCATTTTCCTCGTACGACAAACGCATTCGACCATCTTTTAAACGACGTAGTTGACCTTCACGTTCAAGCAGTCAACCACTACTGGAATCTGGCCAGTGTCGGAATCCGATAACACCCAGCCACCTTCGCCGAAGATTCTGGTGACCAGAATGGTTGGATTCTGGCAATCTGGTCGGGATCTTGCCAAAACGGTTGAATTTCGGCCAGAACTGTCAGCTTCCAGCCTACTGGCCAGGATTTGGCCGTTCTGACCAGATTCCGGCACAAATGACCAAATTCTGGCTACCTTCACAAGAATCCGACCAACTCAGATTCTGACGAAACTTTCTAAATTTCAGCCTTTATCCCAGAATCTGGCAACAGTGGTCGAAATCTAATGAAAGTTGCTGGAATCCTGTTGATCAGATTTCTCACATAGTGATGTGATGTGTACGTATGAGTGAGCGCCACACATAGAATTTAGCCCGTGCCACCTACTTAATTAAATATTGTGATCTTAATTAATTCAAACCCTTCATATTTAGTTGGAAAAAGGAACAAATAACTAGTGACCCTGTGGTTGGTTTCTTAGCAAGCAAGCAACATGGTGGCTTGTCGGATATTGCAATGCCTAATCAATATCCATTCATAAACAAAAAGGAGGCAAAAGTAATTAACAATGCAAGTTTGGTATTTTTGCTTTCTAAGAGAAAAGAAAAGTAGCTTAAGATTCCTAAACAGAAGCCTCAAGATCGATCATGCTTTAGAAGTAGGAAAAGAACAAGAATTTGAAGATACCAAAACCTTCCCCGCCAATTACACCCAAGAACCCCCATCTTATTCTTTACCTTAAACACAAAACATTAAATAGGAAATACAATCGTTGCCATTCTCGCCGAATGTTGTCGCTCCCCGAGCACCAACCACATGCAGTCAACTACTCACAAAAAAAAGCTACATGATCCGCGCAAACCCACCAACCCCCTCATTTGGGCCGCAGCCATAATCTGCGCCGTCATAGCTGTGGTAGTGATAGTCGTCGGCATCGTCGTGTTTGTTGGGTACATGGCCATACATCCAAGGGTGCCTTTCATCTCCGTCACGTTCGCCCATCTCGACACCATACAATATAATCAAGCCGGCCAACTTGAAACCCAGGTGACCGTTGTTCTGACGGCGGAGAATGATAACGCAAAAGCCCATTCGAGTTTTTCCGACACCAGCTTCATTCTCAGCTTTCAGGGGCTTCAGATCGCGAAACTTGTCGCCGAGCCGTTTGATGTGAGGAAAAATAGTTCCACCCATTTTAATTATGTGGTTCAATCGTCTCAAATACCGCTGGATCCTACTCGGATGGAGGAAGTCGACCTGTCGTTGAAGCAGGATCAGATTACGTTCGATTTGAAAGGGAGCACACGCGCTCGATGGAGAGTCGGGTTGGTTGGGTCGGTGAAGTTCGTCTGCCACCTGAATTGTCAGCTCCGGTTCCGTCCGTCAAACGGAACTTATATAAGATCACGTTGCAGCTCCAAATCTAAGTGACTTTTTCTCTTTTTCTTAATTTGTTGCTAATTAATGAACACAAATTGCTATCTCTCTCTGCCTGTCTGACTGTTGTTCAGGCTTCTTTTCTTTTTTTTTTTCTAATTTTGGTATAGTGAAATAAATTCATCCAAAAATAATGTTAGAAACTTAATTCAAATTGTATACCGAAGAATTTCTTTGTATAATAATAAATAAATAAAAAATATTGAAAAATTAATGAATGATAAGTAATTAACCATGTAAAATTGTATTTAATTACCACTTGCCATAACTCGTTAACGTAACTTAATTTGATTTTACACTTTCATTAAATGTAAAAATTAAAAGACCATTTATAAAAGAAAGTATTTAATAATTAATTTTTATTAAATAAAAAATTAGTGGCCGTGGAAGAGTCCCGGCACAACTTTAGCTCCAGTGCTCCACATACACCTTTCTTGCTTGCTTGATTGCTTTCTTTCCATCTTTACTTTTTCTGAGCATATGCGGAGATATACCGCCCGGAAGCCTGCACTCAAATCAGCTTCCAAATATGGGCCAAAATAAAGCACCTTTTTCTTTCTGCCTCTTTTTTATTTTTTCAAATATATATATATATATATATATATTTGAGTGGTATTGTAGTCTTTTCACATCTATCTCGGTTACCTTTTGATGAAAATCCTAACAAGTCTTAAATTTGGAATAAGTCTAAATTCGGTCTTAAATTTATCAAAGTTAAAAAATTGAGGTCTTAGAGTCAAAATAGCAAAAAGCAAACAAAGTTGGTGACTTGATTTTCTTTTATCTTTTTTACAAAAATAGAAAAAGAATACACTTTACCTTCATGAAGTATTCGCTCATTTGTGTTTTGACGTTCAATGTTCAAAAATTGGCGATAAACCCCCCAACGTTGGCAAATCATACCATCCGTCCATAATGTTCGTCTCTTTGGACGGAAACGAAGTCACGTGCAACACACGTGACCTTATAAGGCTACATCTCCCCATTTTCCCCTTCCATTCAACCTGCATGCCTTACCACCCTCTTAACACTAAGACCATTTATTTTCCCTATCAAGAATCGAAAAACAGCATATACAGAGCTAGGGTTTTGAAAGTTTTGCTTCTATTATCAAGAATCATCTTACCGAAGATGGAACCGGAACCGTCGGGCACTCCTTAAACTCCTATTCCACAAGGAGTGGGGCAACACCTGCAACAAAGACACTCTGTTATTGCGAGCATCCGACTTGTGTGTTAACCTCTTACACCGAACGAAATTTCGGTAAAAGGTTTTTAAAATTCGAGAATTACAAGGTAATTCGCAAACTTACCTTCAGTGAATATTTTATGTTGGGTATTTTGAACATATGTGCTGGGTGTGTCGCAGATCTAGGTATTTTGGATACTATGTTCAATTTCCTAATTTCTTCTTAAGAAAAGAAATTGTTGTTGTTATAAAATGAAAAGGTTTTGTTGTGAAGTACGTAGCTTATTGTGCATCTCAATGAGTTCGGAATCTTGAAATCCTTGAGTTTTTGTTGTTAGAGTATCGATTTCATATGTGTTAAAACCTTAGTTTTCATTCATGCTATAATTGTACACTAGTAAAAAGGTAAGGATATAAAAGCTCCTTGCATTAGATTGCAGAAATTTGCATTATTAGGAGGATGGGTTCATATTATTAGTGTGTACTTTTTTGGAGTTTTGCGGATAAATTGGGCGTATGATTTTTGGGAATGGGTTGATCCTATAATGTGTTCATATGGAAAGTGGGTGGTAACTTGTTTGCGGGAATAACATGTAAGTTTGATTCAAGAAGCTGAACGATATCGTATAATGGTTGAAATTGAAGTTGCAAAGTTGAAGGCGAAGATGGAGATTGAAGAAATTGAACGATGTTATACAATGGTTGAAAGTGAAGCTGTGAAGGTGAAGATAAAGATGGAAATTGAAAATGCCGCATTTCATAAAGAAATCGAGATTGGGGAGATCAGTTACCAAGTAATGAAGAAGAATTAAAAGACAATAATTGCATGTACATGGATATTGATCGTGGTGTATCTGTTTACTGTTGGATCAACTTCAAAGGGTGTGTTTGATTGCCATATGATGCCACCTCATATGACATTCAACTTGGAGCATGAAAATCCTTGTAGTTTCTCTTTTTGGTACTAGTTTTTAAGAGTTCAGTCAAAAGAAATGGAAAATTAAACTTACATGAAATCCAAAGAGTCCCCAAGAAGTATACGAACAGTAAGAAAAGTACTGGTCCTTAGTATAACTCATTTTACTTAAAAATCAATCAATTACAACAACCTAATAACGGTAACAAGGTAAACAATATATTCTACTAATATAACATCCATATGAAGAATATAAGTACATACACCGTATCATATGATGTAAGGAATGAGAAATTAGCGTCAACAAGGAGAAGTACTGAGGAAAACATTACAACGATAATGTTGTAATGGACATGTGTCGGCTTCCTATTGGGTGTGACATGGCTGATTAACGGAATCTGTTAACTTGATGGATGAAAAACATATTTAGGGATTGATTTGTAATTATAGTTTACCACGAGGATCCTCCATGAACTTTTTGAACCACAACAAGTGATTTGTAATTTAGACCAATCCTAGGGACCAATTATCCAAAAAAAAAATGCTAGTGACGAGCTAGTCTCTTTTGTTCTTCGTGTTTCTATTTTTTGTCTTTTTCTTTTTATTACTCAATAGAAGAGCTACAATTCGAGCATTCATCTCTGCGGTCTTTTGGTTCTCAGTTTCCCAGATCCACACTGCCCCTCCTTCAACCCAAGTCCACCATCGTACGACTTCTCCATGGCTCACGCCGCTCACGCATCCGGCATTCTGGAATCGTCACACCCCAACAACCTTCTCCGCTGACAGACCGCAACCCAAAGGTGCTGCCACCTACTGGCCATCGCTAGCGTCAGTCCACCGTCCAGAAGCACCAATGTCGTTTCCTTTATTGTTGCGATGTGAAGAGTGTTTTTTGGTTCAACAAGAAAAGAAAAGTGTTTGTTGCGTTTCTAAACAAACAAAAGAGTTCGTGTGGTGTGGTGCAGATGCAAGGTATGAAAAGAAGGGAAAAAAAAATTGATGAGAGAGAGAAAGGTTTGGTTATTTTATGGTGAATGGGTATTCAGGTATACTCTCATGAAGATGAAAAGGTTTGAAAAAAAAAAGGTGTTAGTTTTTGATTGGCTGCATTCTGTTGACAAATTCACTATCATGTAATGTTACTGTTTTCATAGGGATGCCGTATATTCCAGAATCTTCAAAGTATTTAGAGTTTATTTCTCTAAGATGGAAAGAGCCTTATTATGACAAATTTCAGTATCACAAGCTGCAAGAAGGCTATTTCAGTGTTCAAGGAAGATTCTGTACAGATTCCAACTTAAAGAAGTCGGATCCTTTGTTTTCGTCCAAATGGCCTAGTAAAACGTCTGGATGCTCATCAGTCAGCAACATCAGTCTAGACGTCGTGGCAATACCATCCAGACTCCCTTTAGTGTCTAGAAGCTTCGAACAGTCCAAGGTTGCATCCGTCCGGACATCATGGCAACACGTCTGGGCGCTCTTATGAGTTCGAGAGGATTCCAGCGTATCAGTGCATCCGTCCGAAAGACGTGGCAATACCGTCCGGACGCCAATCAAAGTTCGAGGAGAATTAGGTTTTCCTTTGCAGACACGTATATGGGAAGACAGCTGCATCCGTCCGGACGACAGGGCAACACCGTCCAAACGAGGTCCTTGATAAGGCAAGACGTGGAGAAGAATTGCAACCATCCGAACGTCAGGGCAACACCGCCATGACACAATCCTTATTATGGTTATTACATGCAGCAAAAGTGCAACCGCCCGGACGCTAGGGCAACACCGTCCGAACGCGACCCTGATATGGTATTGCGTGAAGCGTGTTATGGAAAGTCAGTTGCACAGTTATCTGTTCGGACAACCTCAGCTTGCGCCTGGACGCCGCCTAGAGAAATCAGAGACATACTCGATTTAGGTCTTCTTAGCCTATAAATAGAGGCCTCTAGGCATGCACAATTTAATGAATTCGGTATTGAATTCTTCTGTACTCAGAGAAGGTGTTTAGGTAGACATTGTGAAGATCTGCTAGCTTTCTAAGGGTTGCTGTTGTGCTGTTGTTGTGCTTGTGTTGAAGTTTATCTTAGGGAGGAGCCTTAAGGTAAATGAATTCATAGAAGACCCCTTCAAGTAGGAAACTTGGTTGGGAGGCGTTCACGTTTGGTTACGTGTCAGAGTGCTAGATACGATCGCTGTATCGGGTATGTGAGTGTTACTGTCTATGTACTAGCTTTGTCTTCTAATAGTGGATTTCCTGGGTTTGGCTGCCTCAGAGTGATTTTCCTTTCCATTGAGTTTTCACTTCGTTAACAAAATACCTGTCTCATTTAAATTTCACACTTTTGATATTTTGTTACACGTTGCACACACACACACACATAGTTAAATTAGAAGTCATTTAATTTTTCACAAAGGAAAAGAAGAAAGTTGAGAATAAGCAAAAAACAAAAAAATAAATTTATATATATATATAGATCAAAAGAGGCTAAGTTGCCCAGTTTTAAGCCCTTTGTTGGCCTAATTTTTTTGTCCTTTGTTGGTATAATTGTTGACCGAAACCTATTTGTTGGCTTATGTGGTATTGTTTAAAGACCCAGGCCTAAACTTTGTGGTATTGTTTAAAACCCAGGTCTATTTCAGCCTATAGTTGGCTTTCATTTCAGCCTATTGTTAGATTTTATTTTGGCCCATAGTTGGGCCATCTTTTTTGGCATTTGTGATATTGTTTAAAACCCATGCCCATTTTAGCCTATAGTTGGCTTTGATTTTAGCTTATAGTTAGCATATTGAAATTTAAAGCGCATCTCTAGACTCTAATCACCGTCGCCGACCACCTCCAGTCATCGCCATCGACCATTGTCGATTGTTGTCATCTCCAAACGAAGAATAATAATTTATTGCAAACTCAAGCTTCCAGAATCCTTACACCTTGAGTTTGAGGGGGATGTTAGAGTATATTTGAATTACCTTGAAGTTAGGGATTTGATGAGAATTGTACTATATTTTATCTGTAAGCTTTATAAATAAAGCTTTTTGTATTGTAAACTCATCAAGGAAAAAAAGCATAATGTAGCCCTTTGTGCTTTATTCTATGGACGTAGGTCATAAACCGAACCACGTAAAATTCATTGTGTTCTTATTTTATTATTCCGCTATTTGTCTTTATTTTTTCATTTGATTATGTTTTATTTTATTTAACAAAAGAAAAAAAGAAAAAGAAAAAAAAGACACCTTCCACTATGAAAATTCACAATAATGAGCCTCTAGTAATATTTTCTCAAACTTTGTTCTATATCTTCGTTTAATGAATAATGCAACTATGTAGACTCATTTATCACACTTATGTCACACTCATTGGCATGACGTATTTCTAAGTGGCTTAAAATGTTAATCACTTAAAACAATAAAACCGTAAGCCACTTAAAACACACCATGTACATTGGTGTGATATGGATGTGATAAATGGGCGTGAAACGGTGAAATGAAGCATTACTTTTGTTTGATTCATGCATTGTCTTTTGAGAAATGCTAGATATTAAATTTTTATCCAACATTTATATAGCAAGGCTAACGTGATACTCCCAAATAACTCTTGGATTAATAATCATTAAATAAAGGGAAAAGTACAAATACCCCCTCTCAAACTACCACCCTATTGTCAATGTTCCTCCCAAACTACCAATTTGGTCAATGTCTCCCCTCCAACTACCAAATATTGTCAATTTCCCCCCTCAGTTAAATAAAACCGTCAATTCCTAACGGCAGGGATATAATAGTCATTTTGTTACGTTCTAAATGTCTAAAATAACCTTTTGAATTTAAGCAATTCCCTTAAAAATCTCAAAACCCCAATCAGATTAAAAAAGCGTCCAAACTCTAACTTTCTTTGATGCTACTACTGCTTGAAATCCCCAAAACTCAAACCTGCTGCTGCTCGACATCAAATTGCGTGCGAGATGAGGTAAATCCCATTCCTATCTTATTTCATCTCCCTACCTTTGTGATGCCCCGTAACCTCTCTTCCTATCTTGCTTTTCTTCTCCTATTTGGTATGAATATGGCTGAAGTGTTTCTTAGAATCACGAGAACTAGCATTTACTCACATGAAGATAATGAGACAAAAAGATGAGACAATGAGAGGTGGGACCTGTTTGTTGAATGTAAGACTAGGTTGCTATGAAAAGCCTGAAAAGAGTTCAAAAAGATGAAACATAAGCACATGGCTACCATCTCATCCAAATAGTATAATTTATTGTTTTTAATTTCCAACCACTCATACAATACAAAAGAGACAAATAATTTATTATTCTTAATTTATTTTGTTTGCAAGTCCATATAGCTAACACCTTTTTTTTTTCTCTATGCATTATATGCATTTTTCAATTTATTTAGAAGGGGACCACTTGTTGGCTCTTGCAACTTGCAAGACCAGACATGGGTTGTGCGGTCTTGTGTTGTCCAGCACAAAACAACACAATAAATTACACAATAAATTACATTTGTTGTTGTAATGTTAATTCTGTTCTAGTAATGTTAGTTCTAATTGCTTTTGTTTATTGGGTCCAATTGGAGTAATGAGAAACTCGAGTGCATGCATGATATCTCATGCAATCAACCACAACGAAGAGAAATGAAACTTCAGTTCAAAAACCATCTAAGAATGGTTACTTACAGAAGTTTATATCTTGTCTTTTAAAACAAGGTCATAATCCACTAAACTTTGGACAACATCTTTCACAGACCAAGAAATCACACATTTCATAGGGCCCAACTTCTCAAGGTCCTTAAGCTGAAATCATTAAAATAAAAGGGGGGGGGGGGGGGGG
Source organism: Alnus rubra (assembly GCA_028654335.1). Taxonomy (NCBI): domain Eukaryota; kingdom Viridiplantae; phylum Streptophyta; class Magnoliopsida; order Fagales; family Betulaceae; genus Alnus; species Alnus rubra. The sequence goes on along the minus strand of JAJPGS010000588.1, from coordinate 12,432 downwards.
GGATTACAAATGTGGCATATGAGTTTGATTTTTTTCCTTTGAGGTGATATGTATTCTTTTTTTTTTTTTTTTTTTACTGATAAGTAGATGATCGTTTAGGGTTGTAAATTAGTAATTTTTGTTTCTTTGTCCTAATAGGAATGCCTATTTTATCTTTGTTGTAGGTCACGTCATGGCTGAACATAAATTACAGTTTAAAGTGTACCATGGGGGTAAATTTAATCGACAATCTGGTTGTGTGTATGTGGGGGGAGACATGCATGTATATCATGAAGCATATGAGTTTGATTGCTTGTCATACTTCGAAATTGAAGGCATAGTCAAGAAGTATGGGCACAAATATGGTGACCACATATACTATAAAGAACTTTACAAGAGCCTTGTTGATGGGTTAAGGCTCTTGTCGTCTGACCATGACGTACTCCAAATGGTTCAACATCATGCATGCCACCATGTAGTTGTGTTGTATTTGCTAGCTTTTGAAGATTTTGAAAATGAAGAGGCATTGAATGATGATAGTGGCAAGCAACATGTTAATAGGAATGATCCATTTTGGTCTGAAGTACTTAGTAGTGATGATGATGCTTTTGATGATGGAGAAGATGATGAGGATAGAGGTGATGGATTGCATGGGGTAGAAATTGATACGGAGGGGGGAGAGGATGGAAGTGATGGATGTTACGAGGTAGAATTTGAAGCGGTGGGGCGTGATAAAAGTGATGTGGGCAATGGGTCACACATGGTTGTGTACAATGCCTCGAATGTTGATGAAAACTCAAATGCTGGCACATCTAGGGGTAATGAGGTTCACTCATTCTCATCATTGTCAGATGGTGATGATGATAAGTCATATGATTATTCGAGTGATATATTAAAGTCCCCTCGTGGTAGTGATGAAGATGTGTCATCCCTACCTAAATGTGTGACTAGGTTCCATACATTCCAAAGAGTTGACTTGTCTAATCCCCAATTTCAAAATGGGAAGAAATTTCCAGATGTGTACACCTTCAGACAAGCTATTAGCCAATATAATGTATTGAAGGGGAAGGATATACTTTTCAAGAAAAATGACAAAGATAGGGTGTGTGTGGTGTGCAAAGATAAGAATTGTGAGTATAGGGTATATGGGCGTCAAATGAAGGGTAAAGAGGCATTCCAAGTAAGATCTTTGAATCCGAAACATTCATGCACAAGGCAATATAAGAATAATATTATCACTTCTACTATAGCCGATAAATTATTGGGTAAGTTTAGAATCCAACCCGATTTGCCAGTAAAAGCCCTCCACGAAAACGTGAAAGATAACTGGAATGTTGATGTGACCACTAGCAAGCTTTATAGGGCTAGAAGAAAGGTAAATTTTAAAATAAATGGAAAGTTAGATGAACAGTACCATCGATTGTGGGACTATGCTGCAACTATTAGGAAAACAAATATTGGTAGTTGTGTACTGTTGAGGAATGAAAGACCAATGCTTCAATTGCCACCAAGATTCCAAAGGATGTATATCTCCTTCGCAGCCATGAAAGAAGGATTTATAGCAAGTTGTAGGCCTGTAATTAGGGTGGATGCTTGTTTCCTCAAAGGCCCTCATAAGGGACAACTTATGAGTGCAGTTAGTAGGGATGCCAATAACAACATATACCCTATAGCAATGGCGTTTGTAGAAACTGAGACGAAAGACAGCTGGTCATGGTTCTTGGAGACACTTGTGGGTGATCTCGGTCAATGTAGCTCGACACGTGGGTGGACTTTCATCTCGGATCGCCAAAAGGTCAGTTGGTTGTAATTTGTTGCAATTCTTTGATGTTTTTGTATTTATTTTTTTTTGGGATAAATATATTTTAGCACCCCAAACTACCACCCTTTCTCCGGATGACCCCCCAAACTACCAATGCTTAGATTCTGGCCGCTCAAACTACCACTTTCTTATTTTTTGGCCCCATCCGTCCATTTATGCCGTCAATTTTAAACAGAAATCCAAAATACCCCTCCTACACTTTGAAATTCCCACAGTTAAGGGAGGGGTATTTTCGGGTTTTTAGCCAATTTATGTTAGAATTGAAGGCATAAATAGACGGATGGGGCCAAAAAATCAGAAAGTGGTAGTTTGGGGGGCCAGAATCTAAGCATTGGTAGTTTGGGGGGCCATCCGGAGAAATGGTAGTAGTTTGGGGGGCTAAAATATATTTAACCCTTTTTTTTTCATATAGAATATATAAATATTTTTTTGTTTGATGGTTAGGGACTTATTCCAAGCTTTGCGCAAGTATTGCCTATGTCTGACCATTGAACATGTGTCAAGCATTTGTACGAAAATTTTAAAAATGCAAGTAATCGGGGAGTGTTACTAAAGGATAAACTTTGGAAGATAGCTGCGTCATACACAGAGGTTATTCCCTTGCACATATGGAAGAATTGAAGCATATGAGTGAAGATGCGTATGATTATGTTGCAAAGATTGATCCACGTACGTGGTGTAGAGCATACTTCCATACCTACTCAAAGTGTGACATGTTGGTCAACAACCCTTGTGAAAGTTGGAACGCCTACATTGTAAAATTAAGGGACAAGCCAATCTTGACAATGTTGGAGGGAATTAGGAAGAAATTAATGAGAAGGTATCAAGTGAAACGGAAGGGCATTAAAGCTATGAAAGGAAAATTTGGCCCAAGGATACTGGAGAAGATTGAGGCTGCTGGGGATGAGGCAACTCATTGTACTTCAACCTTTGCTGGGAATGGATTGTTTGAGGTAGATTGTAAGGGTAAGCAATTTGTGGTTGACTTGGAGAAGAAAACGTGTAATTGTAGGCAATGGGATATGACTGGTATCCCATGCGCTCATGCAGTTTCAGCTATATTATTTCATGAAGGGAATATTGAGGACTTTGTTGACCACTATTATAGCAATGAGATATATTTAAACGCATATGAGCCAATTGTGTATCATGTGCCTAGTGAAGAGCACTGGGTTAAGACCAACATGGAAAAGATAGAACCACCTAAGTATAGAGTACCACCTGGTAGGCCTAAGAAAGTAAGGACGAGGGGAACTGATGAGCCAAAGAATCAAAATAGGATTAGAAAAGGTGGTATTACTATGCAATGTTCAAGATGTAGGAATGTGGGGCACAACACAAGAACTTGTCCTGTTCAGAAGAGGCAAGATGCCATAAGGAAGGCTCAGAGAAATTGGCATGCAGAACATGCTAGAACAGACTGGAGTTTGGATGATGTAAGTTAAGCCTTCTGCTTTGTAACTGTTCCTACAATGCATAATGTAAGTTAAGCTTCCTACAATGCATATATGTAATTGTTCCTTTTTGGTGTAGATCACAGTAATGCCACATTGGGACTCGAGTACTAATCCATCAGTGCAGTCAAAACATGAGATCGGGTCCTCAGGTGCTGGCAGACCAGAAAGGAGACCAAAAAAAGCATCAGGGGTATGTTTACAAACACATCTGTCTTTAAAGGCCTTAAGTAACTTTACTAAAAACAAGCTACGTACAGACCAAATGCATAAATTGTGCTCTTAATCTGTACACTTCAAAATATTTTTGCAATTGTAGTTAGATGTTCACATATTCTAAGTAAGTTTAAATGAAATAATTTTCTTGCACAGCAGGCTCCTACAAAGAAGTCTCCAGCTCCAGCTCTAGGACCAAAAACCTCTGAGAAGGATGTTGCAAAAGACAAATGAGTTGTCAATGATGCAGTGAACGAGACACATGCAAAGAGGAATAAGCCCAATTGGAGGTTGTGATGATTTTTTGTAACTTAGTGGTTGAATGCATATGCCTTTTTGGATTTCAGTATGCATATGCCCTTTTGAATGTAACTTTTGGAAACATTAGACAAAGGTTGGCAAGTTTCAGGATTGGTTGAGAGGTCTATGGAACTTTGAGAAGGTTGAAATTGGTGGAGATTTGGCTTTTGACTTAAAAGATCTTTTTTTCTAAAGTCAAATATTAGAATTCCTTAAACATTTTTAAGCATGTAGTATGTTGTTGGTCAAGTGCAGGAGATTTATTTTTTATTTTTTATTTTTGGAGATCTTCATGTTTAGCCACTCTTAAGGGATCTTCATGTTTGGTCACATGAATACATCTTCTCATATGTTACAAACTAAATAAAAGAAAGTTACAGTGAAAGAGTTGATCATCGTGTGTTATATTGATTTATTTATAGATGTACAATTGAGAGTTTGAGATGGACTCAAATACATTTCAAGTGGGTAAACTAAAGCTAATCTATACAATCAGAAATTCAATAATACATTTGAAATGAACTCAGTAAGTCTTCTTTACATATGCCCAAGATCAATAAAGCCTATAATGCCATAATTTCCCCAAGGCTTGAGCAAATACACAGCAGAATTAGAAGACACCCAATATACCTAAATGACCAATCAAGCCACTACTTGCATTTGATTGACCTGTAAATGTGACGAACAAAGAGTAAAGGGGCACGAAAACTGACAGTCCCAAGCATGAGAAAGAAGCCGTAGCAGATGCAAGCCATATAGCTAAAGAAAAATGAGGTTTGCATAAAACCAGACATGTCCGATCAAGCATTGTAGTAATACAAGCAATATGCCAGTAGCCAATAAACATCCCAGTTGATCCACCACAAAGGAAAGACCTGTGGCAATTAACATCTATGATTAGTTGATAAAAGGCAGTTAAATTATGCATAGGGAGAATTAACTCCAACTTCAAGTTTAACAAGAATCTATACACCCAAAACCAGCCATCAACACAACCCGAAACACCACAATTTAACCCTCAAACTCTACCAATCTCTCTTCAACTGATTTAGGCAAAATCCAAAATCAAAACACCCACCATTCCTCTATCACAAAAAGCCCAGAAATTCGGTCATCCAATCCACCAAACCAGAGAAATAAACCAACTTCAAACTCAAGGAAAAACCAACACAAAAGTTGACCACACGATTCAACCCTCTACCAAAACACCATATACAACCAAAATAAAAGCCATAAAACACCCACTGAAAAATCCAAGATCAATATTCATCTCTTCCTTCAAAAAATCAAAATCAACCACAACCCATACACCTAAAGCAAAAGAAAACCCAAATGGGCAAACTGAAATCACACCCACAAAAAAAACTTGTAAATAAACACCCATAAGCATCAACCCGATCCCTCTCTCTCTCAACTCGTAAAAGAGGAAAAGAAAGGGAAAGATAAAATAGGGAAGGGAAGAAGAGGGACAGTGGATAGATTCTCACCTCGATCTCTCGGTCTGCGTCTGCGTCTGGGTAGAAGAAGAAGACTCCAAGCGCTTATTTTGGAAGAAGAAGAAGAAGGCTCGTGATGGTTAGGACTATTTTTTAATCGGATTGGGGTTTTGAGATTTTTAAGGGAATTGCTTAAATTCAAAAGGTTATTTTAGACATTTAGAACGTAACAAATGACTATTATACCCCTGCCGTTAGGAATTAACAGTTTATTTAACTGAGGGGGGAAATTGACAATTTTTGGTAGTTGGAGGGGGGGAACTGACCAAATTGGTAATTTGGATGGGACATTGACACTAGGGTGATAGTTTGAAGGGGGTATGTGTACTTGTCCCTTAAATAAATAAATAAGATCAAATGATTGATTTGGATCGCCACATCAACATTGTTGGACAGTTGTAGAATAAAAATATAGTATATTGCATATGCGAAGTAGGAATGTATATGCATGCAGATATTAATTGCAACTATTCGCTATCCACATAGCAGATATGGATAAAGGTTTTGGGGTATGCAAATATAGTTATTAACCGCATCCGTATATCTTTTATATATATAAACACCAAAACGACGTCGTTTTGGTGTTTAATATTAAAATGACGTCACTTTGGATCTGGTATAGGGTTACGTTTATGGCTTAAAAAAAAAAAAAAACTAAAACATGCCCAAACACTAAAAAGGAACCGAAATTATTTTCAAAATCGTTTAAAATAGGCCTCAATAGAGATTTAAATAAGGCCTAAAAGCCTAAAAAGCCCATTACTTTTTTTTTTTTTTTTTTTTAAACCAATACTCACTATTCATCAATAATCATAAAAACACATAAAGGGTTAAAAAGTGGGAGCAACAGTCTCCCTACAAACAATGTTAGAAAGTAAAGAGGGAACTTCTTCCAACCAAATTGTGTCTTTAACTTGAGAAGAAGCTGCTTTTGTTAGTGTTAGATATAAAGTTGAAGATAAAGATAAACTTATCAACTGAAGTTCTCATCAACTCCTTTACGTGATAATATTGATCCAACTATAAGTCTAAGATAATGTTTATCTTAGAGTTTTATACGTGTAATGTTATAGAGTTATAGTTCTCATGCAATTGCTAGATACATATTGTATAGAAACACAATGCTGTAATTGATCTCTATATATTGAATACCATATGTGCTAATTAGGCATTCAAGCCTAAAGCACTTATATTATCTTTCATGGTATCAGAGCTCAACTAAAAGCTCACGCTTAATCGATCCTATGGCTTCTTCATCAAACGTATATGCTGCTTCCTACACGTTCCCAAACGTTTCTCATCTAGTTTCTATCAAACTAGACAATGGCAACTACATCAGATGGTTAACGCAAATTGAGCCTGTTCTTAAGGCCAATGAATTGTTGGGTATCGTTGAAGGTACAGAACTGTGCTCACCAATTCAGGTCCCTGCCTCAGCCAACAAGGATGAGCAAATACCAAATCCAACTTATTCCCTTTGGGTTAAGAAGGATCAGTCCATTCTAGGACGGATTAATGCCACATTCACTGAGATTGTGCTATCCACCATCTATGGCCTTCGCACTTCTCATGAAGTATGAAAATTTCTTGCAATCCATTTTGCCTTTCTTTCGAGTACCCGCCTTGCCCAAATCAAGCGTCAATTGCAGATGATCCAACAGGGGAATCAAACTTTCACTGCCTTCGTTGATTCAGCCCAACGTCTTATCAATGAACTTGCAGCAGTTGGGAAGCCTGTGGATGACGAGGAGTTCATCACCTACATATTGAATGGACTCCATCCATCCTAGAATCCTTTATGCTCAATTTTTCATGTGTATCATGGACCTTTGCTCTTGGGTTTGCTGAATTCCATGCATAATTGTTGTCTTTTGAGCACTTGTTGACCACTCAACAACAACAACAAATTTAGCCTGGCCAGTCAGTCACCTTCTTCTCATCAAGACCTACGGACAGATTCAGGGCTCCATCTGCCAATAAGAAGCAGCGCCCTCCATTCCGCAACTTTTACTCAAAGAAGCCCATCTCACTTGTGCCTCTCTTGCCATGAGGTAACTCACAACCAGCACATCCTCTGTCTCGACCTCCTTGCCAAATATGTGGAAAGCCTAGTCACAAAGCATTAGATTGCTTCTATTGCATGGACTACGCCTACCAAGGACGTCATCCTCCAGCACAATTGGCGGCAATGGCTACCCAGTCAACAACTTAGCCTGAAGATGCTCCTTGGTTTGCTAACAGTGCAACAAATCACCATGTGACTCTAGATTTGAGCAACTCCAGCTTGCTGAACCGTATGATGGGTCTGACACCATTGCTATGGGTGATGGCTCAGGTTTGCAAATTGACAATATTGGCTCTCTTTCCCTTCAAACCCCCACATATACCTTACATTTATCTCAAGTTTTGCATTGTCCTACTGCCATTGCTAAACTTTTATCCATCAATCAGTTTTGTGAAGATAATAATTGATTTTTTATCTTAACTGATTCTCATTATTTCACCAAGGACAAACAAACGGGTCTAACCCTGCTGGAAGGCAAGAGTGATGGTGGCCTCTACCCCATCCACACGACTACGACTGCCCTCAATAAAGCTCGGATTCACAAGGCCATGCTTGGAATTAAAGCTTATACTAGTGTGTGGCATTCGAGACTCGGTCATCCCTCCTTTACAGTTGTCCATGCAGTCCTTATTCAACATTCCCTTCCTGTTTTAGGCTCCTTACATAATAAGGAATTTTGTGAGCCTTGCCAACTTGGTAAGAGCAAACAACTTCCATTTCCTTTATCTTCAAGAATCTCATTGGCTCCACTTTGGTTAATCCATACTGATGTTTGGAGTTCCCCTGTTCCATCCTTAGAAGGTTACAAGTATTATGTCATTTTTATATATGACTTTTCTTGATTTTCTTGGTTATATCCACTTAAAACCAAAGCTGATGTATTTATCTCATTTATGAAATTTAAAGCATTAGTGGAAAATCTATTTTCATCCACCATCAAACACTTGTAATCTGGTGGTGGTGGTGAATTTCTCTCTAACCAATTTAAAACCATTATTGAATCAAATGGCATTACCCATCGTATCAGTTGCCCCTACACGGCCCAACAAAATGGCCTAGCTGAAAGGAAACATCGCCATGTTGTGGAGATGGGTCTTGCCATGCTAGCCCAATCTGGCTTGTCTAAAGAATTTGGGTTGAATCTTTTCTCACTGCCATATTTTTAATTAATAGGCTCCCTACTCCTTTGCTTCAAAATGGTTTGCCTTTCTCTGTTTTATTTAAACAACCACCCGACTATGCTACTCTTAGAATGTTTGGGTGTGCTTGTTATCCTTTATTAAGGCCTTACAACTCTCATAAACTTATGTTTAGAAGCAAGCGATGTATTTTCTTAGGATATGGCTCCCACTACAATGGCTACCGATGCTTTGATCCATTCACTAGCAAAATCTTTACTACTCAGCATGTAGTGTGTGATGAAATGAGCTTTCCAGCCAAGGTGGGGTCAATGCCTCTTCGCCCATTCCAGTAAGTCCGATAGGTATTCCTCCTCTTGTTCCTTTTACTGAAATTTCTCCCTTATCACATGTCTCACCCATGGTGTGACGACCCTTTTTATTTTATTTTTTATACAAACATAAAACAAGTCGTTACAGTGGCACGACTATTTGTCGCTCAGCCAACATATGGCACATGCCCCATAACATGTACCTGATAATCAGAGTTATATCTAACAGCGGAAAACATAATGATACCATCATAATTTCAGCGGAAAAGTACAACTAAAACATAACCTGTTGATTATACAAAAGAGCCATACATATGTCTATCTGTTTAAAGCTTAACACCATTACATCATATAACAAAAGAATGCCTTATACAAAAGAATACGTGACACTCACGTCACAAGCCATATATAAAATATACCAAAAGAGAGGACACCATAGTCCATCCCATTACAACTGTTGCTACGGGCCTCAGTCGTAATATCCCAGATATAACGTTACGGGATCATCATCTAACTCTGGAGTACCTGGAGCCAAATGAGCATCATCTATACGGTTGTGGGGGTAGCCACATCCGTATAGGTGAAAGAATGAGTTCACCATCTCAGTATATAATACTGAGACCTCAGTGGTATTAAACTGACTGAGTTTTCACAAAGAACCAACTTTTCATTTTTAGTCATGTGTACACTATAACAGCCACCAATTTTATAAAATTTTGTTTGAAAACCCTCATAGCTGATATAGCGGACACCGACTAATAGAAAACATTTAAAGCATACTACGCAGCTGAGCTTATACATAGAAGTTCATTGTTGGGAACAACTACATACATCCTCACCTACTATATTACTTTTGATTCAGTGAGACTTAGAAAATAATGGTATTTAAATCATGCAACCATCCGATAGAAATATACATAAGTTCTTTTCCATTGAGATTCTTATGCATACTAATACGTCTAGCAAAACTATTCATAGTATAAAAACATCACACTCATGAAAACAATGCTATACATGCTCATGTAAGTTTCTGTTGTCTTCCTATGGGGCGTAGGTCCCCCTGGGGTGTAGGTCCCCCAATAGTAGTTCATGCGTACGTACATATGGGTGTAGGTCCCCAAATAATTGTTCATGCATATGTTCATATGGGGCGTAGGTCCCCCAATAGTTTGTTTATGCCTTCATGTTTCATGCTCAATGCTCATGCTTAAATACTATACATTTAATTTAATGATCATACATTTAACACATGCTTTCTTTATAAAACATAAACAGTCCAACATATCATTTCTTAGACAATTTGCATAACTTAAATCTCCAACTTATACTCACTCTAAAATCAAATATCATATTCATATTTCAAAACATCATCATAATTTCAATATACTCAAAAGTACTCAAATCATCCAAAACAGATCATAATCAACAGACAGTTGGTTTAGGTTTGTAGAACAATATATATTTTGCAATTCATCATATATGAAAATAATACTTCTCAGTGAGTAGAATACTTACCTTGGATTGCTCGTACTCTTGATTCCAACAATCCTAGGTTTGATTTGCAAAGTGCCGCTATTATTACAACACAATGCACCATTTAGCTATTTAACCAATAACTATAATAATTAGCACTTTGAATCGCTCAAAGGCTACGACACGAATTTTTCGCTAATTAACTAAACTTATACATGAAAATATTCCTAAATTAAAATTAAAATTTTTCAATTTATACAAATTATTATTTTTAGGACTTAATACCATAAATGCCTATTTTCATGAAACCCATAGATGATTTGAAATTATTTAACACTTCCAATGCAATTAATCTATTAATTCACAATCTATGTTTTAAACACTTCATAACCCCCAAATTAATTTTACCCATCAAATTAGGATTTCTCATACTTAACCCATAATTATAAAACACTACCTTAATCACAATATCATTAACCCATAGCATTTACTAAGGGTTAATCCCCTAAAATACAACTAAAATCAAATAACTAAAAGTTAGGGTTTGAGGAAAACTCACCACAAGATCACCAAGCCAAAACCCAAGTTTTGGGTAACTTCAAGCAAGTTCCAACAATCCCCAAATACCTAAAGAACATAGAGGATTAAACTCATTTATAGGATTTTACCAAAAATCACAAAGTCATGAGTTTAGTGTTTACCTCAAAGCGAACGGTAGTAACGTAGATCCGAGTGCAAGGATCACGTTCCCGAAGACGGATCAAAGATCGGACCGTTGATCTTCGAAAATCACGATTTTTGTATATAGGAAAATGAGAAATCTCCCTCTCCCCCCTTATCTCTTCTCTCGGCCACATAGACTATCTTTTTCCCCCTTTTTGTTTAAGTGAGGTGCATGTGCGTCTCACACTTATTTATTTATTTGGGTTAAATACATTTTAGCTCCACAAACTACCATCCTTTCTCCTTATGGCCCCCCAAACTACCAATGTTTAGACTCTGGCCCTCCACCATTTTATGATTTTTTGGCCTCATCCGTCTATTTATGCCTTCAATTCTAACAGAAATTGGCCAAAAACCCGAAAATACCCCTCCCTTAACTGTGGGAATTTCAAAGTGTAGGAGGGGTATTTTGAATTTCTGTTTAGAATTGACGGCATAAATGGACGGATGATGCCAAAAAATCAGAAAGTGGTAGTTTGGGGGCCAGAATCTAAGCATTGGTAGTTGGGGGCTAAAATGTATTTAACCCTATTTATTTTTATTTTTTTTCTTTTTGAATGGCCACATGGCCTTCATTGTTTAGTGGTGGGGCACAGGTCTTGCCCTGCGCCTCACCACTTTTTTTTTTTGTTTTATATATATATATATAATTACTTATTTTGTTTTGTTTTATTTCTTTATTTAAATTCTTTAATTCTTTTTTTTTTTTTTTTAATTTCTTTTCTTTGGACCTAAATATTTTCTTGCATTTTAAAGACACTAATTTAACTTAAATTAATTATTTACCCAAATTCTTGTTTTAGTTATTACAAAGGCCCGTTTAGTAATCCCCCTCCCTCCCCTCCCCTCCCCTTCCCTTATGGGAGAATTTTTTTTTTTAGTGTGAGTAAAAAGTGATTGATGTGATATAAGTAGAAATAATTTATATGGAAAAGTAAAAAAAATTTGTTTTGTAGTGAATTTTTTTATTTAAATAATAATAAAAAATTGTTGATGTGATATAAAAAGTAAAAAAAGTAAGAATGTTTTGAGTTGATGTTTTTTGGGAAATGTAAAAATAAGGGGAAGGGGGAGGAGGGGATGGGTTATTAAACAGGGCCAAAATGTCTTGGACATTACACAATCCCTTTAGTGTCAGATGGGTCAGTCGATGACAATATCATTGATCCACTTCTCTTGCCCACTGCACTTGCCAGTCCAGCTGCACCTGACGCCCCTGCCCATCTCAGTCATGCCTCGTTTGCCTCCCTTCCTGTCGAGTGCATACCTAACATGCCTGATACACTTCCTGCCCAGTCAAGTCCAGCTAGTCCTACCTTGATACCCACAAGTTCTCTTAACTCACATTCAATGGTCACTAGAGCTAAAACCGGGAGTCTCCAACCCAAGTTCTTTCATGACTACACGACTTTACTCCACCAAACACCTTCTTATAGCCTTGACCAGTATTCTTC
>JAJPGS010000587.1:0-25234 GCA_028654335.1 Alnus rubra | reverse complement strand
TGTATATGTTAATTCCTTGGCATTGTTATTTGTTAGATTTTAGGTCGTTTTATTGTTTTCAAGTTTTAAATAAAGATGCAATTAATTTCATTGATTTTGGGCATAAAGCACGCTTTGAGAAGACCTAGAAGATGTGGTTAAATTTAATCAAATCAAGGGAATGATTAAATCATAATTTCTCCAATAAGAATCAAAATCGGATTGGATTCAAATTTTGATTCTGCACATGTCTCCGTGTTTTGATCATGACTTTCTGGTCAAGTCTCGGATTGCAATGAAATTAGTCGCGTTGTAAAGCTAATAACAAAGCTCAAGTCTCGGATGTCAAAAATAAGTGTTTCCTAATTCGAACATTTACTATGCAAAATTTGCCCCACAATAAAAGACCATAAATCTGGGCGAATTTGGAATCCTTTTCCTACTTAGATTGAATTTTCAATCTCTTACTTGGAGTAGGAGACTAAGTTTCGATTTTTCATGGATTCCTAGGGCTTTTAGGTCTCTCCTAATCTCTATAAATAGGCCTCTAAACATTGAAGAAAGACGCACTACTACCAAGAGCAAATTCAGAAAAATTCTTCTTGGAAGCTTGACAAGTTGAAAAGTAGAAGAACATGGTAGGAGGCCATCCCAGCACAAAGACGAGCGGCTAAATTCGTAATAGAGTGTTGATGTAGGCCTTTCCAAGTAAAAATGGTTTAGTTGCATTTTAATTTGGGATTTTCTATATTGATGATGGTTGGGTAACTTTGAGAATTGATCTTAATGTTTATATTCAATCATTATGAATTTCTTATCTTGTCTTAGAAAGTCTTTTATATTTATTGAACTCAAATCATTCTTATTTTCTATGATTATGAGAATGATGATTATACAATAGGCTTTTAACTGACATATGATCAAGAGGATTAGATAGGTCATGCCTAGGGAAGACAGATTGTACTACACCCTAGTTTAATGTAATTTAGGTAAACGGTCCGTGTCAACTGAAGATGGGTTATACTATTCCATTGATTGTATGTATCTTGTTAGAGATGTAGCTAATCCATACCTAGGGAAGACGGGTCGTACCACATTTTAGTGGCTAGGTGGATGGTCTGTGCCAACCAAAGATGGATTATACTTATTCTTTAATATGGTAATTTCTTATTTATTTATAGCACGCATATAATGAATTTATCTAATTAAATATGATTAACCATTGATGTGCAGATAGTGGAGAAGTCAATACTCTACTCTTTCTCTTTCTAATATTTCAATTCTCTTTTGTGTTAATTTTATGCACTTTAGTTAATCACAAATTCAACAATATTTTCTTTAGTTATTTTTAATCTTCATAAAAATAGGAGGCATGATTTGTATTTAAAGGAATAGTTATCCCACATTTCGTAGAATAAAAACAGTCTCCTTTAAAAGACTATTTAACATTTAAATCCAACTAATCATTTTGCAATCAATCATTAACAAAGAATTCATCAATAATAATAAACAGATCATATTGCAAACAATTATAACACTCAAAATCACTCAAGTAACAATCATTATAAACAATAAAATTTAAGTGCACAAATACATATATCCAATGAAGCATGTTAAAAGATTTTACACTCACTCTAATTTATGGAATTCTACTTTATGTCTAGCATATATAATATATATACAAACAAAAATAATTTTATATTCCTATAGCTCTTTGCATTTCCATCCCATGCTAAGGTCAAGTCTAAGGTCCTCAGAGCAAACTGCTCAGATACCAAACTGTAATGCCCCGCTTTTACAAAAAGCGTAAATTTTCACGTGACATTACTATCTCATCAGAGTTAAATGTTGGCAACGGAATATATAAATATAATACAGACTTGGAAATTTAATTACACTTCAGAGCTTCTACTGAAATACCTCAAAATAGATATAATAAGGAAGTCAGCATAATTATACAAAAGTAGTAGCAGTAGTCATGCCTCACCAGGCGTATATAATTGTACAAGCCAAATGTCTAGAGTTTAATAATTACATAACGGCCGAAATATAAATATTTTTTCTGGAACTAGGTTAGTGAACTACATCATAGTAGTTCCCAAAAAGGAGGCAGTCTAGCCTTAAATACTAGTATTAGGATCCATCTAAGGGTCTGAATAGTCTTGATATTCTTCCTCTTCATAACCTGATTTAGTACATAATTCAGAGAGAAAACAACAATACAAAATACTAAAGTGAGTCCGCTGTTTCCCATAATTGTAACGCCCCGCCTTTCACAAAAAGGCATAAGTGAAAATTTTGATTTTCACATGACATTACAACATCATCAGAGTTAAATATTGGCAGTGGAATATATTTTTTTTCTTTACAATGACACGTCAGAGCTGACCGAATAACCTCAATATATAAAATAATAACCTTTTTGTTCTGATAATATAAATACATCTCAAATAATAACATACGTGCCACAAGCGACACTTAATAAAGTATCAATCATACTGTAATAAATATCACAACACCAAAGGAACATATGAAAAGAGTCTGATACAGGTACATGAAAGGATAGACTAAGCAGGGTAGTCCATCACATCCAAGAGTCCCAACACAGGAGGCAAGCTAGCCTCAAAACCTCCGCTAGAAACCATCTAAGCATTTGAATAGTCCTGATACTCTTCGTTCTCAAACCCTATATTAAATAATACATATAGAAATAACAATACAAAAATACCTAAGTGAATCAACTGTTTCCAATAATAATCTGAATGTTGATTTATTTATGAAATGCAACACAATGAAATAAATAAAATAAAGATTATATATATATATACAATTTATGGCCTATGGTTGCAAGTCATAGCATAGATTGAATATGTATATGTATATATAATAAATAAGAAATGCGTGACAGTTTTATATGATAGTTTTAATATATCTTTGAAGCACTCCTCTCGTGATGGATCCTACGGTCCGTATTAGCGTGTTGATTGGGATCCTACGGTCCCCCTTTTACAGTTATCTCCCAAGTTTTATTAATCTTTTACTGGAATCCTACGGTTCCAGCATAACTGAAATCCTAAGGTTTCAATGGCTTGTTTATTATCTCTTTTTTGGCACTTCGGCAACCAGTGAATCTTCATGTACCACTGTGGATCTAGATCCCAGCTTGTTAATAAACATATTATTAAAATAATAAAATATGCAAAGTCACATGCGCAAACAAGTAAATAAAGCAGTAGACACAATATTATAGGAAAAACCCACAGCTTCGTCCTCAGTAAGTATAAGATACTTACCTTCTTTTGCTTCCAAAAGGGTTTCCATACAATTGGTGACAAAGGCTTCTAGAAAAAGGGCTAAAACTGCACCCTTGCTGTAGCATATGAAATAGAGTATTTTTCTGCTTTCCTTTTAAAAGAGATGTAACTTGTGAAGCAACAAGGTGTTTCTTCTTTTTGTTTTCTTCATTCTTTTCCCTTTCATTAACATCATAAATCGAACACACAAGGATACATTGCAGCACATTTTAATGCACACAATAGTGAATTAATATAATTCACTAACAATACATCCAACACTATTCTTATTCCTAACTTCTAAACTTAACTTAATTTCTATTAATATTCCGATATGGTAACGGCATATAAAATTAGTCCAATTACATTTTATTACTAATCTCTTTTTTATGCGGACTTTACTACGGCATTTATCAAGACCTTTAAATATCTATAGATCTCATTTTATAAAAAGGTATAATAGTTAAAACTCACAATTTTTACAATAGAGTTTTACAACCCAAAATAACTGAACCTTAACTTAAATAACATTAAGGCAAGTACTATTTCAGTTATTTTGACTGAAACAATGAGATACCGAAATATATTTAAGTTCATTTTTATTTTTATCTCAAATAAACTTAATAAATACGTTAGTATAATTAACGAGTTTTATACTTTAAACACAAGTGAAATAAATAACTTCGTGCTTATTTCTTATTTTAATCTTTATAAAAATTGAGCAGAATAATGGCTTTAATATATTTTAAATGCCTAAAATACTTAAAAGTATTGGGCAGCATAACGACGCTTTTGTAAAATAATGTATTTCACTCGGGCATTATAACGACGTTATTTTTATATTTAATCCACTCCACTTTGAAAAACGTGTTTAAAACACAACTTAAAAACATTAGATTACCTTAACAATAACTCATAAAATCATAATATAAATATTAATTAATAACCCAATATCTTTTTTCTTGTTCTTTTCTCTTTTTCTTTTTCTATTTTTCTATTTTTCTTCTTTCCTATATTTTCTTTCTTCTTCTGGAGGTAGAGCCGAGAGAAATAGAGAGATGGAGAAATAGAGAGGGAGAGGAAGAAAGCTTGGGAGAAAGAGAGAGAGAACTCTGATTTACATTGCTGGACCACCGAGAAACAAAAAGAGAGAAGAGGTTTATTCCTTTTTTGTTTTGCTGCACCCAACTAGAGAGATAACAGGGAAAGGATAGAGATTCTTCTTATTTTTTGCTATAATCCCTCCAAAAACAGTATTAGATTACTGCCCAGAGAAACACACAAAGGAAGAAGAAAATCATCTGCAAAATCTGAGAAACAAAGAGAGAAAGAGAGAGGAGAATCCAGAGAATTTCTTGAAAGAATTGAGAAGAGGGATGAGAGTGATCGACCAAAGGAGTAGGTTGTATTTATAGGTGATTGGACGGCTGGGATAGCTCCAAAATGATCAAATCTAACGGTTGGGACGAAGATTCAGGTAGATTTTGTAAAAAAATCGAATCCCAGGTGATTCGGTGCTTGAATCTGTTTTCTGCAGAAAGTCGATCGATCGACCTTTTTGGTGGATCGATCAACACACTGTTCACTGTCGATCGATCGACACATTATTCATCCAAATTTTCTTTTATTTCAATCTCTTAATAAATTAGACCCATTATTATACTTCTAGTAAATATTTAATCTTATAAACATTCATTCTTAAAATTGATGAATAAAAAGATTGATGAATATTTATCTAATAAATATTCATATTATTCTATTTATATTATTAGGTCTTAAATCTTATTGTAAGATATTTTATTTAATATATTAAAATACGGGGTATTACAATAATAATATGAATGCTGATTCATTTAATAAATGCAACATAATGCAATGGCTTTATAATCACATGTATACGTAATATATAATCTATGGTCGCGAGTCATAGACATAGAATGAATATAAACATAATCATAAAGTAGTGATATGACAGTTTTAAATGCAGAGTTTCAGGTATTGCCCTTTTTCCACTCCTCTGTTGGCTTTGGCACGTTTAACATTTTATTTGAAGTCTGGGCTTCCTCACTTTAACTTTTAATTATATTCTTTGGGAGCCTAAGGTCCTGGAAACCTTGGTTTCCCTGGTGACCTTGGTACACCAGTTTTTGTATTTATTAATCTCTTTTCAGGCACTTCCTCATTCACTAAGAACCTAGGAACTCTAGTGAGCCTAATGTACCCACTGTGGATCTAGATCCAGTAGCTTGTTATTAGACAGATTATAAAAATAATATGCAAAGTCACATGCGCAAATAAGTAAATAAAGTAGTAATCACAATACTATAGGAAAATCCACCAGCTTCACCCTCAGTAAGTACAGAGATACTTATTGTTTCTGCTCCAACGATTTTCCTCTACAACTGCATAATTACAATCATGTAATAATAGATTAACAAAGCACTATGAAAATATTTATTATTATTACTATACCTATTTTTCAGAATTATTTTCCATTACAATGGCTACAGATTTAAATATAATAAACATAACCTTATACTCATTTTATTTTGACTTAGTTTTATTTTACACCAAATATCCACATTAATATTATAATAGTGCTACTAGAATTATTCTCTTCCAAAAAATATATCTTCTTTTAAAAATACTTGCTTAGACATATATATATATATATATATATATATATATATATTATATATATATATATAGCACATAGTGGACATTTAAGTTTAAAACAAGAATACAAGTGTCACTTAATTAAGCACACACATAATCTTGCACCTTTTTATCAAGTACACAAGTCTACACATACACCCATTTGACACACATATGTACACATATTTCACTCATCCTCACAACCCACATGCACTCACACCTTTATTTCTTCCTTTGGAAAATACCTCACTACCAATACACACGTTGGAATTAAATCACAAGCACTCTTTGTTCATTTATCTCCTCACCCACAACCCCTTATACTACATACTTACTCACACACACTTCACTTTAACTCAACAACACATATATATGTACTCTTTTACAACACACACACATTTAGCCTTCTAAGTTATCACACACTTTAATCAAAATCACACACAATACGATATTCCAGCAGCACATTCACACACACATTATCACACACTTACTGTCTTCTCTTTCACCTCACTTCTTTTCTCACACTCAACTTACTCTGCTTATGCTGTACACACACACACCCACATGTTTACACATATTCGCATATATAAATCATTAACAAATCACACACACCTTCCTTAGACTTACTGATTTGAAGCTCAAAATTGGCCAAGAGCTCCTTGATGCTACTCTTAAAGTAGTCCAGAAAGAGGTAGTGTTGCTGTCCAGAAAAGGAAGAGCACCAACAAAGAGAATGATGCTCTGTTTTTGGGTGCAAAACAGAGACAATTTATGCTCTAAATTCCTACTAATTTTGTGATGGAATGAGGGTGATATGAGGCTTAAATCTAGCTTACTAGGTGTTAGAAAGCAAGGTGAAACAATGGGATTTTCATGCTTCAAGTTGCCAAAAATTGGTAGTTGTCTTGACTACGTGGATTTTAAATTTATAAGTTTTACCACTCGCAATAGTACGAATCAATTGTACTATAGTAAGGGTTATTGAACCACAGAGATTGGGGGTTGTTTTACGTAACAGGATACTTAAAGAGCGTATTTAACTTAACTTTTCAAATGAAAATAAAAATAAGTTTGTAGAATTGAAGCTACAACGAGTATAGTAAAGGAAAGCGGAAAATGAAAACAAACTTAAAAGAAAACTTAGGGTATTGATCTCATCTAATCCTCAACCAATGAAATGCTTAAAGTCTATATGGATCTTCCTAACATGCATGATATGAGCGCGTAATGGGTGTCAACCATTACGACGACCTCGACATGAAAATACTTTAGTTAAAATGTAATGACAAAGCACCTAGTTTCACATCAATCACTTACCACATAAAGATTTAAACTACAATGAAAAAGCAATATTACTACCAAAGGTGTGGGAGATTGATGCTCCCTAACTTACTACTTTATAAAACATCCTAATAAGCATACACGATACATGAACACCCTAGTTAGACCACAATGATAAGGTATCTTAGTTTCACACCGATCTATTCCATGAAAATATTAAACTACAATGGAAAGACGTTTTACACAACCAAAGCTATGAAATGATCAGTGCTCCCTGGCATACCCTATAAGGTAACTCTAATAAGTAAACACATACCATGTCAAATAGAACCATTGCAAAAGACATCGTTCCCCTTCAAGAACGTTGGTTTTACTCAAGAATCCAAGAAAACTCATAGACAAGCAAATCTCTTTTTCATGAATAATTAGATTGGAATATTGATAACAAAACCTTTAAGCGTGAGTTTTGATATCATCTAGTCTTATACAATCATCAAACATATATCAAGAAAAACTCAAGAACATCAAGAACACTCCATGGCTTTTGGAAAAGATTTGATCAAAACCCTAAGAAAAGGGTTTAGCTAGACATGATTAAACTAATCTAAGCATAAAAACAGTAAGGAAACAAGATCAAAATGAACTAAAAACAATATATTTAAAGTATGGAATTCGGATTACATAAAAGAAATGAAAAACACTAAAATTAACTAAGAAGATACACCTGAGAAAAATCGAAGCTCCCAAAAGATGCATGACTATATCTCTCACCCATGCCTCATATATATAGAGGATGAGATTTACAAAATAATATCTAAATAAGAGATAAGATAAGATAGGATAGGATATGATAAGATAAGAGATATTTGGAAATATCTGAAAATATCTAAAAATATCTAAGAAATATGTAGAAAATATCTAAAAATTTCTAGAAAATATCTAGGAAATATCTAGGATATTTAAAATATCAAGGAAGAGTGACATGTCAACATTGTTCCAAATTGTTTCGAAAATATCCAAATTCGATCGATCGATTATGAAGTCGATCGATCTCATTTCGCTCGATCGCATTCGTGGTTGCCCTGTCTCGATCGATCGTATCTCGCACGATCGATTTTTCTTCGACTGATGATTCGATCGATCGATTTTAAAGTTGATCGATCGATTTTAAAGTCGATCGATCGATTTTACTTAGCTGATTCTTCACTTGGCAGAAGCAACTTTGAACTCTGGAAATGACCAAATCACCCTTGATGTATTTTCAGGTCTAATTCGGGTGTTTTGAACTAGATTTCAATTAAGACCTGAAAATATGACAAAACACTAAAACACAACAAAATATTATATTTACAATACAAATTAGGCATAACAAATGTAAATTAAGAGGTCTTGAATAGAATATTTCAAGACTTATCACTGCACTAAAAGAAAAGACAAACAACAGGTTTTTACGTAAGTTTCAGAACTTCTTCTCCTCTTTCTCCTTTTTTTTTTTTTTTTTTTGTTTCTTGAGGCCTTGATCAACTCTAAATATATAGAGGACTTGTATGGCTGAGATTGAAGCAGGATAAACCCCTTTCAATGGCTAGATTGAAGCCAAATCAGCTCCCAAAATCCACTAAAATCATAGCCCATATCCCCCCTAGGATACTATTCTCAAATCTTTAGACAATGATTACTTGATATCTATAAAAATCTAGTTGGTATTGAACAAAATTGGGCTAACTAGACTAACTAAATGGGGATATGATCATATGGAACCAAAAGCATGGTGTGGGTTTAAGAATCAAAGGTAGAAAATTGACACTTGCAGCTTACACGTAAACTGCATCGCATTGGATAATTAAGTCGTTCGATCGACTATAAAGTCACTGGATCGATCCCATTTACCTGCAAATATTTAGTTACTCGATTGATTTAATATTCGATCGATCGACTTTGCTTCCAAAGTTGCTTGATCAACTTTGGATAATAATATCTTTACTTATCCGATTTCTATACATGCATATGTACATTTACACAATTCTATTTAATCTATAACTGACATTAATTAAGTCTTATACCTATGTACGCACACATGTAAATATTATTATATAAGCATTATTACCCTTAGCATGATATTTTTCAGGTATTACAGCTTTCCCATAGTCAGCCCGCATGTGCACAAAGCGTGAGCACTCAAAACATCTAGGACCTCTTGGATCCTTATTCTGGCTTAGATTGTTTGGGGGCCTTCTTCAATCTTTTAGTGAACTTCTTCTTGAATTTCTCATTCTTCATCAGTCTCTTGATGTTCTTGGCCAGCATTGCCACTGCATCTTCTTCTTCATTATCAAAGTCTTCATCAGATGATGTTAGTTTTGTTGGCTGCATTCTGTTGACAAAATCACTATTATGTAATGTTGTTGTCATAAACCGGGACGCCGTATATTTCAGAATCTTCAAAGAGTCTAGAGAAAGCTATTTCAAGTGTCCAAGGAAGATTTTATACCGATTCCAACTCAGAGAAGTTGGTTCCTATGTTTCCGTTCGGAAGACCTAGTGATGTGTTCGGACGCTCTTTAGAGTTCAAGAAGATTCCAGCTTTCCTTTGCAGACACGGAGTGGGAAGACAGCTTGCACCAGTCCAGACAACAGGGAAACACCGTCCGGACACCGAGATCCTTGATAAGGAAATTACGTGCATACAATCTACATTCGTCTGGACTTCAGGGAAACATCGTCTGGACACAGTTCTTAGTAAGGCAATTACGTTCAAACAAGTTACAACCGTTCGAAATCTAGGGCAACATCGTCTGAACGTAGCCTTAATATGGAAACGAGTGAAGTGCGTTATAGAAAGGAAGTTGTACAGCAACCATTCGGATGCTCTTTGCTTCTGTCTGGACACTGCCTAGAGAAGTCAGAGACAAACTCATTCAAGGTATTCTTAGCCTATAAATAGAGGCCTCTAGGCATGTATTCTTTATAGAATTTGGTATTGAATTCTCTATAGCTTAGAGAGGGTGTTTAGGTAAATATTGTGAAGATTTTCTAGCTCTCAAGCTGTTGCCAGTGTACTGTTGCTATTTCGTGTGAAGTCTATCTTAGGAAGGAGCCCTAAGGTAAAGGAATTCATTGAAGACCCCTTCAAGTAGGTGATTTGGTTGTTAGGCATTCACATTGGGTTACGTGTGAAAGTGCAAGATACAATCGCTCCATGTGAGTGTTACTGTCTTTATACTAGCTTTGTCCTCTGAATAATGGATTTCCTAGATTTTGCTACCCCGGAGTGGTTTGTCTCTTAATTGAGTTTCCACTTTGTTAACAAAATATCTGTCTCATTTAAATTCTGCACTTTTGATATTTTGTTACATATTCACACACACATCGTAATTTAGAAGTCTTTATTTTTTAATTGGTATAAGAGCTTGGTACACTCTATTTAGATTAATTTCTTTAATGTGATCTATTTTATTTTTACTATGTCTCAAACTTTTAATACTGTTCCTATCTTTGATGGCACAAACTATGACTATTGAAAAGCTCATATGCGTTTCTTTTTAAAATCCAATGATGTTTGGCATATTGTAGAAACTGGTTGAATGAAGCCAGAGGCTACAACTGCCGAATAGAATACTCAAAAAAATGCACGACTTGCAAATGATAAAGCCCTCCATGCTCTATGTCAAGCCCTTTCACCATCTGAATTCACAAGTATTTCAAATTGTGAATCTGCTGAAGAAGCATGGAAAATCTTAGAAACAACATATGAAGGCACAAAACATTTTTAATTTGCCAAGTTCCAGATGTTGATTTCTAGATTTGAAGAAATTAAGATGCTTGAAGAAGAGGCATTCATGGAGTTTTACACTAAGATCAGTGTTAGTTTTGTGTTGGCTGCATTCTGTTGGACAAAATCACTTTTATGTAATGTTGCTGCTTTCACAGGGATGCCATTTATTTCAGAGTCTTCAGATATTTAGAGTTTATTTCTCTGATATGGAAAGAGCCTTTTATGACAAAGTTCAAGTGTCACAAGCTGCAAGAAGGCTACTTCAGTGTTCAAGGCTATTTTGTGTATCCAAGGAAGATTCTGTGCAGATTCCAACTCAAAGAACTCGGATCCCATGTTTCCGTCCGGACAACCCAGTCTAAGTGATCGGATGCTCATCAGTTAGCAACTTATATTCGGACGAGGTGGCAATAACATCCGGACGCCCATCAGTGTCTAGAAACTTCGAATTGTTCAAAGTTGCATCCGTCCAGACGTAATGGCAAATCGTCCAGTCGCTCTTCAGAGTTCGAGAAGAATCTAGCATTCAAGTGCATCCTGATGTGGTCTTTTGTTTACCAAAATATATCAATAATAAATAACCACTCGCAATAGGACGAATCCTTGTAGGATAAGGCTATAGAGAGGGTGTCGAACCTCAAGGACTGCAGGGGTATTGCTATCAAGTTTATGAAGAAAAAATAACTAATGAAAAGATTGTTGAATTTGTAATTAACTAAAGTGCATAAAATAAACGTAAAAGAGAATTGAAATATAAGAGAGAGAGAAAGAGTAGAGTATTGACTTCACCGCTATCCGCACATCAATGGTTAATCATATTTAATTAGAGAAATTCATTCTATGCATGCTATAAATAAACAAGAAATTACCATTTTAAAGCATAAGTATAATCCATCTTCGGTTGGCACGGACCGTCCACCTAACCACTAAGATGCGGTACGACCCGTCTTCCCTAGGCATGGATTAGCTACGTCTTTAATAGGATACATACAATCAATGAAAAAGTATAACCCATCTTCGGTTGGCACGAATCGTCTACCTAAATTACACTAAACTAGGGTGTAGTACGATTCGTCTTCCCTAGGCATGGCCTATCTAATCCTCTTGATCATATGTCAATTAAACCCGTTGTATAATCATCATTCTCATAATCACAGAAAATAAGAATGATTTGAGTTCAATAAAGGTAAAAAGCTTTCTAAGACAAGAGAAGAATTCTACCAATATTGATTATGAATTGAAGAACAATTGCATTAAAAGATGAAGAACAATATCAAATTGTAACAATTCTCATAATTATACAACCAACATGCATAAACTAAAATTCTCTAAATTAAAATACAATCAAACCATTGTGCTTGGATAGGGCTACATCAATACCCTACAAAGGTTTTTAGCCGCTCATGAAGTTGCTGCAATGGCCTCTTGCCATGATTACTTCTCTTCAACTCTTCAAGCCTTCAAGAAGTTTTTCTCTGAATTTGCTCTAGGTAGCAGTGTGTCTTTCTTCAATGTTTAGAGGCCTATTTATAAAGATTAGGAGAGGCCTAGAAGCTCTTGTAATTCCAGAAAAATCGTCTCTTGAGTCTTCTTGTCCAAGTAGGAGATTGAAACTTCAATCCAAGTAGGAAAAGGATTCCAAATTCGGCCAGAATTGCGGTCCTTTATTGCGAGGCGATTTTGATATAGTAAACGTTCGAATTTGGGAAAGCCTATTTCTAACATATTTGTTTAATTTAGTTTTTATTAGCTTTCCAACGCCACCAATTTTATTACAATCCGATATCTGACGCAAAAGTTATGATTCAAACACTGAGACATATGCAGAATCCAAATTTGAATCCAATCCGATTTTTGACTCTTAGTAGAGAAATTCTGATTTAATCCTTCACTTGATTTGATTAAACTTAACCACATCATATAGGTATTCTATTATGATTGGTTAAGCTTAAACATATCTTCTAGGTCTTCTCAAAGTGTGCTTTAAGTCCAAAATTAATGAAATTAATTGCATCTTTATTTAAAACCTGAAAACAATAAAACAACACAAAATCAAACAAATAACAATGCTAAGGAATTAACATATATAAGTTAAGGGGCTTGAATGTGTAACATTCAACGCTTATCACATCAGTTCAAACGACGTGGCAATACCGTCTGGATGCCATTCAGTGTTCGACAAATAATAGGGTTTCTGTCTCAAACACAGTTATAGGAAGACAACTACAACCGTCGAACGCTTTCCTTCACACGGCAAGTCGTACATTCAACGTTCAACTTTCTGGACTTTAGTCTTCATGGTTCGGACGCTCAAGCTTTATTTATGGAAATTGTGTGCATCAGTTTAATCATCCGGACGTCAGCCTTCATGGTCCATATGCTCCAAGCCTTGATATGAAAATTGCGTGTAGCTAAACTGCAACCGTCCGGATGCTAGGGCAACACTGTCCGAACGCGGCTCTATTTAGGGAAGAATTTCAAGCAAATTTGGAAAGTCGATCGCACAGTTGTCTGTTCAGACACCCTCAACTACCGTCCGGACGCCACCTAGGTAATTCAAGTCAGATGCGAATCTGGATTCCTATAGCCTATAAATAGAAACCCCTAAGCATGTTGTTTGTATGAATTCGGTAGTGAATTCTTTGAAAGCTTAGAGAGGGTGTTTAGGGAGATATTGAAGATCTGCTAGCTCTCTAGCTATTGCTAGTGTGTGATTTGATCAGCTGTGAAGTCTATCTTAGGGGTTGGCCCTAAGGTAAATGATTCCATTGAAGACCCCTTCAGGATGGCGTTCGTGTTGGGTTACAAGTCAGAGTTCAAGGTACGACCACTATATGAGGTGTATGTGAGTGCTACTGCTTTGTAACCAACTTTGTCTTCTGAATAGTGGATATCTTGGGTTTAGCTGTCCCGGAGTGGTTTTCCTCTTAATTGAGTTTCCACTTCGTCAACAAAATATTTGTCTCCTTTAAATTTCGCATTTAATATTTTGTTGCACAATGTTCACACACACAGTTAATTAGAAGTCCAATAATTTTCAATTGGTATTAGAGCGGGTACACTCCATTTAAAAGATTTAATTCCTGAGTGTGATCCTTGTCTCTTCTGTTACTTATATTTTTTTATTACACCTTTTACATGAATTCTTCTTAGTTATCTAATGTGGATTCTGATATTAAGCACTTTAAGGTTTTTAAGAAATTGAAGAATGCTAAAGATTCTAAAGTTTCTCATAAAGAGCTTAAAATTGTGAAGCAAGATAAAGAGTCTTTGATTGTTCAATTATTTGAATCACATGCTTTAATTGACTCTTTGAAATCTGAGAATACTGTGCTATTTGACATTATTGATTCACTTGAGAAGAAATTGTAAAATTTCTCTAGTGATAATTTAAAGAGCATGCTTTGTATTCATTCAGATATTTCTAACAAGCCTGATTTCATTGTTGATGATTTAAGTGCTTTTACTTCACATGCTTCTGATTTTGAATTAGATTCTATTGTTATTAAGCATGTGATAGTAGACACTACTTGTTTGGATAATTCTGAAAATTCTTGCTTGAATAATTATGTGAAGCCAAATCCAAAGATACAGGTACACAAGCTCATGGTAAGTTTGTCCCTACTTGTCATAATTGTGGAAAGATTGGTTATATTAGGCCAAATTGTTATTTGTTGAAATCTCATAGGCCTTGGATTAAGCAGGATGCTTTGAAGAAATGTAAAGTTGAAAATTCTTCCTCATCTAAATGTGTCCCTTGATGAGTGTCAAATATTGCATATGTGGACCCCTTACTAAACCTTTAGTTTTGTTATTTTCTAATGTTTTTGGTTAGTTTTGGTATTTTAGTATTTTGCAGGTCATTGAGAGAAAACAATAGCTTTAAGGTGAAAGAAAGTACACTTTGAGAAGACCTAGAGGATGTGGGTATGTTCAACCAAATCAAGGAGAGGACTAAATCGGAATTTCTCTAATTGGAGTCAAAATCGGATTAGAATTCAGATTCTGCACATGTCACAGTATTTTGGCCATAACTTTCAGCTCAAGTATTCGATTAAGGTGAATCAAGTGGCGTTGGAAATCTAACTCAATTTTCTACAAATCCTTATCAAATAGGATTTTCCTAATTCGGAAGTCTACTATGCCAAAAGTATCCCGCAATAAAAGGCCGCAAATCTGGACGGATTTGGAGTCCTTTTCCTTCTTGGATTGTGTTTTGAGTTTCCTACTCAAACTAGGAGACTAACCTCCGATTTTTCTAGAAATTCTAGGGCTTCTAGGATTTGTTTTCTCCCTATAAATAGACCTCTAAGCCTCAAGATAAAAAGTGAAGAAGCTAGAGACCAAATATATTCTTTTCTTTTTAGTTTAGTTTTTTCTTTAGTTAAGATTTATTTTTCATAGCCATGTGTAGCTAATTTGTCAACTAAGGTTGAGGATGAAGCCTCACCATTGAAGAGCAACAATATTTTCATGTAAGTTTATACTATCCGATTTTATTTGGTTTAATTTTTTCAATGTTTTACTTCTTTTCAATTTGTGGGATGATTCTTGGATATCTTTTGTGATTCAAGGATACATTTGATGATTTGAGATAATTTCACATAATTGATTGCTTCGGTTTTATGTATCAAAACGTTGGATATTCATTGTGTTTCGTTCTACGGATACATTTGATGATTTGGTTTAAACCGGATATCTTTTGTGATTTGTGCAAAGAACGGATTCATTGAATGATTTAATGATTTTTTAAAGCATAGTAGAACATACATAAGGTTTGTATGGTGAGAACTTCGGATGTGTATTGATGAACATGAGAATATGTTGCTATGATTTGGTGGGTGTGGATTCCAAAACCTTAGTACCTTTTCTTTTGTTTTATTTTACTTTATTTAGTTTATGTTTTCTTTATTTATCAAAATTTATTAATTTTTGGAACCAGGTTAAGATTTAATTAATTTAGTCATAAATTTGTTTTCAAGAACACAATTCCCTGTGGGATCGACCTCGCACTTGCAAAACCCTTTATTGCAAACGATTCGTGCACTTGCGAGTACAATTAAAATTCACATCATCTCTCTGCATAGGAGACATATAAAAGGTAAGGGCAATATTATTTGTGAGAATGCTAACCTTAAATCTCTAGAGACTGTCAAAAAGCATTCCAACAAAAGAAGCCTGCCCACCTGTCATCACTACGGCATCACCAGTCACATCCGACCCAAATGTCCACATCTCCAGGCTCAAAAGTAGAAGGTTCAAAGGGAGCTGCTAGCAAGAGCTACATCAGGCACTCTACCTCCGATAGCACATCAGGCTCCATGGCATCAGCAGCAGTTTGTTCCTGCCAATCAGAGTGGCAAATCAAAAAAGAACAGATCAAGACTCTACAAGAGAAAGCTACAGAAGCCCATTAGCAACCATGGTTATGAAGGGTTACTGAGCCTAATGCAAGGAAGAATGGACAATATGGACAATACCTACAAACCACCGCCACGGGTCAATCAGGTATTGGTCAGGAATGATCAGACCATTCACCCCTTGAGGGGGAGTGGACTCACTTTGTAGAGGTGAAGTCTTACCATGCCTAGGATTTTGGTTCCTAAATCCTAGTGCATGTCAGGTATGTTTGCATTGCATAGTTAATCATGTCATCTCCTATTCGTTCCTTGCATTCTGTTTGAGGAACCATTTATTCTATCCCCATATTTTCTCTTGTTGTCTTGAGAAACTTCTGCAGATATTTGTTTAGGGATGACAGTTAAAGCACGTCGGGCGGATGCTTTTCTGTCTTGGTATTTCTAAACCTTATTATTTACTAGGGCCTAGCTGCCCTCATCTGATACACTCCCCATAAGATGCAGCACCTAATTATTTTACTTGCACCATGATGGACAAGATAAATTTTTTACTTGCACCATAAGAACAAGATATAAAGCTGTTTTAGCACATAAGCAATGAATTTATGCATATAACAATGAACTTAGAAGTATAATTGCTTGTTTATTTTTGGTGCTGCAACCTAGAGAGAATGCTAGAATTTTTAGGCTCTAGTTTCAACTAGCATGTTAGTCAATTTGACCATCTTATAAAAAAAAAATCTCTCCCATCAGAATTTCCAGAAGCAAAAAGTTAGAGAGAAAAAAAAATGTATCTTAGGAGAGCCTTGGATAGTGCACAGAATCATCGCATGAGAAAAGTAACTATCTAGCATTTTAGATGCATGTTGTGCAAATATGTACCTACATAAATAGGCAAATACTTGTACGTTTTACTCGCAAGTGCACAAGATTAGAAAAATAGTATAGTAGGCAAATACGAGATCATTCCCACGAGGATTGGTAAATTATGCTTAAAAAGAGTTCCTAAATAATTATGATGAGTGAAAATAAATAAAAATATTAATAAGATCTAATAAAAAAAAGAGATAAAAATATTACGCAAATATAATAGGAGATAAAGTAGGGCTTCAATATCCACCGCCAGTCATACTCAAATAAGATTCACAATGCTAATGCTACCATCATAACTTGATACTTAATGCTTACCAGCCACAAGGGAATGGTATCTTCTCCTAAAACTATTGATTTCCCTGAGCAATGAGTTAGGCATGGTATCTACTCTAACTCTTTTCTTCATTGAAGGATTTAGCATGGTCTCTACTATGTTGTTCTTCAAGAAAGCATAAATTTATGAAAATCGGTAAACACACTCAGATTAGAACATGGTGTCTATTCTAGTTGTCTTTATGTTGATTAATCCAAGAACCTGTGATGGGATTCTTTTGTTATTTTATTATGCCCAGGACTCGGTCATCCGAATTGACATAAATAACAAATCCATACCACATGCATATGATGATCAAGCATAAACATGAGAGGAATTCAAGAAAATAGGAAATAATCAAGTTAAGCATCAATATATGAATTGAAGCAAAGGCGCCAATTGAAAACCTTAACGAGACATAATTAGGGCTTCAATCAAGAAAAATACATGCGTGTTCTGAAACTGACTTCAGAAAAATTGATTTCTGTAAATTTTTCTCAGTTTTTCTGTTTTTCAGTGTGAAGCGTCAGGACGGTCTCTCTTAGCCTCCGGACGAGTGGATTTTCATTGTCCAGACGATATTTTTTTGGAGTCCAGAAGGGAGGAGCTTAGTCGTCTGGATAGGGATCAGGTTACATCCGGACGCGTGCGGCAACCAACGGCTAGACGGTAAGGATAAATCGTCCGGACGCGTGCGACCTGTCCGCATGGTTCCGAGGCAGCATGCGTCCGGACGGCATTAATTCACTGTTCGAACGGGGACCCCACAGAGGCTATATATACCCTGGGCGCCGCATACTCCACCCTACCACACCAAAATCATGGATCGTACAGTCATTGCTGAGCGCAATGTGGTCCGATCTGACATCATGGTGCCTCCGCTGGATAGTATTTATGAGACTATCCAAACTTACCACTGGGGATACCTCTACACCTGTGCCTGCATTGTCCTTACCAGGCTTGTTAGACTCTTCTATGCCAACCTAGAGGTGGCGCAGAATGATGATCGTGGGTTGGTACTGCAGTCCATTGTTGATGGGCACATCATCATTGTTGATCCCCAGATCATCAGTCACTTCATAGGCGTACCAGTCCTTGAGCTGCCCGGCAGTCCTTATAATGAGGTGGTGCTTCCTCCCTCTATGGACGATCTACAAGAGTTCTTTCATGCAGTCCCACAGGGAGAAGAGCGTGCTACCACCATCCGGATCGGTGCCTTGTCTCCCTATCATCGCTTGCTGGCCAGTTGTCAGGCGCAGTGACTTGATTCTGAAGAAGGCCCAGTTCGTTTATGCCATCCACCACCGCTTGCCTTTCTGCCTGTGCAAGCATATTATGAGCGTTATGCTGGAGGCCTATGATGAGCGTAATACCGGTCTCCTCTTTGGCTGCCTGCTCACTCAGATCATTCTTCAGTCCGGCATCAACATTACTGGAGAACCGAAGATGAGATTTAGTAGCCCATCAGCAAGCAAACTTTAATGAAGTCTAATGCACAGTTGCGGAGAGATGACTCCGATGATGAGGTGCCCATCCCTACTGCCATGCCGGTCGACTTTCCAGACATGGCTTCATCCTCTCAAACAGTCCCGCCTTCAGAGCCGGAGATCAACTTTTCACAGATAATGGAAGCCTTAGCTGCCATTCTGGGAGGCATGAGCACCATGCAGCAGTCCATCACCTCTATGCAGCAGGAGGTGCACTCCATCAACAAGCGGGTGGAGCAGAATCAGCTGGATCTCAAGGAGTGCCTTAGGTATCATCATCCTGGAAGTAGTGATGATGAGGATGATGCGCCTAGGACTGCACCTATGGCAGAGGAT
Organism: Alnus rubra; assembly: GCA_028654335.1. Classification (NCBI taxonomy): domain Eukaryota; kingdom Viridiplantae; phylum Streptophyta; class Magnoliopsida; order Fagales; family Betulaceae; genus Alnus; species Alnus rubra. The sequence goes on along the minus strand of JAJPGS010000587.1, from coordinate 5,882 downwards.
GATTTGAGTTCCTTTTGTTTTACTGTGTTTTTGTTGTCTTTTTTAGACATTTGATTTCTCTTTTTGCTATGTTAAAACTCTTTGACTTATATTACTAATGTTTACCCTGGTCCTTCTGAGACGGTTAGGAGGAGTAATTTTTATTGCAGTGTGTTTTTTATTACTCTGTTTTACCGTTTGTCCCATTGTGACAAAAAGGGGGAGTAATTTTTATTTTTGGACCGGGAATGTATTTCCAAACCGGTCAAGTGATTTTTGTCTCAGAATGGCCAAAGGGAGAGGTTATTAGTTTGTGATTGGCCTCATTCTGTTTGGACAAAATCTCGTGTATGTAAAGATGCTGTTTTACAAGGGATTCCGCTATTCAGAAGTGTTTCAGAAGATTCTACAGTCAGAAAAGTCAGTTCCATGTCAGCCGTTCGGACGATGTGTCATCCCGTCTGGACGCTCATCTGCCCACTATTCCATCCGTCCGGATGACTTGCCATACCGTCCGGACGCCTAGACAGACCTAGCATCATTCGTCTGGACGACGTAGATTTTCGTCTAGACCCTTCACTGCATCGAGAAGCTTATGTTCCAGCTTGCATCCGTCCGGACGTCTCAGTAGCCTGTCCGGACGCCTCTCAGTATTCGACCAAGCTTCAGATTCTTTCCAAGTTCAGTTATGGGAAGATTGATGCAACCGTCCGGACGACGTGGATTCCCGTCCAGACGCGCTTCTCCTTAAGGCAAGAATCATAATTCAAATTCAACCGTCCGGATGCCAGTCTACCATCGTTCGGACGCGCGTACATCTGATATGGAAATTTCGTATTCAACTTCAACCGTTTGGACGCCTGTCTATCATGGTTCGGACCCGTGCACCACAGATATCAAAATTGTGTTGAAGATCAACCATCCGAAAGTGCGAAAGCCTTATGTGGAAATTACTTGCAGCGAACATGCGACCGTCCGGACGATAGTGCCTCACCGTCCGGACGCGGCTCTCAAACAGGAAAGATTTTCTGCGAAAATCTCGAAAATTCTGGTCGTACAGTCGTCCGGACAAACGGCTCAGGTTCATCATCCGAACGGCGTCCGTACATATTACTGCAGTCGCCCATTTGATCCCTCAGCATATAAATAGAGGCCCCTGGGTATTGAGAACGGCAAGAATTCGGTATTGAATTCCTTCAGAGCTTAGAGAGTTATTTTGTGAAGTTATCGGAGCTGATCTGTTCTCTTTCAAGCCATTGCAAGTGTGCTGTTGCTGCACTACAATTGAAGTCTATCTTAGGGGACGGCCCTAAGATAAAGGATTCCATTGAAGACCCCTTCAGGTAGGAGACCTGGTTGGGAAGCGTTTGTGTTGGGTTACACGTTAGAGAGCAAGGTACGACCACTGGATCAGGGGTATGTGAGTGTTACTACTTTGTATCTAGCTTTGTCTTCTGAATAGTGGATATCCTGGGTTTGGCTGCCCCAGAGTGGTTTTTCTCATCTTGAGTTTCCACTTCGTTAACAACAATTCTTGTGTTATTTATTTTCCACATTGTTATTTTTGTTAATACATTAAGCACACTCTGAGCTTGGTACACTCTGAGAAGATTAATTTCTTGAGTGTTATAATTTTTTTTTACTTCTATTTATTATAATGTCTCAAACTCTTAATTCTGTTCCTACCTTTGATGGTACAAACTATGGCTATTGGAAGGCATGTATGCGTTTCTTTCTGAAATCTATTGACTGTTGGAGTATTGTTGAAACTGGTTGGACCAAACCAGGATGCAACACTCGAACTAGTCCCTCAGAAAAACGCACGTCTTTCAAATGATAAACCCTCAATGCTCTGTGCCAAACACTTTCTCCATCAGAATTCGCAAAAATTTCAAATTGCGAATTAGCCAAAGAAGCATGGCAAATTTTGGAAACAACATATGAAGGCACGAAACTTGTAAAATCTGCCAAACTTCAAATGTTGATTTCAAAATTTGAAGAGATTAAGATGTTGGAGGATGAGACATTTGGAGAGTTTTACTCCAAGATGAGTGACCTGAGAAACTCCATGGTGAGTCTAGGGAAGCCTATCTCGGATGTAAAACTCATTTGAAAAATTATGGGATCTTTTCCTGAACGTTTTAGGATCAAGGTGACCACCATTGAAGAAAGCAAGGATCTAGAAGAAATGAAGATTGAAGAGTTGGTGGGATCTCTTCAAACGTATTAGCTGTCTCTGCCCCGATCAAGAAGTTGAAGACCATTGCCCTGAAAGCTTCCAAGAAGAAGGTAGAAGCTTCATCTCTAATTTCTAACAAGTGTGTGCAATAGTGTGCAACAAAATATCAAAATGCGGAATTAGAGGAGACATATATTTTGTTGACGAAGTAGAAACTCAGTTAAGAGAAAAACCATTCCGGGGTAGCCAAACCCAAGATATTCACTATTCAGAAGATAAAGCTACTTACAAAGCAATAGCACTCACATATTCTTATGCAGTGGTCGTACCTTGAACTCTAACGTGTAATCCAACACAAACGCCTCCCAACCAAGTCATCTACTTTAAGGGATCTTCAATGGAATCCTTTACCTTAGGGCCAACCCCTAAGATAGACTTCAATTTTAGCACAGTAACAGCACTTGGCAACGGCTTTGAGAGATCAACTCAGCACAACAACTCTAAAATATAACTCTCTAAGCTCTACGGAATTCAATACCGAATTCTTGTAGTTCTCAAGCCTAGGGACCTCTATTTATAAGCTGCAGGTTCAAATGAGCGTCTGGCTTGAAAAACCTAGGCGCCATCCGGACAGTAGACATAAGGCGTCCGAACGGACAACTGTGCAATCGACTTTCCAAAATTTTGCTGAAATTCATTCCTGATTTGAGCCACATCCGGACGGTGTTGCCCTATCATCCGGACGGTCGCACCTTAGCTGCACGCAATTTCCATATCAAGGCTTCACTCGTCCGGACCATAGAACATGTCGTCCGGACGATTGATCAGATGCACGCAATTTCCATATGTGTAGCACGCGCGTCCGGACCATGAGGACTGGCGTCCAGATATCTTAATTTTGAATGCATGACTTTCCTTATGGATGAGTGTGTCCGGACGAGAATCCACATCGTCCAGACGGTTGCAGCTGTCTTCCCATATCTGTGTTTTGGAAAGAAATCTCATAGCTGATCGAACAATGAGTGGCATCCAGACGTGCTGCTGAAACGTTCGGACGGATGCAAGCTGGAGCAGTTCGAAGCTTCTTGACATAGAGGAAGGTCCGGATGGTAAGTTCTCGTCGTCCGGACGGATGATGCTTGGACAGATGAGCATCCGGACGGTATATCACGTCATCCAGACGGATGCAAGGGATCCGATTTATTTGACTTGGAATCTATGCAAAATCTTTTAGAAACATACCCCTGAAGAAGACTTCTGAAAACTAACTGAACCCCTGATTAAAAGCATCATTGTTTATGTTACTGATTGATAAGTGTCCAGGTGTTTCACTAGGCCGTTCGAATGATAAACTTGGGATCCATCTTTTGCTGAGCTGTAGACTTTGCAGAGTCTTCTTGGAGTCCAGGTATTCCTTCTTGACGCTTGTGACACTGATCTTGTCATAATAAGGCTTTTTCCATATCAGAGAAATAAACTCTGAATATTTGAAGACTCTGAACTGATACAGCATTCCTGTGAAATCAGTAACATTACATAGAAGTGATTTTGTCCAACAGAATGCAGCCAACTCTAAAACTAACAAGCCTAATCCGATGATACACTAAAATACTATGTGTACAGGATAGGTGAATTAGCTATTAAGTTGTCACATAACAAATTCATATTACATTTATGTGTTTCTATGAGCTTATTAACTTATACATATCCACTTAGGGTTATTTGGATAATTTACTATTTTTAAAGCATTCTCATTTAATCAATACATTTAATACTAACAACCATAATAGAGATTAATCAAACCTTATTCCTAACCGGTTAGCTTATCAAAACAGCCCCTAGAATCCATAAAATACCAATCACCATCATTACAACCTCTATTCAAACAACAAGCCAGGATTCTCTTACCACCAAACCTTCAATATTCATAGCCTTTCATCAAGATCAATCAAAACCCCTCCTTTACATACAATGTGCCATAGCCTTTAAGGACTACAAAAATCGACCACTAACATTGGATTCAATCTCTAGCAAATAATAATTAACAAACATCCTTAAATTACCAATCCAAAAACTAGATTTGAATCCCATCGAAATACTTATCAAGACTAGCCCATACCTTTTCCAATGCTCAAACCATGAATTATCAAGTCAAGCCCTAAAACACAACATCACATATGGCAAGATTTTCCTTCACATCAAACCACTAAAATTCCAGTAATCATAAGCCACAATTATCTACCAAATTTCTTCCAAAACTAAACCCATTTCAACCAAACTTTCTACCATTTACATAATGGAGCATTAACCATCAATTAACACAATTATCCCTAATCTAGGAACACAAACCAGATCTGGAATTAAAATATTACTTCACAATCCAACTAACAATCTAACAATCTATTTAGAGTACAATACATGGGTAGCATCTACAAAATCGAAACCCCAAGGGATAGCACCATTCAGCCATCACTACCAAAAATCACCCTCCATTTTCGGTTTCAACCCAAAAGCATAGACCAAATCACACTCTAAGAAACCCATTCGGTATAACCCATAAGAGGACCCCAAATCCAACCATCAAACGCAAGAAAAGCAACCATTGAAGCTCCATCACTCACAATCAGCCCACAGAAAATCAAAGGAAAATCAAGAGTAATTTGGAACACCCATTCAATATTTTCCCCCAAAATTAACCTAAATTCGCATCTAACAATAACCCATAAAATCCACTCCTCTACTGATAGCTACAACCACCCCATGGAAGAGACCCACTCGGAATTTTGCAACAAAACCCAAAGAAATCTAAATGAAATCAAACCCAAGAGCTAGAATAGGGACATGATTTACCGTTCTTCAACGGCCAAGCAGCAACAGTCCTCTCAGAATCGCATCACACTCTCAATCACAGTGCATCTCTCTTGACAGAATCTCTCTCTCACTCTCGAGCTCCATCTTGATCGGCTCATCACCCTTACGGTTCATGGTGTGTGTGATAAAGGGATGAAAAGAAGAAGGAGATGGGAGAGAGGAAACAGGTGAGCTACGCGAAAGACGAGGAAGAGAAGAGAGGAAGAGGGTACTGTCGGGTGGGGGAGAGAGGAAGAAAAAGAGAGAAGAAGAGAAGAGTGTGCTAGAGAGGGGGAGAGGAGAACATGCAGTCCCAAAAGAAAAGGGAAGAAAAGAAAGAGAGAGAAAGAAAGAGAAGAGATAATGTGACCATGTGTCACTTTATGGTTGGTTGAGAGAGGATAGTATAATCTTCCCTAACCAATCCGGTGGTGACATGTGGCAAGGTAGGATTTCATTTTATGTAAAGCCCCAACTACTATTAATTATAGTAGGACCCATCTAATTTTATTTCTACATTTATCAATTAATATTCGGCCCCACATTTAATTTAGCTACATTCTATTCATACCATTAATTATTTATTACTCTAGGACTCATTATTATTTCCATAATATAAATATTATTACTTAGAATATAATTAGGGGTAATTACCTTTTCCCCCATGAACTACCAAAAAATGCGCGATGCCCCATGAACTACCAACTCGACCAAAATAGAGTATTCAACTACCAAAGACAACCATTTTCCCCCTTTAGTCAGTTAGAGGGGTTAAAAGAAATAATCAACGGGTCATGTGCCGTTTTACATGGGGGCATGTTGGAAGATAGTGGTAGTTCATGGGGGGAAAGAGGAAGACAGTGGTAGTTCATGG
>JAJPGS010000586.1:0-40978 GCA_028654335.1 Alnus rubra | reverse complement strand
AGAGAAGGAATCATATCAAAAAAAAATGAAAGAGTAGGAAGAATCCCGAAGAAAGCATAGAAAAAAAAGGGAAAAATAAAATAAAATGAAAGAGCGAGTGTGTCAGTGTGTGAGGGTGATGGAGGGCGAGAGATTTTCGTGCATTAATTGCATGAATTCATGTCCCGTGTGGATGGATGCAAAATTTTTGGGGAGTGGCGCGTGCAGGACACAAAATTTTCGTGTCCCGCATGCATGCCCTTGCACCCCACCACCCCAATACACTTTGATCGATAAGTTATTCTATCGATCCTATGATCCCGCCATGATCAATCGAACTAGTACTTATTAGGATCAATCGCACGTTAGATCGAATATTCACTGTGTCAAGTATGATTGATTGAACTTTGTCACGATCTATCGAACTAATTAATGCACTATAACGATCGGATGGTCTATCTATCTTATTGTTCTATCATGATCGATCAGACTACTACACTAGGATCAATCGAACTTTCGATCGAACCTTCACTGTGTTAACTCTAATCTATCGAACTCTATCACGATCCATCAAACTAATTCAATAGGTTCGATCGAATGTTTGATCAATTGGAGTAATACACTTTGATCGTAAGATATTCTATCGATATATGATCACGCCATGGTTGATCAGACTAGTACTTATTACAATCAATCGCACATTAGATCGTTGTGAATGCTCTTAGATAGAACATTCACTGTTCAAGTATGATTGATCGAACTCTGTCACGATCGAATCGGACTATAATGCAATATGATCGATCTGGATGGTCTATCGATCATATTGTTCTGTCATGATCGATCAGACTATTACACTAGGATCGATCGGACGTTCGATCGAAACCTTCACTATGTCAACTTTGATCGATTGAACTCTATCACGATTGATCGGACTAATTAATGCACTATGATCGAGATCGGATGGTCTATCAATCATATTGTTTCTATCATGATCGATCGGACTTACTACATTAGGATCCGATCGAGATGTTCGATCAAACCTTCACTATGTCAAGTCTGGTCGATCAAACTCTATCACGAATGATCGGACTAATTAATGCACTATGATCGATCGGATGGTCTATCGATCATATTTTTCTATCTTGATCAATCAGACTACTACACTAGGATCGATTGGACATTCGATCGAGCCTTCACTTTGTCGAGTCTTGTCGATTGAACTCTATCACGATCAATAGGATAATGCAATAGGTTCAATCGGATGTTTGATCGATTGGAGTAATACACTTTGATCGATAAAATACTGTGTCGATCCTATGATCCTGCCATGATCGATTGGACTAGTACTTATTAGAATCAATCGCACGTTAGATCGAACATTCACTGTGTCAAGTATGATTGATCGAACTCTATCATGATCTATCAGACTAATTAATGCATTATGATCGATCGGATGGTCCATCGATCTTATTGTTATATCATAATCGATCAGACTACTACACTAGGATCAATCGAATGTTCGATCGAACCTTGACTATGTCAACTCTGATTGATCGAACTCTATCACTATCCATCGGACTAATGCAATAGGTTCGATTAGATGTTTGATCGATTGGAGTAATATACTTTGATCGATAAGATATTCTATCGATCCTATAATCCCGCCTTGATCGGTCGAACTAGTACTTATTAGGATCAATCGCATGTTAGATCGTTGTGAATGCTCTTAGATCGAACATTCACTGTGTCAAGTATGATTGATTGAACTCTATCACGATCGATCGGATGTTCGATCAAACCTTCACTGTGTCAAGTCTAGTCGATCAAACTCTATCACGGATGATCGGACTAATTAATGCACTATGATCAATCGGATGGTCTATCAATCATATTGTTCTATCATGATCGATCAGATTACTACACTAGGATCGATCGGACGTTTGATCAAACCTTCACTGTGTCAACTCTGATCAATCGAACTCTATCATGATCAATCAAACTACTACACTAGGATTGATCGGACGTTCGATCGAACCTTCACTATGTCAACTTTGATCGATCGAACTCTATCACGATCGATCAGACTAATTAATGCATTATGATCAATCGGATGGTCTATCTATCATATTATTCTATCATGATCGATCGGACTACTACACTAGGATCAATCGTATGTTCGATCAACCTTCATTGTGTCAAGTCTGATCGATCGAATTCTATCACTATCAATCAGACTCATGCAATAGGTTCGATCGGATTTTTGATCAATTGGAGACTTTTTATTTTTTAATTAGTTTTTTGAAAACAAAATTATGTATATATTGGTTTTTTTTTTCTTCTTAATTTAGAGTTTTTTTCATTTTTTTTTTAAAAAAATTGTTATTTTTATTTTTATTTTTTTTAATTTAATGGATAACTGGTTTTACTTTTTTTCTTTTTTAATTTTTTTTCATAATTTTCAGTTATATTTTTTTATATAAAAAAATTTTTAGTTTTAGTTTTAGTTTTAGTTTTTTTCTTTTTACAAAAAATTTGGGTTTTTAAGTTTTTTTTTTATTTTAATTTTCAGTTAATTTTTGGTTTTTTATTCTCGCGGTAATGTCATATAAAAATATATTTTTCAATCAAAACACAATTTTTTTTTAAAAAAAAAATCAAACACCACAAAAAAAGAAAAGAAAATTACATCGATGATTGATGTGGCATACAATTGATCGTCAATTTATAAAGAAGGGCCAAATGAAAAGAACAAAACAAAAAAAATATTTATTTTGAGTAAGTAAGTTGTACAACTTGATAACTTAGTAGCGTTCTGGTAGACTAGTCAAGGAGGCCATCAACTTGATTTATTGATGTGGCATGCGCAAAGGAGGATTGGTGATGCATCCAAAGCTCTGCAAAGTTTAGCGACTAGCAAAATTTTGCACGTTACTAATTTAGTAACGCAAAATTTAGCATGTTACTAATTTAGTAACGTGTGAAATTTAACACATCACTAATTATTTAAAATTATTTTATTTTTTAAATAAATTATATTAATATGTGAAAAATTAAGTTTATTTGAAATTTGAATATTTAAACTTCCTTCTATTTCTTTTATTAATTTTTGTCCCACATCAAAAAGCTATAAGTATTTTGTGTGTTTTATAAGCATTTATCATGCTCCTATACTAGTTACGATTTTGAGTATAAATGTGCTAATTATGCAAGTTGCGTCACCCAGTGCTTCAGTCGTCGTATGCACGCACGTGTGTCTCTTAGTCGCTTTAGACACACTTAGCACGTTCGCATTGTTGCACACGAGATTATTAATTACGTGTGTATCTTTTCTGATGTGTACAACAACTTTTCTAACAATAATATTTTTGAATACTTAACTATTTTCTAAACTGTCAAAAACTGTATTTTCTAACTGCTATTTCAACAGTCAGAAACTGTGTTTCAACAGTTAGAAACTGTATTAAAACTGCTGTAAACTATTTCTGAAATTTAGATAAAACTATATTTTCCTAGCATATTTTCGACATCTTTTTCCTTTTCTTCTTTTTCGTCTTCTCTGTTGTTACAAAATTTCTGAATTTAGAGTAGTGTTCAGAATTTACAATCTACACACTACATTCGGGCAATATTGTATCCTGAAGACAAAATTGTTGTATTCTCTTTTGCAAAACTTGTTTAAGTGGGAGGCAATATTTGTCTAAGAAACAGATTTATATTCGCCTTATTGTCTAGTGTTCTTTCTATAGATTTTTTTTTTTTTTTTTTTTTTTTATGTTTTGCTTTCTTCAATTTCCTGTAGTTCCACATATTTATTTTCCAACATTTCTTTCCAACTTGAAGAAACCCAAATTAAGTTCCTCTTATTTCCCTTTTGGCCATGGCTTTAAAATCTGCAAAGGTCTCTATTTCCCCTTCACTTCAGAAGGAGAAGTGGTTATTGACAACACCAAATTAAAGGCTACCCTAATGTGATTGGTTGCTTTGAGGATGAGATTACGATAGAAAGGAATGGTGAGATGGTTTACAAATTGTTGATGAAGTATGATTCTGGAGGTTCTGCTTGTCTATTCAATTGAGAAATTTGATCATTGTGGGTTGCCCGAAATAGTGATTGAGAGGGTATATGAGCCTCTCTCTGGTATTTAGGCTTTGGTATGTGTTGTGTAAGATGCTTACTAGGTTTTTTCCCATATTGTTAACGACAAAGTGGAAGTCTTGTGTAAGACCATAATGCTAATGGTGCGGAAAACGTTAAGTTAAGAAGAGAATGTGTTTTGATAGTAGAATATCAAACTTTGGATTTCTTTTTTAGCATGTGTCATGCATCTTAAGAAAAAAAAAAAAAAAAAAAGGGAGCAAATTAACATGATCATTTTTTAATGGGATGGGAGCTGCTCCCACTTTCATTATATATAATGAGAAATAATTATCAAAATGGGTTCTCTTTTTTAAAGTAAGAGATGAATAAATAGATATATAAGTTAGCTGCTTATCTTAATGTCAAAAAGAAGTATTTGTTTAATGGTCATTATAATGGACTTCTTGAATTTTGATTATATTGAATGTAATTTGTAATTTTTTTAGTGTCTTTTTGGATATTGTATTGTAATGGAATGGATTGATGATGAATTAAATATAGGAGGAATGAGTGAATGTCCATAGTAAAAGGTAGGTTGATTGTTTCGAGAGAGTCACTGATAAGCATTGAATGTTGCACATTCAAGTCACTTAACTCATATATGTTAGGCCTTTAGTTTTATTGTAAATAATGTTTTTTTGTTGTTTTTAGTGTTTTAAGCATTCTCAGGTATCTAAGGAAAAATTCAAGCAAATCCATTACTTTTAAGCTTCAAAAGCAAATTCAGCATTCTATAGGGCAAATGGGCTCAAGCGCATTTGAAAAGGGCTCAAGCACATTCATGTGGCAGAACTGACAGCAAGGCAAAACTAGAAAATGAAAGAAGTTTTCCTTCTACTTGGACTAGAAGTTCTACAAGAGCACGGATTGGACGAGGATTTCTCTTGTACTCTATAAATACACCATATATTCGTGCATTAGAGGCATGCCACATTACATTGTAGAAATCAATAGGATTAGTGGCTCGGTTTTGTGAGAAAAGTGCAGAAATTCCAATAGCCTCCTGGGATTAATTTCTCCACAACAAAGGCAATTTTCAACATTTATGAGGTATGACATGCAAAAACTGATTGTGTCTATTTTCAATGTTTTGAAATGAAGTGTGTGACTTGTTGGATAAATGACCTTGGCATGAGATTGATAAAAGTAAATAAAAAAATAAAAATAAAACATAAATTCCACTGGGTAACTGGACCTCTTATCTCATTAAACATTGAGTGTTCACGTCAATAGGTGTGAAATTTAGATTGATTGATGAGATGGATAAGCTTAGCTCCGTAGCCTTTTTTACTCAAGTTAGTAAGCCCCCATGGGTGTTTTACACCTACTGCTTTAAAGCCTTCTAGTTTGGGAGTCATTGGCCTAACACTCAATGCATTGGTCAAATAAAAACCTTAAGGGAGCTAAGCATTGCACAACATGATAAAAAGAGAAAAAATAAAAGTAACAGCATCATGCCTTGGTCATTTCATCTAATAGAGATCGCAGTGAATTTTGAGGTATTGATTCTTGCACATCGGAATTAATTTGAAGGTTCATAATTGTGTGTTAGTTCACTTTACACCAAGTTGAATTGTGATGCCTCGACTAGCCATTGGTGAATGTTTAGATTTTGGAATTCTTTATAGTTTTGAAGATGAAGTTTATATCCTTTTAAGATTGCTAATGAATGAGAATCATAATTTTTGGTGATACTTCATTCTTTTGGATAACATGATTTGCATAATGTTTGTGGGTATCATTCCTGACAAACCATTACGAGACTTCACTTGTCCACTAGGGAGTCCTAGGGGTTTAAAAGGAATATTCGATATGCTAAATGCAATTGTGTTTCCCGTGATAGAGGAGATAGAATATTTATTGTTTTAGTAACACCTCAAATTTGAGCCAGCAAATTCGTAAGCAAAAACCTCCGGCTTCCACGTGACATTACTGTATCAGAGATAGAACTCTCGAGGTGGAATATATTTTTTTTCTAAAGTCTTAGGAATTGATAGCATAACACAACAACTGACTGAATTACCTCAATACATTAATTAGAAGTTACATGAGTTTTTCATTACACGTCACATGCATACTAGGTGCATCAAAATCAGTGCCACAGCCGACACATAAGCATGCAACATAAAGCACACTAAATAAAGGCATCATTCTAAATATTTTACATGCCATAAAGAAAATAAAACATAAATAGATACAACTAGTTATTAAAAGCTAGCACATAATAATCTGATAATGGTTCTAAAAACCATCAAAACTGGCATTAGGGTCCATGCCTTCATTCTCCATATCTGCATTAGTAACTATGCAAATATGATGTCATCATATTTACATAGACACAAACAAGTAAGTCATCCATTTTCATAACATAAATTATCATCAAATTAGAAATAGTTAATAAAGAAAACAAATGCGATGGTTGTATGAATATGCATTGTAGTGGCCGATTAGTTTGTATTTTAAGATCGTCTTACTTCAGACCTCTCATTCTTAGGTTGACAATTCAACTAGTTTAACACCATTTGAACCTCCCACTTTGAAGTTTATCTGTTTCACTAGAATCCTACTAGTCCCAGCATTAATTATATATTAGGACTTTGGACACCCTTTTTATCCACTGATTAGCCTTTCTTCCCCTTGCTAGTAACCAGCTTTGTTGTTAGCTATCTTTTAAGCCATTTTATTATTTGGACTCAACATGTATTTTATAAACATTTATCCAAAAATAAACAGATATGACATTTAATATTTAACATGAAACATAGATTCATCCCCAATAAGAACTTCCATACTTACTCTCCTTGATGCAGTTTCTTAGCTCATCTTATATAATAAATAAACATATACAAATAAGATAATATATTTATCAATCATCTTTCTAATATTAAGTTCGTTTATTTTTACATCCATTTATTCATCTTTTTAGTCATCAATATTAAAAGGTGATTACTTATAAGTCTTTTGACGTTTAAGCTTTATGTTCAAACATCGAAACACAGTGGCATAGTGCTTAAACATAAGTCTTTAAGTTAAAGCATTTAATAATTATTTTAGAGCAATTATGATTATCCATAAGGATTGTAAGTATAAAACAAGAGAATAATATGAGAATATAAATGCTACCACGATACATGTTTAAGCACCGAAACATGGTGACATAATACTTAAACATGAACCCTAACATATATATATATTAAGCTTTATGTCAAACATCGAAACACAGTGGCATAGTGCTTAAACATAAGTCTTTAAGTTAAAGCATTTAATAAGTATTTTAGAGCAATTATGATTATCCACAAGAATTGTTAGTATAAAACAAGAGAATATATGAAATATAAATGCTACCGCGATACATGTTTAAGCACCGAAACATGGTGACATAATACTTAAACATGAACCCTAACATATATATATATATTCATCACCCAAAAGGATTGGGCATGCCCCCTTTTGCTTTAAAAGCCTTTCCAACAGGAAAGTTCAATTCAGTTACCATGATTACGTAGATGCCTGGTACAAGGTTTATTGCACAGAATGAGGAATATTCCCACTCCTGGTTATCAATTTCGATAGAACTTTAAAGGATCAATTCCTTTATGGTTTCACAGGTGGTGGCAAGTTCATGACCTGTTCATCAGATCCTCCCTGAGAAAGTCAAAGAAGCTATACAGAAAATTGTCTGGCGACGCAGTTATATAAATATATATATATATATATATTATGTATGTATGTATGTATGTATTATGTATTATTTATTATATATATATATATATATATTATATATATATATATATATGTATGTATATATATAACAAGAATATAAGTACTAATATGATTCATGTTTAAGCACCGAAACATGGTGACATAATACTTAAACATGAACCCTAACAAAATATCTATATATATAACAAGAATAAATATTATCCCTTATGAAAGCTATTGTACAAATTTATTTAACTCGCAAGTGCACGAATTGTTTCCAATATAGTGTTTTGCAAGTGCGAGGTCGATCCCACAGGGAATTGTGTTGTGAAAAATCAATCTCTATTCAAACTTAATCTTATTTTAACCTAGTTCAAAATTTAGGGTTTTTAAACAAAATAAAACATAAACTTAACAAATCAAAAGATAGGGTTCTAAGGTTTTGGAATCCACACCCACCAAATCATAGCTACATATTCTCATACTCATCAACACATATTTGAAGTTCTCACATACAAATCTTAGGTATGCTCTACTTTGCTTCAAAAATCGTTTAAATCATTCAATGAATCCATTATTTGCACAAATCACAAAAGATACCCAGTTTTTCACGAAATCATCAAATTTACCCATCCAAAGAACAAAACAAAATGAATACCCAACGTTTTGATAAATAAAGATCCAAACAATCAGTTAAGTGAAACAACCACAAATCATCACTTGTACCAATTCAAAGAAGAAATCACAATGGATACCCTATTTCCATTTGAAATCCAATTATCCATTGTACCCATTCAGAGAACAAATCATAAGAGATACCAAAAATCATCTCAAAAATTGAATAAAAGTAGAACAATTAGAAATAAAAAACGCATAAAATCAAATAGCATAAACTAGCATGAAAACATTGTTGCTCTTCAATGGTAAGGCTTCATTCTCAAACCTAGATGAAATTTTAGCTATACATGACTAAGGAAAGCATAAATAAACAATATAATCCATTAAAAATCAAAGGAACTTACAAAATATGGGAGTTCTAGGTGAAAATACCCAAGAACCCTAAAAACTACTGAAAATGGCGCCTAAGGCGCTCTCCAAGCGGCCTCCCCTCGAAGAAATGAGAAGAGGGGGGTTTTTGTAAAAAAAAATTAGGGTTCTGCAGGTCCAGGTCCAAGTCAGCAAAGTGCGCTCAAGTGCACCATCAGCTGCGCTGGAGTGCCTTTGGGCGTTCGGCAGGGTCTGCGTGGCGCAACGCAGGAGCGCTGCGCTCGTTGTGTGCTGGAGTGGTGTGCTCGAGGGCCATAGGGTTGCGCTCGAGTGCCCTTGCTTTGAGTCCGATTCTTCCAACCTTTTTCTACGCATTTTTACTTAAAATTTCCAATTTTCTCTAAATGACCTGCAAAAACATCAGAAAATAACAAAGCTAAGGGTTTAACTAATGTAAATTAAGGGGTCCAAATATACACTTTTTGGTACTCATCAAATACCCTCAAACTTACATTTTGCTAGTCCCTTAGCAAAACAAAATGAAAAACAAAATCAAAACATGAAACATAAATCCTTTTTCGTGGGAGAGAAATTGCATTTAGCATACGTAACAAGCCTTTTAAACCATTAGGACTCTTAGTGGTCGAGTGAAGTACCGTGAGGGTTTGCCAAAAATGATACCCACAAACATTGAAACATTATGTTGCCAACAAGAAAGAATTTTCACACAAACCATGGTTCATACGTCATTAGCATGCTTAAAAAGACAAACACCATCATCAACATCAACAAGGGATCCAACATCGAATCACTCATAAATGGGCAATTAAGACATCACATGTTCTCAAAAGTATAGGGTAAAATTAACAATACAATCGTGAGGTTTCATTTTAATCTCAATATAAGTACCTAAAAAATCATTGGAATCCCTATCAAATGAAACAACCAAGGCAAGATATGCAAATTATTTTATTTTATTTTATTTATATATATTTTATTTTAAATTTTTTTATTTAGGCTGTGCAATGCTCAACTTCCTTAAGCTTTCTAATTGACCCATGTAACGAGTGTTGGGCCAGTGGCTCTCAAACCAGATGGTCTTAGGGCACTGGATGTAGAAACATCCTTAAGAGCTTAATTACTAAAGTCAAAAAGGCTACGAAGCCAAACTAGCCATACAATTAACCAAATTGAAATTCTCACCTTTTGACGCGAACACTCAATGCTTAATGAAGCAAGAGGCTCGTTACTCAGTGAAAAATTCAAAATGAATATATATATCTCGCAAGCCAAGGTTATTTATCAATAGGTCATCTAACAATTCTCAAAATACACAATTAAGCACAAATTTATACCCCACGGATTACATGCTAATGTGCTCGTGATAATTCAACTCAAAGATTAGTCAAAAGACTCAAATTCCTAATGACATGATGAAATGTTCAACACTTTAAGCAAGCCAATGAAATGCAAACCACAGTTATGGTTTAACTCAAACTTGACAACAACATAGCACAATTTTTTTTTTTCAAAAATTTCTAGAAGGAAAGGCGACTAAAAATAAACAAAGAAAGAGACAGAGTGTTTTTCATACCCCCAAACTTGAATTACACATTGTCCTCAATATGTAGTATAGAAGCACATTACCAGAAGTAAGGAAACATCAAGGTGTGAAACTTAAACACCAAACATCTGTCAACAAAACTAACAACAACATTTTTCATAGAAACAAACATCAAAAGGTTAATTGCTGTCAAAATAAAAATAAAATGACAAGAAATAAAATGAGAAATGAAAGAAATCAATGTACGGAAAGTAAAAGGGAAAAGAAAATTTACAGCGCCTTCCCTGATCACGTGGATGTCTAACCAATCCCTTCCACCCTTTCTTCTTTAAAATTTGGTCTCCCTCTGGTAGAATGGGTCGCCTTCTTAGGTAGCCAACTTGCTTGCTTTGAAGGATCTTCTTAGGATGACGATTCCTAGATTTTTGACCTTGTGGGCATAGATCCTTGATAGTTTTGGCACAAGATGGCTCTTTGACACATTGAAGAATTGAAGCTTGGGGCTCATGAAGTGTCTTGAGAGGGATTGTGATGAAGGAATGAGCTTCAATACTTATTTCCTTGTCGTTGGACAAATTTGGATTTGACGGGGGCGCTGTGTGCTCTAGGTGCTCAACAAATTCCAAGTGCTCTCCTTTCTCTTCCTCCTCAGCTACTGAAGAATATGTGTTGGGGAATGATATCTCAGTGGTTTCCCCATTCTCAGGTCGTATCTCAGGAGTGGAATCCAATAGGGCCTCATCTTGCTCAAGTACCAAGTCCAGATCAAATTCAAATTGAACACAGCTATCTTCAAACGGATCATTCAGATTTGGCTCATTAACAATCGTCTCAAAAACTACCTCACCCCCAAGCATGGTGGTGGCTTGGACATGCTCATAATGAGGATTGTTGGAATCATCCTCATCAGTCATGTAGTGCCCTTCAGCCATCAACTGACCCGAAGCTCTTCTTCCTAAATTTTGTTTAACTCAGCAACCAGATGATAAAGTTATCTTTCCAACCTTTCAATCGCAGAAGTGTTGGCCATAATGGCATATTTGATCTCTTGAATGGCTGGGCTATCAACCATGGTGACATTCTTAAGCTCTTGTATGGTTTGGCTATTGGAGTGCATGAAAGCTTTGAATGTATCTTCCCATGATGACTCTGGTTGTGGCACTTGAATGGTGGATTGGTCAGTTCTCTCCATAAATTCCTTAGCGCATCTTCAAATGATGACTCTGGTTGTGGCACTTGAATGATGGAATGGCCAGTTATCTCCATAAATTCCTTCAGCGTATCTTCCAATGATGATTTTTGAGGAAGGGGATCATAGATGAAGGATGGAGGACTTGGTTTTCGAACTGCGGATATTCAGGATGGTGCAGTTCATGAAATTGAGGAGCACAATTTCCCGTGGCTTAAGCTTGCCACGAGAAATCAGAATGATTGCCCCAATCCGGGTTGTAAAAATTGGAATTTGATTCAAATTTCGGGTGGAGAAATTTGTGTTCATTTGCTCAAATGAAAGATTGAAGAATTGTCCCCAGGATGGACAATTACGAGGACTATGATAAGGATCAGAGCAATATGAACATGGTCCATGTGGGTACAAATTGTGAGGGTAGTTGGTTGGAGCGGGTGTCCTACCACTAGACGAAGCATGTTGTACAGAAAAAATCATCAAAAGAAAAATTCATGCTTCACTCTCACTCTTAAGCATGCAAATATCCAACATAAAACATCAACCAATTTTATTTTATTTTTAGTAGAAAACTAAAATAAACTAAAAGAATAAAAACAAACAATAAAATAAGGTAGAACAAAAAAAAAATATTAACAACACAAATCAAAAAAGAAACTGAATTTTTATTTTTTTTTGACTTGTGAAAATAATTATTGACTTCTAATTTAAACCAAGTGTGTGTGTTTGTGTGCAACAAAATATCTTAGATGCGGAATATAAATAAGACAAGATATTTGTTACGAAGTGGAAACTATGTGAAGAAAAAAACCACTCCGGGACAGCCAAACTCAGGAAATTCACTATCCAAAAACAAAGCTAGTTACAAGACACTCGTACTCACATACCCTTATGCAGTAGTCATACCTCTAACTCTGACACGAAGCCCATCATGAACACTTCCCAACCATATCTTCCACTTGAAGGGTTTTTGATAGATTCTTTTACCTTAGGGACCAACCCCTAAGATAGACTTCACACAAACAATTAGCACACATGGCAACGGCTTGAGAGCTATCAATCTTCGATTCTCCCTAAACACCCTCTCAAAGCACTATGGAATTCACTGTCGAATTCTGTCTAAAATACAAGCCTAGGGCCCCTATTTATAGGCTTACAAGAAACCTAAAGTTACTGAGATTCGGGCTCTGGCTGTCGAGCGTCCGGACGGAAGTTAGCCACATCCGGGCGGTTTTCTGCGATATCCTTTTAGAAACAGCATAATTCTATCTTTATCAGGTTCACGTCCGGACGGCTAGACCGAGCGTTTGGACGATCTTCGCTAAAATACTTTCCGCGTTCGAATGGAATTCTGGAATATTCTGAAATACTGGACATCGTCCGGACGTGTTGCAGAGACTTCCTAAATAGTGTCGACTTCTAAAATTCAATTTTGTGTTGAACAATGATTGACCTAGCGTCCGGACGTCTTCAATGTTTATCTGTAAGACACTGTGGGGCGTCTGGACGCCTTCAAAGGCTTGTCCTGACGTTTGTACATGAACCGGCTGTTTTGTCTTGGATTTTGCTAGGACTCTTCATGGACATCTTTTAGAAGCTTGTGATCAGTTATTGTCTTTGATTTGATCATTGTCTGAATACATGAAGATTTTGAATAGAAAACCAACCATCTGTTAAAACGCAACCATTACATAAAGTGTTTTTGTTTTATCCAAATATAGCCAATAAAAATACTAACAAACTCCCCCTTTGGCTATTCTGGGACAAAAACACTTGACTGGTTTGGAAATACATTCCCGGTCTAAATACAAAAAAAAAACCCAAAAAATACTCCCCCTTTTTTTCACACAATGACAAAGGGTAAACAGAGTATTAATTAAACCATAAGTGTTTAATAATTACACAAACTGTCAGCATAAAAATAAAAATGTTCGAAAACCAAGACAAGAACAAATAAAGAAAAACTCAATCATCATCATCATTCGGCTTTGGATGATGATATTTTAGACACTCCCTGATGTCGATCTGACTCTGCTCGACACGTTCTCCTATAAGATTCACTTCCGCTAGAGAGCTGAAATTGAAGACATAAGCTGTACAAAAGCAGCTTCAATGTCGAAGGTGGGAGGCACGGCCTGTGAAGATGATGATGCAGTGGGGAGATCTGGTGGAGGCTGAGGAACAATGCCTTGAGCCTCGTGCCTCAATTGGGCATTAAACTTCATGAGAGTCTGTATGCCAAGGGGATCTGGGATCCGTGAGCGAGGCTTAGAGTTTGAAAATCTGTCACGACCTGAAGGTATATTTGAGTGATCAAACACCCAAAAGACAGACTCGTGTTCTTCTCATCTCGAACCTCAAGCATAATGTGCAAGATGTGCTTGCACAGGCAAAAAGGAGTCTGCATCACGATGGCATAGAGAAGGGTGGCCTTCTTGAGAGTAGCTCACTCTGATGAGCTTGAGGCCAAACATTTGTGACAACAACCTTTGCTAAGAATCGGTGCATAGGAGCAAAAGCACTGATGTTGATTTGGAAGTGTGACTTGTCCTCGTGCTGTGGTCTCGTCCCAAAGAAGTCATGTAAAAAACCAATGTTGGGAGCCTCATCAGGAAAAGGAACTCCAGAGACTAGTAGAATAGGGACCTCGATCACAGAACTGATAATCTGGGGGTCAATCAGAATTGTCTGGCCTCTGACCATAGTCTGCATGATCAGTCCTTTGTCATCATCCTAAATGACGATCATGTGGCCATAAAATTCCCACACCAGTCTGGGAAATGCCTGGCAGGCACAATTGTACAGGTACTCCCAGTTGTTTTCTAGTAGCATCTGAGCAATGGGGGGCAGAACTGGGTCTCTCAGATCTGCGCGGAGAAGATTCTGCTCAGAGAGGACCTGTCGTGATTGCATACAGTGCAACTGGTCAGCAACTGATTCTTCAATTCTTTGCTTGACACGGGGAGGAGAGTCGTCTGAAGACATAATTTATGGACTAAAAAAAGTCACAGACACAAATCCATGAAAGCATTAATTCTTGTTAGTCCAAAAAAAAAAAATTGGGCATTATAACGGCTGTAAAATGGACTATCCCAGAAATTACAACAACAAGAAACACAACTCAAACAATATCAAGAATCAAATATGCAAAATCTCAACCCACATAATAAAGAATTTTGAGCAATAATTAAACTCAAAAAAAAAAAACCCAGAAACAAACTATTTTAAGCATAGAAAACTTAAAATAAATTAGTAAAAGAGTATAAAAATATACCTGGGGTGGAGATAAACTGCAAAGATGACACATGCACTAGATAGGTACGCATAAAAAGCAGAGAGAAAATGCACAAGACGACAAAAACGAACCAAAAAGGTGAATAAGAGGGTTGCGGTGCGGGGAGAATGCGATTTAACGGTTCACCATCCGGACGGTACTTAAGTGACGTCTGGACGTAGTGCCACGTAAGAGATCGCAAAAACACGCCCATCTGGACAAGAAGAATTGACGTCCAGACGAATCAACTGTATCATCCGGACAACCTAAAAAAAAAAAATAAAAAATAAAAAAAAAAAAAAAAGTCGGGCACCCATGAGAACCGTTCGGACAACCCATAATACCGTCTAGACGCTTCACACAAAAAAAGAGAGGAAAAAGAGCAGAAAATATTTCCCAAATAATTTCCAAAACACGCATGTATATAAAGTTGATATCCCAGTTCAATTAGCATTTCAAAAATATACCAAATATACTTGAGAGTTAAAAAACAATAAGCACAAAACTTTCCCTGCAAAAAGACATTTTTCAATAGAAACCTTAACTCAAGCAATGCGCGTGTGTGTGTGAAGGCTTTCTCAATAAGGTATGAAGTTCACTGATATGACATAAAAGAAACCAGATTTTCTAAACAAGAGAGAAAATCAATGTTAAATCAGTCAAAAGTCAAATCTTATTTTACTAGGCCTAGCCACCCTTATCTGATACACTCCCCCTAAGCTGTAACACATTTTCTTTTACATTGTCCTTTAGTGACCGTCTATTTCCGTAATGATTTTGGTCACTGACTATTTCTATAGGAACAATATCAAGAACATATTTAGGAGTGGATCTTTTTATTTATCCATTTTTATTCGATTGAATGCTTTTTATCACTTGGTGCTGCAACCTAGAACGAATGCCAGAATTTATGGGTTCTAGGTTCAACTAGTGAGTTGGTCAATTTGACCA
Source organism: Alnus rubra (assembly GCA_028654335.1). Taxonomy (NCBI): domain Eukaryota; kingdom Viridiplantae; phylum Streptophyta; class Magnoliopsida; order Fagales; family Betulaceae; genus Alnus; species Alnus rubra. The sequence continues at coordinate 25,197 of JAJPGS010000586.1, read as the reverse complement.
TTTTTGCAAAAAAAATCTCTCTCATTTTAAAAAAAATAATCTAGAAGCTAAAAGTCAAAGGAGAGAAAAAAAAAATACCTTAGGGAAGCCTTTGGAAAGTGCACATATTCCATCACATGAGAAAAGCAGCTATCTATTATGGATGCCACTTGGAAATTTGTAGATATTAAGAGAAACTCTCAGTTATATAAAGGCAAAAGAATAAATACATTAACAACTGAGACATCAGTTAAACATACATAAGATATCTGGAAGTTATATAATAGAACAATAAAACTCTGCATCCTTTAACCCCCCCTCCTTTTTTTTAATTTTTTTTATTATATGTAAAAAAAACAAACATGCTTCACAATAAAGAGTATAGCATTTACTAAGCATGTAAGGCAGAAATAAACCTGACCTCAGGGAGAGAGGTTTGATAGTACCAAGATGAAAAACAGTCACTCGGCATGCTTTTACTATCATCCCTATTTAATACCTGCAGAAATTCCTCAAGACAACCCAAGAGGGAATATAGGGATAGAAACGATGGTTCCATAACAACATGCAAAGTTTTTATAAGATGATAAAATAAAATAAACTATGCAAGTGTACCTGATATGCTCTAGGATTTAGGAACCAAAACCCTAGGCATGTGTGATCTTACCTACTAGGTAGGCCTGCTCCCCCTCGGGGAGTGGATGTCCTAGTCCTTGTTCTGTCCTTCCTTCTTAAGCTGTAGTGCCAAAATTTGACCAGATCTTGCATGAAGGAATTGGCGGAAGATGTTCCTTCATAGGAGATTCCTATAGTCTTCTGTTCTTCCATATACCGCTTTTTGGGGACCCAAATCTTTTTCGCTTGAGTAGGCTTCTGTAGCTACTGATGCTTTTGAACTTGATTTCTGGGCGGAGATCTATGATGCCTGGGTAGCTTAGGTGGAGGACACTTAGGTCTCATATGACTGCTAACTCCACATTGGTGACACATGGGAGTTTTAGGAGCCATCCATTTTTTCTTCTGCTGAACTTGCCAATGTGGGCAATTTGGTATGATGTGCGCTAGCTCGCCACAGTGATGGCATGTGGGAGGCTTTCTCCTGATAGGAAGCTTGACCAGAGGCTGAGGGTTGATAGGAACTTCTCTTTCCATAACAGCTTTTCCCTTATCCATTCTTGGGGGTGGAGATTCGGGAATAACTGGCCTCACAAAATGGTCTTGGAGGTAGACGGAGTATCAGAAATAGAAGTAGGAACATACCCAAGTCCGGTCTTGTCAGTTGGGCACTTCTGAATGGAGAGCATGTGAGTGAGCTTCTTGTCTGAGACTCTCTCCAGTTGTAACTGTGTCTCCAGTTGCCTCTCTTCTAAATCATTGATCTTTATGAGCATAGAAGTCTTCTCAATCCTGAGGTGTTCAGCTCTAGTACCTGCTTTTTGTATTTCTCCCTCAGCTTTAGGAATTCTACATATTGAAGTTGATAGGTTGACTACATATCTTCTTCTTCACTATTCTCAGAGTAGTAGGACTGAGAATCCTCCTTATCTTCATGTGGGGCCACGAAGGCCAGGAATTTTTCTTCCTCAGGAGTTTCTTCTTCCTTCTCAGACTCATCGCTGAGAGTTACATTAAAGGCTTTCCCTTTTTGTTTCTTCAGATTTGCACATTCAGTCCTGATGTGCCCAAAGCCTGAACATTCGAAGCACTGGGGACCCCTAAGATCTTTCTTCTCTGCTTTTTCTGTATCAGCTGTGTGGGGAGCCTTTCTTAGTCTATTAGAGAACTTCTTCTTGAATTTATTATTCTTCATAAAACACTCGAAGTTCTTGGCTAACATTGCCACTGCATCTTCATCAACATCGGAGTCTTCGTCAGATGAGACTATGGATTTCTTCTCGGATGCCTTGAGGGCAATTGTCTTTTCCTTTCTGACCGGAGGTAAGGAATATTCGTATGTCTGAAGAGATCCTACCAGCTCTTCAATCTTCATCTCCTCCAGATCTTTGCTTTCTTCTATAGTTGTCACCTTAATCCTGAAACGCTCAGGCAAAGATCTTAATATCTTTCGGATGAGTTTTACATCCGAGATTTGCTTCCCAAGACTCACCATCGAGTTTCTTAGGTCGCTAACCTTAGTGTAGAACTCTCTGAATGTCTCTTCTTCTAACATCTTAATCTCTTCAAATTTAGAAATCAACATTTGAAGTTTGGCAAATTTTACTAGTTTAGTGCCTTCATATGTTGTTTCTAGAATTTGCCATGCATCTTTCGCAATTTCACAATTTGAAATTCTTGTGAATTCAAATGGTGAAAGTGCTTGACACAGTGCATGGAGGGCTTTATCATTGGAAAGCCGTGCGCTTCTTTGAGTAACAGTAATTTCTTCTGCTTCTTATGGTTTAGTCCAACCAGTTTCAACAATTTTCTAGACGTCAATAGATTTTAAAAAGAAGCTCATTCGGGCTTTCCAATAGCCATATTTGTCCCATCAAAGGGCGGAACTGAATTAAGATTTTGAGACATAATAATCAAAAACAGAAGTCAAAAGGATACACTCAAGAAATAAATCTAAAACAGAGTGTACCAAGATCTGATATCAATTGAAAATATTTATTGACTTCTAATTTAAACCAAGTGTGTGTGTTTGTGTGCAAACAAATATCTTAAATGCAAATTTAAATAAGACAAGATATTTGTTACGAAGTGGAAACTCTATGAAGAGAAAAACCACTCCGGGGCAGCCAAACCCAAGAAATCCACTATCCAAAAACAAAGCTAGTTACAAGACACTCGTACTCACATACCCTTATGCAGTAGTCATACCTCTAACTCTGAAGTGTAACCCAACATAATGCTTCCCAACCAGATCTTCCATCTGAAGGGGTTTTTGATGGATTCCTTTACCTTAGGACCAACCCATAAGATAGACTTCACACGAACACTTGAGCACACACCGGCAATGGCTTGAGAGCTAGTAGATCTTCGATTCTCCCTAAACACCCTCTCAAAGCACTATGGAATTCACTGTCAAATTCTATACAAAACACAAGCCTAGAGCCCCCTATTTATAGGCTTAAAGACACCTCTAAAATTGCTAAGATTCAGACTCTGGCTGTTAAGCGTCCAGACTGAAGTTAGCCACGTCTAGACGGTTTTCTACGATATCCTTTCAGAAACAGCGTAATTTTATCTTTATCAAGTTTACGTCCGGACGGCTTGACCGAGCGTCCGGACGGTCTTCGCTAAAATCCTTTCCTCGTTTGAACGGAATTCTGGAATATTCTGAAATACTAGACATCGTCCGGACGTGTTGCCACGACGTCCGGACGGTTTGCAGAGAATTCCCAAACAATGTCAACTTCTGAAATCCAACTCCTTGTTGAATACTGATTGACCTAGCGTTTGGACGGTGTTGCTCTGACGTCCGAACATCTTCAATGTTTATCTATAAGACACTGCGTGGCGTCCGGACGCCTTCAAAGGCTCATCCAGACGGTTGCACAGGAACCTTCTGTTTTGGCTTGGTTTTTGCAATGGACTCTTCATGGATGTCTTCTAGAAGCTTGTGAACAGTTATTTTCTGAATACATGAAGATTCTGAATTGAAAAACGATTGTCCTGTTAAAATGCAACCATTACATAAAGTGTTTTTGTTTTATCCAGAATGTAGCCGATAAAAATACTAACAAGTATAGAATTCTATAGTGCTTAGAGAGGGTGTTTAGGGAGAATTGAAGATCCGCTAGCTCTTTAGCCGTTGCCGGTGTGTGCTACCTTTGTTCATTGAAGTCTATCTTAGGGGTCGGCCCTAAATAAAGTAAAGGGATTCATCAAAGACCCCTTCAAGTATGAGATTTGGTTGGGAAACGTTCACGATGGGCTTCGTGTTATAGTTAAAGGTATGACTACTGCAATAGTTTTTGTAAGTACAAGTGCTTTGTAACTTGCTTTGTTTTTGGATAGTAAATTTTCTGGGTTTGGCTGCCTCAGAGTGGTTTTTATCTTCACAAAGTTTCCACTTCGTCAACAAATATCTTGTCTCTTTTATTTTCCGCACTTTAGATATTTTGTTGCACACGAACACACATTTGACTATTTAGAAGTCATATTTTAATTTCAATTGGTATCATAGCTTGGTACACTATGTTTAAGATTTAATTCTTGAGTGTGATCTTTTATTGACTTCTAATTTTTTTTTCTATCTTGTAATGGAAAAAGGCGAACTCCAAAGGATGTGTGACAAATTGTTTGAACAATTTGAAAGTTGTAAAACTTCTAGCATAGATCATCTTCAAAGACTTGAAAGTTTTGAAAAAGAAAAAGATGTGTTTATTAAAAAATTTAAGTCTTTAGAAGATGCTCTAATGCACTCAAAACTGCCTTTGGAAAAACCTTGTGATTATGTTATGAGTAATGATGATGCTACATCTTCTTCACATGCTATGCCTATACATAGAACTATGTTTGTCAAGCCTGGCATGTCTACTCATCATCCTCATACTTCTAGTGGGAATAAAGGTAAAAGGTACAATTCTATCCCTATCTGTCATTATTATAGTATTAGTTGTCATACTCGTCCTAACTGCTTTCAATTACGCTCTCAGAAGCCATGGGATAAAAAGCATGTACCTAGGGACGATGGGCCTGGTATTAGAAATCAAGTCAATAATTTGTGTGATCAAGTTAAGCTCATCAGTAAAAAATTAGAGAGTCCTACCCCTCCTGAGAAAAATTATGTCATGTCTAAAAAGGGAAAGAACACCACTAATAAGCAAGTTTGGATTAAGAAAAGTGACAATCTTTGTTTAGTTGCTCATACTTCTTTAAAAGTCCTAGATACTTGCTTGTGGTATTTGGATAGTGCTTGCTCCAAAGATATGACAGGTGATTGGGCACTTCTCAAAGATATTCAAATGGGCAGAGGAGCACGAATTACCTTTGGAGATGGTAGTCAGGCCAAGGTAATTGGCAAAGGACAGATTGACATTTCAGGGCTATGAGTATCTCAAAAGGCCCTATATGTGGAGGGTCTCAAGGCAAATCCCCTCAGCATTAGCGATTTTTGTGATGATGACTTGGTTGTCCAATTCTCTAAAAAGGAATGCAACATCTTTGACAACAATGAAAAGTGGCTAATGGGAGGAGAAAGGACTAGTGACAACTGTTATGGCCTCCCGGTTCCCTCCTCAGATTCTCAGATCATCTGCAATAAGGCTACCATTGATGACAGTGAGCTGTGGCATCAACGTTTGGGTCATCTAAACTTCACTGACATGCTCAAGATTGCAAACAAGGAAGTTGTCAAAGATCTTCCTAAAATGAAAGACACCGGAAAAGGAGTTTGCGGTCCATGCCAGCTAGGAAAACAGACTCGTGCTGCTCATAAGAAAACGTCAGGTATTATTACTTCCCGTAATTTAGAATTGTTTCATATGGATCTCATGGGTCCCACCTAAACCTCTAGTCTCGGTGGGAGGAAATATATTCTGGTTATTGTAGATGAATATTCTCGGTACACTTGGGCTCTTCTTCTTTGGGAAAAGTCTGATGCTTTTGAAGCCGCTCAACAATTGTTCAAAAAAAAAATCCAAATAGAGCAAAATTCTCCCATCATGAGGATGTGCAGTGATCATGGAAGAAAGTTTGAGAATGCTCGGTTTGAAGAATACTGTCGCTCTTATGGCATTCAACATGAGTTTTCCTCTCCAATTACTCCTCAACAGAATGGGGTTGTGGAGCAGAAAAACAGAGTTTTACAGGAGATGGCTCAAGTGATGATTCATTCTAAAAATCTTGCTCAACAGTTTTGGGGAGAAGCTGTCAACACTACATGCCATATCATCAGTAGAGTCTATCTGAGGCCAGAAACTAGCAAGACTCCCTACGAGATTTGGTGAGGTAAGAAACCCACTGTTAAATATTTTTGGATTTTTGGTAGTAAATGCTATATTTTACGAGACAGGAAAAATCTGGGAAAGTTTGATCCCAAAAGTGATTAAGGCATATTTTTGGGAAACTCTACCAACAATCGTGTCTACATGGTCTATAACACCATAACAGAAACAGTGATGGAGTCCATTAATGTGGTCATTGATGATGATATCGGGGCACAGAGCAAGGGGGAGATTCCTCAGTTCACCCTAGAGGCACTAACTTCTCCCACAAATGATGTGAGCAAGCCTTCCTCTTCAGCAGTTGATCATATATCAATTCCTCCTGTCTCTTCTACAACAGCAGATGTTCCTCCTGACTCAACTGATGCTGTGCCTACTGAGGAAACTGATCCTACATCAAATCAAGATCCAGAGCCAATAAATCCTTCGAAAAAGCACGCCTCTTGGGTCAAGCTCAATCATCCTTCAAGGCAGCTTCTTGGGAATCTCAATAAAAGTAGATGGTTGAGAAGCAGAATAATCAACCCCTCTAATGTGGTTAATAATCAAGTAACTTACAAATTGCTATTTGGCTCAATTCGAACCAAAGAAAGTACATGAAGCCTTGCAAGATGACAGCTGCTATGCATGATGATCTGCACCAGTTCACTCCTAATGATGTCTGGACTCTGGTTCCCAGACCGTTTGATCACAATATCATCTGCACCAATTGGATTTTCAAGAACAAATCAGATGAACATGACAGGGTGATACGAAATAAAGCATGGCTTGTTGCTCAAGGGTATACTCAGATTGAAGAGGTAGATTTTGACGAAACCTTTGCCCAGTTGCCCGCCTTGAATCCATCATAATTCTACTCTCTATATCTTGTCATCTAGGCTTCAAGCTTTACCAGATGGATGTTAAGAGTGCCTTTCTGAATGGAATGCTTCAGGAAGAAGTATAGGTGGAGCAACCGAAAGGATTTCTTGATCCACACTATCCTTAACATGTATACAAGCAGAAGAAAGCCTTGTATGGTCTCAAGCAAGCTCCACGGGAATGGTATGAAAAATTAACCACTTATCTTCTGGAAAATGGGTTCACAAGAGGACAAGCAGATCGGACTCTCTTCAACAGAAATCAAGGGAATCACAAACTTATTGCCCAAATCTATATGGATGATATCATCTTCAGAGCAACCTTAGATTCTCAAGCTCATGAGTTTGTTGAAGAAATGAAACAAGAATTTAAGATGAGTATGATAGGTGAGTTGACTTATTTTCTGGGGATACAAGTCAGACAAACCTTTGAAGGGATCTTTATTTCTCAAGCTAAATATGCAAAAGATCTGGTGAAACGGTTAGGTCTAGATGGGAAAAGCCATGCACGTACTCCCATGAGCACAAGTGTCAAGATTAGTGTTGATCTGACAGGCAAGCAAGTAGATCCTACTCTTTACAGAAATATGATCAGAAGTCTTCTCTATCTTACAGCAAGCCGACCGGATATTGCCTTCAGTGTCGGAGTTTGTGCTCAATTCCAAGCTAATCTTAAGGAATCTCATCTCATCACTGTCAAGCGCATCATCAGGTATGTAAATGCCACTGTTAATTGTGGTATTTGTTTTTCTAGAGAAACAAATCTTGTACTTGTAGGATACTCTGATGCAGATTGGGCAGGAAATGCTGATGATAGGAAAAGCACCTCTAGAGGATGTTTTTATGTTATTACTAATCTAGTAGGTTGGATGAGTCAGAAACAATCCTTAATTTCCCTTTCAACTGTTGAGGCTGAGTATATTGCTGCTAGAAGTTGTTGTACCCAGTTACTGTGGATGAAGAAATTGCTTTGTGATTATGGCTTCACTCAAGACACTATAGTCATCCACTGTGAAAATACCAGTGCTATAAATATTTCCAAGAATCCAGTTCAGCACTCTCGGACCAAGTATATCGACATTCGGCATCATTTCATCCGTGACCTTGTGGAGTCCAGGGAAGTAGCTCTTATTTTTATTCCCACAGACAATCAATTTCCTAACATCCTCACCAAAGCACTTGATGGAAGCAGGTTTGAATCTCTTAGAAAAGCTAATGGTGTTTATGACATGTCCTAAGCATGTCCCTGGTTCATGCTCGGATCAGACTCTTTTGTTTCTCTAGTCTTTTCCGTAGGATGCATGATTTTTTTAATAAAAATTGGGGGGGGGGTGTGTGTGGGATTTGATGCAAGGTTTCTTCTAAAAGTTTTCAGTTTTCTCATGTATATTTATCTGTTTTAACAATTTTCTATGCTTTGATAGAATATGCATTCATATGATTAAGATTCTAAGTTTGATATGTGCTGAGTTTTCCTGCTGCATCTTTACTAGATAGTTGCTTTTCTCATGGGATGAATATGTGCACTATCCAAGGCTCCCCTAAGGTACATTTTTTTTGTCTCTGATTTTCTGCTTCTGAAAATTCTTTTGAAATATTTTTTTTATGTGCTAAAATTATCAAATTGACCAATTCACTGGTTGAACCTAGCCCAAAAATCCTGGCTTCCTCTCTAAGTTGCAGCATCACAAAGAAACAAGCAATTATACTTCTAAGCTTAATGTTACATGAATAAATTCACTGCTTCTGTGCTGATACAGCTATATATCTTGTCCTTCATGGTGCAAGTAAAATTCATAATTGTGCTGCTTCTTAGGAGGAGAGTATCAGATGAGGGTGACTAGGCCCTAGTAAAATAAGGTTTGACTTTTGACTTATCTAACTGTGAAATTCTCTTTTTTAGAAAATTCAGTTGCTTTAAATCATATCAGCGAAGATCATACCTTATTGAGAAAGTCTTCACACACACACACACATTGCATAAGTTCAACTGACTATTGAAATATCTCTACCTGCAGGGAATTCATGCTAATTGATTACTTAACTCTTTTCTATATGCTTGTGTATTTTTGACTAGCTATCTGACTGTTTTCACAGGTTTAGATACATGTGTGTGCTGATTTCTTGTTGAAGACCTAACCTTGTTCTTTTCTCTTGTTTTTATTTTGGTTATGGTTTTTCTATTATGCTCTGTTTACCCTTTGTCCTTTTGTGACAAAAAGGGGGAGTATTTTTTTGTTTTAAACTGGGAATGTATTTCCAAACCGGTCAAGTATTTTTTGTCCCATAATGGCCAAAGAGGGAGTTTATTAGTATTTTATGTTAGCTACATTCTGGATGACAAAAACACTTTATGTAATAGTTGCTATTTCAACAGGATTATCGGTCTTATTCAACATCTTCAAGTTTTATGGACAATGTTTATTTCAAGCCATGTGCCTTGTCACAAGTTTCTAGAAAATGTTCATGAAGATCCCATGCAAAATCCAAGTCAGCAAGCCAGATCCTATGCAACCGTCCGGACAGGCCTTTGAAGGTGTCCGAACGCCCCGCAATGTCTAGAAGCTTCAGCGTTGAAGATGTCCAGACGTCAGAGCAACACCGTCCGAACGCTAGGTCAACCTTCTCCAATTTCTACACGGAGTTGGATTTCAGTCGACACTATTTGGGAAGTTTCTGCAAGACGTCCAGACGGGGTGGCAACACATCCGGACACTACCTAGCATTCCAGAATATTATGGGTTTCCTTTACGAATGCGGAAAGGAGTGACAGTGAAAACAGTCCGGATGCTCGACCAAGCCGTCCGGCCGTGGTCCTGTTTTGAGAAGAATCGCGCTATTCTTGAAAGACGGTCGCAGAAGATCGTCCGGATGAGGCTATCTTCCGTCCAGATGCTCCACAGCCAAAGCCCGAATTTGTCTAGAATTAGGTTTTCTGATGCCTATATAAAGAGGGCTCTAGGCTTGTTATTTGTAAGAATTCAGTATAGAATTCCATAGTGCTTAGAGATGGTCTTTAGGGAGAATTGAAGATCCACTAGCTCTCTAGTCGTTGCCAATGTGTGCTACCATTGTTCGTGTGAAGTCTATCTTAGGGATCGACCCTAACGTAAAGGAATTCATCAAAGACCCCTTCAAGTAAGAGACTTGGTTGGGAAGCTTTTACGGTGGGCTTCGTGTTATAGTTAAAGGTATGACTACTGCAATAGTTTTTGTCTTTTGATAGTGAATTTCCTAGGTTTGGCTGCCCCGGAGTGGTTTTTCTCTTCATAGAGTTTCCACTTCGTCAACAAATATCTTGTCTCTTTTATTTTCCGCACTTTAGATATTTTGTTGCATACGAACACATACTTGATTGTTTAGAAGTCATATTTTAGTTTCAAACCTAGTTCCAAATTTAGGGTTTTTAAACAAAATAAAACATAAACTTAACAAATCAAAAGATATGGTTCTAAGGTTTTGGAATCCACACCCACCAAATCATTGCTACATATTCTCATGCTCATCAACACACATTTAAAGTTCTCACATACAAATTTTAAGTATGCTCTACTTTGCTTCAAAAATCGTTTAAATCATTCAATGAATCCATTTTTTGCACAAATCACAAAAGATACCCGGTTTTTCACCAAATCATCAAATGTACCCATTTAAAGAACAAAATACAATGAATATCTAACGTTTTGATAAATAAAGATCCAAGCAATCAACTAAGTGAACAACCTCAATCATCACTTGTACCCATTCAAAAAACAAATCACAATGGATACCCTATTTCCATTTGAAATCAAATCATCCATTGTACCCATTCAAAGAACAAATCACAAGAGATACCCAAAAATTATCTCAAAAATTGAATAGAAGTAGAACAATTAGAAATTAAAAAAAAAAAAAAAAAACCCATAAAATCAAATAGCATAAACTAGCATGAAAACATTGTTGTTTTTCAATGGTGAGGCTTCATCCTCAACCCTAGATGAAGTTTTAGTTATATATGACTAAGTAAAGCATAAATAAACAACAATAATCCATTAAAAATCAAATGAACTTTCAAAATATGGGAGTTCTAGGTGAAAATCACCCAAGAACCCTAAAAACTACTGAAAATGGCGCCTAAGGAGCTCTTCAAGTGGCCTCACCTCGAAGAAATGAGAAAGATGGGGTTTTTATAGAAAAAATTAGAGTATTTGCAGGTCCAAGTCCAAGTCAGCAAAGTATACTCAAGCGCACCATAAGTTGCCCTTGAGCACCTTCAGGCGTTCGGCAGGGGCTGCCTGCGCTATGTGTTGGAGTGGTGCGCTCGAGTGCCACAACGCCCTTACTTTGAGTCTGATTCTTCCAGCCCTTTTCTATGCATTTTTACTTAAAATTCCCAATTTTCTCTAAATGACCTGTAAAAACACCAAAACTATCAAAAACATCAAAAAATAACAAAGTTAAGGGTTTAACTAATTTAAATTTAGGGGTCCAAATATACACTTTTTGGCACTCATCAAAAGCCATAAGATCAGTCATAGGGGTTAACTACTAAATTGATTCATATTTAAACATCAAAACACAGCATAATACTCTTTGTGACATAATGTTTAAATATGAGTCCTAATCATACATACATACATACATATATATATATATATATATATATATATATATAGAGAGAGAGAGAGAGAGAGAGGGGGAGAGATTATATTTGATACTTTTCAAAGTCATTAGATCAGTCATAAGGATCACTTTGATTTATGTTCAAACATCAAAACACAGTGACATAGCGTTTGAACATGAATCTGAACAGGATATATGTATATATACACACACACACAGAGAGGATATAATCATTATTTTACAGAAGTCATTAAATCAATTAAAATCTCTACTTTGATTCATGTTTAAGCACCGAAACATGGTGACATAATGCGTAAACATGAATCCTAACAATTAATATGGAAAGATATATTTATATTAAGATCTAATTATTATTTGTGAAAGTTATTAAATTAGTCATAAGTAATAACATGATTCATATTTAAACACTGAACATGGTGACATAATGTTTAAACATGAATTTTTACAATTTATATATGGATTAGATAATAAATGCACAAATAATAAGAATTACCTATGATGATCCAAGACCATCACGAGGCCAAAATACTGCAAGTATAATATACATATATATTCACAATAACATCAAATAAGATCAAAGAAAGGTTTAACTCCTTTAGGTCATTCTCCTCAATCTTTTCTTTTTGAAACTATTTCTTTTGTGTTTTGTGTTCTATGAAGCATATTAACATAAAATATATCATATCAACCACTTATGGAACACTTGAACACATAGAAAACGTACCAAACAATTTCTGAAACAAAAGTCTTCTTTTAAGTCCAAAGTGGCTAGTTTTTTAGTTGCTAGTGCTATTTTGGTTTCTGATCTTTGTTCTATAAAGCTAGGCCCTGAAAGACCAAGGTAAGAGGTATATCTAGCTCCCCTAAGGCTGCTGGACAGAAATACAAAAGAGAAAAACAGAAAAGTTTCACTCAATCCTCACCTTGGCCGAGTAGTGTAAAATGGAAAGACTTGATTGTTTTTGCATGCAATTTTCACTTGTCATAAGAAAGAATGGTAGGCAAGGCTTGTCTCATATTTATAGGAGTCTTAGGACATCAGGGGAATGAAAGGAACCCACAGATGTGTGCTGGAAAGGCTGCTGGAATTCAAGAAGTAAGATAGTCTCCATTGTTGACAAAAAAGTCACTTTCACACTTAAAAGTTCAACTTTTTGTTTAACTAGACTTAGCTTTCAACAAAATCTCTCTAACTAAATGAAAATCAGCTTGTATTCAGTTTTGGAGAAATTTAGGGCTGGCCACCTTGGTCTTTTAATTCATTTTTGCTAAAAATTCAACAGTTGGGTCATTTAAACACCGATTTTGGCCAAAAAGTCAACTATCACCAAATTGAATTCTGACTTTACAGAATTCAAGTATTATATATATATATATTGAGTCATTATAAGTCCTAAAAATACATTTATCATGTCCAAATTTAGAAGTCACATGTTAGCAAAAAGTGCCACTTGGCACCTAAATATTCAACTATAAATCTAAAAAGTCAACCAGTAGACTTTTCACCAAATCTTACCATGTGATAGATATTTCTATTGTGAGGATAACGGGCTTTGAATCGACTAAATCTAAATTTGTTTGACCTGTTTTTGGTTCATACAAAGTTTCAAGCTTAAATACTAACTTTATGTTTTAAGGGATTTAGGACTTGATTTTTTTAGCTTTTAAAAAGACTTTAGGTTTGGTTATAAAAACTTATTGATATTGTCTTCCCGACAATATTAATGAGTTCTTAAGAGCTTGAATTTTTTGGGCGTTACTGTTTTAGTTTTTTTTTTTTTTTTTTTTTTAAGTTTTGTATTGCTAAAAGCCTTTACTTTTGCTGACTTTCTCGCTCGCTTTTATCTTTTCTAATTAAGTGTTTCCTTGTATAAGCTCTGTGTACCAAGGGGAGCCTTACGCTTTTTTAATGAGATTGGTTTCTTACTAATAAAAAAATAAAGAAATAGTTTGGCATTCTCAGGGAAATTCAAATTAGTCATAAATAATCGCATAATGTATTGTAGTCCAACTTAGATAATGGGTCGTTAGGTATTGGGGTTTCCGAAAGTTGTTTAGGTTGTATTGTTGAATTGAATGAAGAAAAGAAAACCAAAATGAGGTGATAGTGGATTTGGCATGGAAAGGTTATGTGACTAACTGGTATAGCTCCAGACAACACTAGCACAGAGTGGGCTGCCATGGATATTGTTTGCTGAATTTGTGTTGTATGTTCTAGTGCTACTTGTTTAAAAGGCTCTGCTGGACATGTTCATGTCATATGTATCCTAGGTTCTAATATTTTGGTTGGGCTGATTATCCTTATTTGAAGTTAGATATTTTTATATCTCTTTTGAATGGCCTATGCTCTGTCCTTCACCCATTGGTAACTAGAAAGTAGAGATTGATAGAGATTTTATGATTAAAACTTAAATAGATAAGTAAGATGAAAAAACATAAGATAAGATTTGAAATCTTATGTTAAAATCAAATACGTAATGATATGATCCGATTAGAAATGAGAAGAAAAAAGCACCGTCTCTTTTCAGGGATTGAAGATCAGGTGTATGCTTTTCAATATTGTAGTCTTAATTTTGCATTCAGAAAAGTCATGGTTCAATAGTAATATATTAGTTTATATTGAAGTATGAAACCGTCTCTTTGCATTTTACCTGATGCATGGTTTCTGTTCTGAATGTACCAATAGGCCTATTAATTTTTCAAATTTTCTGTGTATTCAATTATGGGCCCAATTATTGCTATATGCCTTTATGATTTACTGAATCTAAAGGAAACAGTGACTTTATTTAATTATTTGTTTTCTAGAGATGGAGTTGTTTCAGAGACTATCTTCATGTTCATTACCGAAGATGTTAACAGGCTAACAATTGTTTTGATTATTAAATGCAACCATTTTCAATTTAATTGAATACTTCAAATTTTTAATGTACTTAACTAGCAATCATGTATTGGAATCTTTGTTATGTTTATACTGGTTTAAATTGTTTAGTGTTTGCATTGTTGGTGGGGGATCAACAACCTGATTTAGATAATGCTTTTTACTTTTGTGTTATACTTCATGAATTGAAGCCCTAACATGATTGACTCTTCCACCGAATCATTCATGTTAGTGATGCCTAGGTTTCTGAGGGGAGAGAAAGACCTTTCAAGTTTCTTTTGGCATGATTTATTAATTCCTAGTATTCGGTAATTACCTCGTATTTATTCTTTGGTACGCCAACTATTCCTATCCATTTGTGCCAAGCTATAAAAGTCCCGAATGGTTAATCATGCCTTATCCAGTAGTACTTAAGGTTCTTCTTGGCAAAATTTTATCATTTTGGCTTGTCATTATTGACTCAGAAAAGAAGTCAAACGGATAAGCACAAAAGTAAACATCACAAAAGTGATCACCACTTGCTAAAGTCCACTTACTAATTATGATGTTTGAGGTCCTTCCATTTTGTAATAATTAATTGATTTTTATTTACTGCTTCCTATATTGTTGAAATTATTCCGTTCAATCTTCTCTTCCACCTCCCATTAAGATCCCAAACTCCAGATATAAAGCTGACAAAAAGTGTCTACATGGACACAAAAATTTCTTATTCACAAGGTACATGTCTTTATTCTCTTTGCCAGCGAACACCCCACCTCCCTCGTTTTTCTTTAATTTAGTATCATATAATGTTTGTTAAAAATGTCTAATACTATTTCAATTTAGTTCGAATTTTTGGCACTCTCGCTGTTATTGGTTATCCCTAATTCCAGGATCCAGATAAAATGACTGTGGAGTTTAGATTGTAGAGTGGCATACATAGAAAACTTGAAAAGTAGAGTGTTTGCTACTGTTGAAATAAATATATGAAATAGAAAATATATGTGAAAGAGAGAGAGAGTGGAAATATATTAAGGACTACATTGTATTGAGTTTTAATATGCATAACATATTACAGGAGACCTCTATATATAAAGAGGTTGTGAGTAGTGACCAAGAAACTCTAGAGTAAATAAGGTAAGGAATAAACCCTATTAGGAAAGATAATAACCTTAGAATAATATAACATTCTAAGGTGTTCTTGTGTTTGGGAAAAAGAAAGGGAAAATATATTATTGTTATTGTTATTGTTATTTTTTATTTTTTTGTCGCCGGAAAAGTCACTGGAGTTTGGCTGGAGGCGGTGTGGACGGAGGCTGCTGGTGGCAGTGAATTATTTGGGCCTAAGACTGGAGCGTTATAAAATTGACTAAATTGGGCTGGTTTAATTGGGCCAAAATATACCAAAACCCATGGACCATTGAACATGATTTGACCCGAAATTAAGTGAACCGGGTCTAACCTGCTAGGCTGGGCTGACAATTGTGGACCGGTTAGAAAAGTGTGGAGGAACCGGGTCTAACCCGCTGGATCGGGTTAACAAGTGTGGGCCAATTGCTTTGGCTATCCGGAATGAAGAGACCCGGGTCTAAGCCGGTTGGCCGGGTTGACTAATTTGGTCCAGGTCAGAAACGCTGACGTGGCACAAACACACAGTAGGCGCGTGTAAGACACGTGCGGTAGGAGGGCGGCGCGTTGGAAAGTGAATCAAGGAACTTGAGACTTCGGACGGCGCGTGGAAGGTCAGATGGCGAAGATCGAGGCAGATCTGGAATCTGCGGCGCTTGATCTACCTATTGGCAGGGCCACAGATGTAATTGGCTAAGACACGGCGGCACGTGGGCCAGAAGGCTCGAAGCCGTGCTCGGCGCGTCAGATTTCTGATGACAGTGATCTCAGCGGCTATGGAATTTGCGTCTCTTGATCTATTGATTGGTGCTGTCACGGAGGGCATTGGCCGAGTATGGAGGCGCGTGACAACACGAGCAGTGTGCTTGAGGGGCACGTGTAGGCATGTGCGACTGTGGTCAGGGGCGAATCTTCCCCAGATCATAAGATCTATACCTTACAGAGTTGAATCTAGGATTGGTTTTCCAGATGTGGCTGCGATGAAGGGGTGGAAGGGACTAACAACAATTTTAAAGGCAGGAGGCGGCATGTGGACAACTGGAATTATGAGACAGTCGTAGAACACATGAAAAACACCTGGAAACGTCAATTACGTTAATTGAAGAACACAAGAAAGTGGCTCTGATACCATGTTGAAATAAATATATGAAATAGAAATTATATGTGAGAGAGAGAGAGAGAGAGAGAGAGAGAGCGAAAATATATTAAGGACTACATTGTATTGAGTCTTGATACGCATAACATATTACAAGAGACCTCTATATATAAAGAGGCTATGAGTAGTGACGAAAAAACCCTAGAGTAAATAAGGTAGGGAATAAACCCTATTAGGAAAGATAATAACCTTAGAATAATATAATATTCTAACAGCTACGTCGAACTTTTGCGAATGTGGTGGCAGGGCAGAGGGTAGAAACAGAAAGCAAGTCACTTAGCAAGGGTACCGTTGGGAACATCGTCATCCAAGATTGGAAAGAAAGAGATATGTGTGCCTGGAGATCATGCTATTCGATTATGGTCTCAGACGTTGCAATTTGTTGAAGAAGGAGCATTCATTGTGCAAGCATTACAAAATCTTTTAATATTGCTCATGAAGGATGTGGAGAGGTGTATGGAGCACCTCAGACTAGGCTTGTTAGAAACATTTTTTTGAAAACAAAACAAGTTTTTCAGATTATCACTAGAGAGTCTATTTGAGAGTTTCTTAGAGTTTTGCAATTCATTATCAAGTGATTTATTATTTTCAACAACCACAGTATTTTCAAATTTCAAATAGTCAACTAAGGCATGTGATTCAAACAATTTAGTAACCAAAGACTCTTTTTTCATGCTTAATATGCATGTTTAAGCTTTTTAAGGGAAATTTTATAAAATTTCATCAATTTCATACATTTCTTATAGAGCTCATCATAGGTCATTTGAAGGTCATACTCATCATTAGAATCATCCTGAGATGACTGAGAAATATTCATAAGAAAAGGAGTTAAGGATCTCACTCGGGAATTTAATCCAAATAGAGTGAACTCGCTCTGATACCAATTGAAAATATAAACTAGACTCTAAACAAAACCAAGAAAGGGGGGTTGAATTGGTGTGTAACAATATAATGCGGAAATAAACATTTAATCAACCGCAAACAAACAATCACCAAAATATAAAAAGTAATAAAGCAATTGACACAGATATTTGGTGACAAAGTGGAAACTCTTTGAACTCAAAGAGAAAAACCACTACAGGGTAGCCAACCCAGGAAATTAATCCAATAACGAAGAATCCTTGAATTACAAGATGTTTATATTCACAAAACCTTTGCAGTAGTCATACTCTTGAATTACAATAAGTGACCCACTTGTCTGCTTCTCTCCTAGAACATCTAAAGAGTTCTTCTTCTTGATCTTCTTAAGCGGAACTCTAATTAGCTTTAATTGTTCAAGGTTGATGGTTAAACAATAATCAAAACTCTAAGAGAGATTTAACATTAATAGTCTAGGTCTAACACCCTCGCTTTGCACAGTGAATTCTAGAGTAGAATCTTTAATAAATTCATGCTTGGAAGTCCTTTTAAATAGACCTCTGAAGAAAACCTAGTTCGAGCTGGAATAAGATTTCTGAAAAATTAGCCCAGAATTTCGGTCCTATATTCGGGGGACTTTTGGCATAGTAAAAGTCCGAATTAGGGAAAATCTATTTCAGTAATATTTGTTTCCTTTTGTAATGTCTTTCCAACACCACTGATTTCACTGCAATCTGATATTTGACCCAAAAGTTATGATTAAAATAAGGAGACATGCTCAATCTAAAATTGACAAATCCGATTTTAACTCCACTAAATAAAATTTCAATTCATTTCCTTGATTAATTAGGCTTAACTACATCTTATAGGTATTCCAATTTGAGTTGGATTCAATCTTGGATAAAATTATTCACCGACTTAACCAATAAACGAAAACTTACAACGTACCAAATAAATTTTGACGCTGAATTTGCCAACACTAGAAACCTAACACTCTCTAATGCATGCTACAGATCATATATATCTATAAATTGTCTCTTGTCTACTAAAAGATTTATTTGTGTCATGCAGCATCATAATGGCTTTACGTGGCTCCTTGGGGCATCCGAAAGGTTCTCAATTACATAGCACAGAGATACAATAATCCCCCAATATATGTGTTACCGTGAATGGTACACATTGATTCTTCCAATCAAAACAAACATGGTTTGATACTTTCAATGGTTTTTGGTATATTTTGTATAGATGCCAACCAAATAAAATTATTAAAAGAAAAATTGCACAAACAATTTCAGAACTCTATCCAAGCCAACAAATTCAGATCAAAGCAGTAATGTAAACAAATAAACAAAATAAACAAGCAAAATTTTAACTTTTAGATTTTGCAAATACAAAGTGAAGACTCAAAGATAGAAATGGAAGAAAAAATTGAAAAAAAGAAAGAAAGAAACTTGCACAAATATTACAGAAAGTTGAAACTACTTTTTAACAGATTTCTATTACAGCTTGTTTCAGGAGATTGAGAGCATATGACCGTGCAATTTTGAGCTCCATTTTTTTTAACAAAAAAAAAAAAAAAAAAAAAGAAACCTGTAACAAGTAAAGTCAACTGAACTTTCACCAAATATTCAAGATCTCAAACTCAATTTTCTCTAACTTTGGCTATGGACAAAGAAAAAATAACAGTTTCAGAATCTGTTACAAGCACATGACCGTGCAATTTTGAGCTCCATTTTTTTTTTCTTAAAAAAAAAAATACTTATTGTAACAAGTAAAGTGTACGTTACGTGAATAATTTTACAACCACGCAACAGGATAAATTTTTAAGTTCTAAGGAAACCTAGACCTTAAATTTTGAGAGAACCTAGGCCTTTTAGATTTTGATGGAACCTATACCTTTTCATACACAAGGATTGGGATTAATTCTGCTTACTTTTTATTAATCATTCACACATATAAATAATAGAATTACAAAAACATAGAATATGAGATGAATTCCTACCTCTACCATAAGATAATCTCCTAATACAAATAAATGAATTTTGCACCATAATCCAACATATAACTAAAAGACTCTTGACATAGAATTAAGGATAACTATAACTATCCTTATTTAATTAAACTACAACTACTCTAAGATAAGCTACAACAAAGATAACTTCAAGAGTTTCATTGGATATGTGCTTGTGAGTCATGCCAACGTTTTGTAGCTGCTGTAGAATTCTACATTCATAACATTCCTTCTTCCTTGAAAGTGTCCTTATCCTCAAGGACAAAGTCTGAAAATTACATTTCATTAGCTTCCTAGGCGGGTGTTCACCTGGTGGATTATACCTCTCCTCCACTAGTGGCATCTGCGTAGACAGTAGTACACGGTGGTTGCTAGGTGAATGGATTTGTAATCCGAGTTGCTTCACAATCGATGTGGCTCCATAATGATGGATTCGTCAGTTCCTTGCATAAATAGCCCAAGGTGGTAGCACATCATATTGGGGTAGCTGAAACTGCATCGTTTTGGTCATGGAAAGTGGTGCTCCATTTGTGTCAAGCGGTGCTATTGGAAGCCTTTGGGTTTTGGTTGCTTGGTTTTCCAGCTGTGACGAGATGGATTGGAGTGACACTGATGTGGTCTTTTTAAAGCAAAAATATATCAATAATAAACTACTCCTCGCAATAGTATGAATTCTTGTAGGATAAAGCCATATAGAGGGTGTCGAACCTCAAGGATTGCAGGGGTGTTATTATCAAGTTTATGAAGATTAAAAATAACTTAAGAAAAGATGGTTGATTTTGTTGTTGACTAAAGTGTATAAAATAAAAAACGCAAAAGAGAGCTGAAATATAAGAGAGAGAGAGAGAGAGAGAGAGAGTAGGGTATTGACTTCACCGATATCCGCACATTAATGGATAATCATATTTAATCGAAGAAATTCATTCTATGCTTGTTATAAATAAACAAGAAAATACCTTATTAAAAAATAAGTATAATCCATCTTCGGTTGGCACGGATCATCCACCTAACCACTAAGATGCGGTACAACCCATCTTTCCTAGGTATGGATTATCTAATTCTTTAATAAGATACATACAATCAATGGAATAGTATAACCCATCTTCGGATAGCAAAGACCATCTACCTAAATTATACTAACTTATGGTGTAATACGATCCGTCTTCTCTAGGTATAGCCTATCTAACCCTCTTAATCATATGTCAATTAAACCCGTTGTATAATCATCATTCTCGTAATCATAGAAAATAAGAATGATTTGAATTCAAAAAAGGTAAAAAGCTTTCTAAGACAAGATAAGGATTTCACAAATATTGATTTTGAATTTAAGAACAATTGCATTAAAACATAAAGAACAATATCAAATTGTAGCAATTCTCATAATTATACAACCAACATACAAAAATTGAAATTCTCTAAATTAAGATACAATCTCATGACGCTGTTGAGATGGCCTTCTGCCATGATTTACTCATCTTCAACTCTTCAAACCCTCAAGAAGTATTTTACTGAATTTTAACTCTAGCTGGTAGCGTGTTTTCCTCAACTGTTTAGAGGCCTATTTAGAGGGATTAGGAGAACTCTAGAAGCTCTAGAAACCCTAAGAAAATTGAAGGTCAGTCTCCTAGTCCAAGTAGGAGACTGAAAACCCCGTTTAAGGTGGAAAAGGATTGTTGCCGTGTGTTGTACGCCCGAGTTCGCTTGAGCCCAAGGGAAGTGTGCTTGAGCACATGTGCACTCGAACTTAGGTAGTGATGCACTCGAGTGCGAGCCTAGCTAGTGGGGCGCTCGATCCCATGGCTACCAGCATGCTTCCAAAGTGTCCTTTAAGCCCAATTTCCACTGGAATTCTTCCATCTGTCATAAAAAACCCTGAAACACGAAAACAAAACAAAATTAAACAAATAACAAAGCTAAGGAATTAACATATGCGAGTTAAGGGGCTTGAATGTGTAACATCTGGCGCTTATCACACCCCCAAACTTAAATATTGCTAGTCCCTTAGCAATACAAAACAAAAAATAAAATAAAAAATAACAAGATAAATCCTTCTTTCGTGGGGTGTACGATTGCATTTAGCGTATGCAACAAGCCTTTTAAACCCCTAGGCATCCCTAGAGGACTAGTGAAGTCTCTTGAAGGTTTAACAGGAATAATACCTAAAAATTAAAGATGACTTCTAATTTACCAAGAGTGTGCAATAGTGTGCAACAAAATATCACAATGCGGAAATTAAAAAGACAGATGTTTTATTGACGAAGTGAAAACTCAATTAAGAGAAAACCACTTTGGGGCAGCCAAACCCAGGATATCTACTATTCAGAAGACAAAGCTAGTTACAAAGCAGTAGCACTCGCATACCCTAATGCAATAGTCGTACCTTGAACTCTTATGTGTAACCCAACACAAACGCCTCCCAGCCAAGTCACCTTCTTGAAGGGGTCTTCAATGGAATCTTTTACCTTAGGGTAAATCCCTAAGATAAACTGAAGTTCAGCACAACAAAAGCACTTGGCAATGGCTTGAGAGTAAGCGGATCAGCGCAATAACTTCTAAAATAAACTCTCTAATCACTATGAAATTCACTACCGAATTCTTACAAAATACATGCCTAGGGGTCTCTATTTATAGGCCACAGAAACCTAAATCGCATTTGATGCGATTTTCCTAGGCGGCGTCTAGACGTTAACTGAGGGCGTCCTGACGGACAACTGTGCGATCGGGATTCAAATTCGCTTGAAATTCTTTCCTGAATAGAGCCGCGTCTAGACGGTGCTGCCCTAGAGTCCAGACAGTTGCACTTCAGCTGCACGCAATTTCCATATTAAGGCTTGAGCGTTCGGACCATGCAGACTGTCGTCAGGACAGTTGGACTTCTACAACACACTATTTCCATATTAAGGCTTGCGCGTTCGGACCATGGAGAGTGACATTCGGACGGTTGAACTTTGTATGCATGACTTGCCTTATCAAGGATAGCATCTGGATAGGAACACACATCGTCCGGGCGATTGCAGTTGTCTTCCCATATCTGTGTTTTGGAACGAAATCCTTTTCCTTGTTGAACACTGAAAGGCGTCCGGCCGTGTTGCTGAGACATCCGGACGGATACAACCAGGAGCAGTTTGAAGCTTCTCGACACTTGTCGTCTGGATGGATGATGCTTTGACAGCTGAGCGTCCAGATGGATGTAAGGGATCTGATTTCTCTAACTTGAAATATGTGCAGAATCTTCATAACTCTGAAAATGAAGGCTCTGAAACTAACTAAATCCCTAATAAAAAGCATCATTACAAAGAAGTGATTTTGTCCAACAGAATGCAGCCAATTACAAACTAACAAACTCCCCCTTTGGCCATTCTAGGACAAAAATCACTTGACCTGTTAAAAATACAAACCTGGTCCAAATCAAAAAATACTCTCCCTTTTTGTCTCAAAGGGACAAAGGGTAAACAGAGTATAGAATGACCACAGTAATAAAATACTCCCCCTCGATGTCTTAGTAAGACAAGGGTAAACAGAGTATATGAAATCTACAGACAAAAATGTTCTAAAATCCAAAACAATAGGAAAATAGAGAAGAGTCTTCATGTGGCCCAAAAGAGAGGAACAAAAATTCTCCAAGTACCAAATCCTGCTGATCCACTGAAATCTTGTAACGGAGAGAAAGCATACAAAAGGCTGGTACTTGATGTGACGTCCCACATCGCCTGGGAATGAGGATGTGCTTATATGTATAAATGCACCATTTATGACACAACGCGTTTTAAAGCCGTGATGGCAATGAACCTATCAGAACTCCGCAGTTAAGCGAGCCGCTGCGAGAGCAATCCCAGGATGGGTGACCTCCTGGGAAGTCTGGTACGGGGAGCCAAAAGCGGACAGTATTGTGTCATTGGGGTGGATCGTTACAAATGGTATCAGAGCCATTGCCCAGCCTGAGATGGTGGGAGCGTGCACAAGCCCAAAGAGGGTTGCCGGCGGGCACTCGCTGGGATGCCAAGAATGGGGGGATCCCATGAGGGTCGCCAGCGAGGACGCTGGGTCCCAAGGGGGGGTGATTGTGACGTCCCACATCGCCTGGGAATGAGGATGTGCTTATATGTATAAATGCACCATTTATGACACAACGCGTTTTAAAGCCGTGATGGCAATGAACCTATCAGAACTCCGCAGTTAAGTGAGCCGCTGCGAGAGCAATCCCAGGATGGGTGACCTCCTGGGAAGTCTGGTATGGGGAGCCAAAAGCGGACAATATTGTGTCATTGGGGGTGGGTCGTTACACTTGATGTGGTCGTTTTGTGTACAAAATTATCAATAATAAAATTATCACTCGCAATAGTACGAATCCTTGTAGGATAGGGCTATGTTGAGGGTGTCGAACCTCAAGGACTGTGTAGGAATTATTATCAAGCTTTTCGAGATTAAATATAACTTAATTTAAAAGATGTTTGATTTGATTTTGTTTTCTAAAAATAAATACATAAAAGTAAAAGACATAAATGTAAATAGAGTATGGATGAGAGAAAGAATAGGGGATTGATTTCACCACTCACCGCATAACAATGGTCAATCATAAATTAGCAAGGAAAATTCATACTATGCATGATATAGGGCTCGTCTCACTCGAGTAGTCAAGAAATTACCTCTAAAGAATAGGTATAATCTATCTTCGGTTGGCACGGACCATCCACCTAACTACTAAGATGCGGTACGACCCGTCTTCCCTAGGTATCGATTAACTATGTCTTTAATAGGAAACACACAATCAATCGAATAGTATAACCCATCTTCGGTTGGTACGAACTGTCTACCTAAATTACACTAAACTTGGGTGTAGTACAATCCGTCTTCCCTAAGCATGGTCTATCTAATCCTCTTGATCATATATCAATTAAAACCATTGTCTAACAATCATTCACATAATCACAAAAAACATAAAGGATTGAGTTCAATCAATATAAAAGACTTTCTAAGACAAGATAAGAAATTCATAATGATTGAATATAAACATTAAGATCAATTCTCACAGTTATACAACCATCATGCATATAGAAAATACCAAATTAAAATACAATTAAACCATTGTTACTTGGAAATGGCTACATCAACACCCTAGTACGAATATAGCCGCTCATCGTGGTGTTGGGATGGCCTCCTGTCATTTTCTTCTCCTCTTCAACTTGTCAAGCCTCCAAGAAGAATTTTCTATCAAAACTAAACACAAGCACAAGCACAAGCACACATTTTCTTGAAGCTTAGGGGTCTATTTATAGGGAGCACACAAGTCCTAGAAGCACTTGGAATTCTAGAAAAATCGTCTCTTGAGTCTTCTTAGTCCAAGTAAGAGATTGAAACTTCAATCCAAGTAGGAAAATGATTCCAAATTCGTTCACAATTGTGGTCTTTTATTACGGGGCATTTTTGGCATAGTAAACTTCTGAATTAGGAAAACGCTATTTCTGACATATTTATTGAATTTTTTATTATCTTTCCAACGCCAGAAATTTCATTGTAATCTAATATCTGAGGAAAAAGTTATGATCTAAACACTGAAATATGTGCAGCATCCAAATTTAAATCCAATCCGATTTTAACTCTTATTGGAGAAATTCCGATTTAATCATTTCCTTGATTTGATTAAACTTAACCACATCATATACGCCTTCTACTATGATTGGTTAAGCTTACCAATATCTTCTAGGTCTTCTCAAAGTGTGTTTTAAGCCCCAAATCAATGGAATTAATTGCATCCTTATTTAAAACCTGAAAACAATAAAACAGCACAAAATTAAACAAATAACAATGCTAAGGAATTAACATATATAAGT